>JACJUY010000248.1:194897-221439 GCA_014220935.1 Platorchestia sp. MABIK
AGACTTTCTCAAACCACCCATTTTTTGCTGATCTTTAATAGCTATACTCTCCACCAGGTTCCATATACATCCCTGGCGGAAAATAAGACACGATAATATATCCACTTATTAACAAACCCATGATTTGCTACAAATGCCAAAGCTATAACCACATGCCTAACACTGCTGTAGCGAGACCAATATTATTGAAAACTCTCCGGAGAAGCAGGTCACAGTAGCTAACACTGTAAGAGGAAGAATACCTTGTCTTGCATGCATTGCGCGAACGTCAAACTGGCCACTGAGAATGTCTGAAACATATCAAGAAACTGAAATGAGCAAAGTCCGATATGGATGGCGAGTAACAAGGCGTCGTGCGGCTCAAATTGTCTCACCTAGTTCTCTGGGCCCTCAGAACTACCCACGCCAGATACAAAATAACTTCACGACTCATTTCACTATCACCATGCAAGAGAATGTAAAACGAATAACAACCCCATGGCTTCTACAAGAACGTATTGCAAGCCAAATCCAAGGAAAACCTAAAACAATCCGATCAGGGGGCAAAAGTTCATTTATGGCAGAGATAGCGAACAAACAACAAAAAGATGAGACACTGATAATGAGTGACAAACAATATCCCTGTGTAAGTTACAAAACAATTTCGTAAACCTATCAAGAAGACTCGCGTACATCTACAACTTGTGCATGTTCTCGTTGAGTATGAAAAGTTCAAACAAGGTCTCTTAGAAAACGATAACAGCAAAAACGAACTAGATAACGGGACTAAAATCCGTAATACCAATTTAAAAGCAAAACTTTTGACCTTTAGAGGTCCGACCCTCCTCGGTGTAACGATGTCCTTGGCGAAGACCCCAAATGTAAAGCATCAAATGTGAATACTTTGACTGCCTAATGTGCAATAAATGTTTAAAATACAATTACACAGATGAAAGATCATCGAAGTGTCTGTGCGGAAATGCCCAACTAGTTGTCACAAAATAACTAATTACACATGAAATTGTTAGAAATGCTACCAGTGTGGAAATAATCATGAAATTGGAGAGCGAAAATACCCAGAACAGAGCAAGCAACAAGAAATCATCTCTATTCGTAGAAAACGAAGTGTCTCAAAAGAACAATCACTTATAATATATCGCAAACGATTTCGTCAACGCGAGCAAAGCTATGCACAAATAACTAAAAATCAAAACCATGAAGCAGTTACAGTATAGTTTCCTCAATCTTCCTCAGCAACAAGCACCCTGTCTAACTTTTTCGCCGCCTCCATGCAGGTTTTTTGCCGCCCAAGTAATTAAATCGCTTAGGCGTCAAAAAACATGCAAAAAAACATGAAAAAGTTAGATTGGGATAACCAAAAATCCACCAAATAAAATACGAATTCCTCATGCCGTAACATATCAGATTCAACTGGTTTCTATAAGCACCTATGATTATAACTTAGCTACCACAGACCTAACATCTCGATTATAAAACTGCTGGAAAAGAGATACTTTGGATTAAACCTAACCCAACACCAGCACTCAAACCCTCTTTAATATCGAAAACATAACCGAAAACTCCGAAGACGAAGAAGATGGTACAAGAGAATGCTGCTCTTATCATGAGACGAGAGGCTAGAAAGATATTTAACGAATTATATCTTCCATACTACCAACGTAAACCCTACAAAAATCAAAACAAGAAGCGATCAAGGTCAGGATCCAAATCCCGGTCCCGCTCCCACTGCCGCAAGACATGATAAATATCAGAATTACGCAAATAAGGAACGACCACATAACTCCCGTGACTCCAAGATTACATACAGATCACCTAAGAGGAAATAACTAACAATGCAACTGCTTAACCAGAACCAAGGCAAATCACAATCATGGTCACCATAGAAATCTTGCAGTGAACTGCCCAGGCGTCAGGGTGAAGAAGGATGAACTGATAGAGACAATAAACAAGCACAAACCCCCACCACCACTTCAAAAAATTAGTGGAAAATTATCAGCAATGTTTTGCGACACGGGTACTTTGCAAAACAGAACGCCCCATGGAGGAGTACAAATATTTATTCAAAGTTCAATACCTTTCTCCGAATTGAACCTGCCAACCGAACTACAACGTGTAGTTATCCAGGCAAGCGTAGGGCAGCTGAAAACCATCTGCAGTAAGTATATACCAGGTAGACAAACATTCACTAAAGAAATATTTCTTACCTTGATTCATCGACTACCGAGTCCATTCATCCTAGCAGGCGATTTTAACGGTCACAACATCATATGGAGTCGCAACATTACAGATAACAAGGTAAATTAATATGAACCGTCATCACAATTACCTTTGCCTAATAAACACCGGATCACTCACTAGGATGGGAAACTATTCAGAATTGGCTATCGACTTGGCTATCGGCAATTTGTTCACCTACATAGGCCGCACTCGACTGGGTTGCTTTTGACCATCAGCCGATAGCGATCACTACCCAATTTTAGTCATCTACGTTAACTAAGGGTGCGTTCACACTACGAGCGGAGCGAGCGGAGCAGAGCGGCAATAATGCTTGTACATGTTTGAATGCAGAAACGCTTGGCTGTTCACAGTGTAAGCGGAGCGACGCGCTCGGGAAATTCGTTGGGATTTTTTGACGCTCGCGGCGAGAGTTTCTCTTCTGCTCCGCCTTTGGATCGTCATTTATTACAGGGGTAGAATTACCGCATGATTTAAAAAAGGATGATATATAACTAATAATTTGTACACCTAATCATATAACAACTATAACTGATAGTGTAGCATGTAATATTTTAGTTTAATTCTGCCCATTTAGGTTCATTAAGCATTTTTTTCTGTTTTCTCTAATTTGTTATTTTATTATTGCTTCAATTTACAAGAATCTTCTTTTCTTTTCCTTGTTATGTAGCTTTATTTTTCTTGTTATGCTGTAAATTTTATTTTATGATCTTGATAAAGGAATAATTATGTACGATTTTTGAATAAAGTTTACATTTTTTCCGTAAAGTGGGAGGAAAAGGAGGCCGTATGGTGAGGAGGAGGCCTCAATTAGTGTCTAATACACTATAAGCTGCAAAATAACATGAGCTTGGGTGATTTTTTCCAATACTAACGCAAAACATGTCAGTTTTGAGAATTTTTCGGTCAGGACAAGTCAGTATTTGTCAGTATTTTTCACTCAGCTTTCTCTCGCACAACCCTTAATTTCTGAAGGGAATTATTTTACCTACACTCTTCTCAAAGTCACCACAAGACGCTCCTTCGTTCTTATTGACCTACGAAAACCTGTAGTCCTATAAAGTGATACGGCCTTTATGTAAAGACTTTAATTTTGCTTAAACTACTTCGCTTTACATGTACTCTCAATGAAATTTGTGAATTATTACTGAACAGCAAATTTATCATATCTCCTTGGAAATGTTTCCTTCGATAAGGGATTGTAGTACATCAACAGGTGCCGGTTTCATCCGTAAATGCTTGAAGAATAATGCGATTCATCTCTCCTCAGTGCTTCGAAGAGATAGTGGTATTCTCCATAGCGATCTCTCCTCACGTTGATGGGATGGACCCAGTGTTTCCGTTTTTTGCTGGCGAGCAATACGAAATCCTCCATACCGACTGATTCTTGTGTAGGTCTCTCCGCTTACACGTGAACACCCACTCCGCTCCGCTCGTAGTGTGCACGCACCCTAAAACTAACCCAAACACTTCCCCCACTCTCAACTAGACGGAATTTACTCGAAGGCTGACTGGGGTTTGTATTCCCATAACGAAGTATGGAATGAACCAATGCTAAGCCCTACGACTGTACCATGATGAGCCATGACTTAATGAAACCATGACGAACAATAACTCGTAGATCTATTCAGGCGGTTCTATTTACTCTGCAGCTGAAAAAGCTATTCCGACTTACACGCCTAAGAAATATCAGGTCGGTGCAGAAATATCAGATTTTCAGAAAGGAATTTTAAAAATGATTTGCTAATTTTTTACATTTTGTTATGAGTGTAATGTACTTCTGTGATTACACTATTCGATTTCTTTCAGATTATCTCTGTTGCGTTCATATTTTTCATTAATATTAGCCTGCATATTTGTCCTATCTAAAGACCACATTACATATCTTCTAATGTATAAGTTTTATGAAGGTGTTAGTGCAAGTGCGGCAGCAAAATCTATTCAGAACACTTTTGGGGATGATGAAGTGAATGAAAGAAGTTGCAAGAGATTATTTTCTCGTTTTCGAAGTGGTGATTTCACTTTGCCAAAAAAAGGTCGTCCAAGAGCACTTTATTCCGATCAGTTGAATGTTCTTGTGTCCGAGAATCCTATTGTTCCCCATAGGGAAATTGCAAGACAGTTAGACGTAGCCCATACAATCTGCATCTGATTTCCATTTGTTTCGAAGACTACAGAATCATTTTTGTGAACTTAAATTAAGAACGAGAGAAGAGATTGAAACAGAATTAAATTTTTTATCTTATTCTAACCCTACAGAATTTTACAAGCGAGGCAATTATAAGCTTGTTAAAACGTGAAATGAGGTCACTGTAAGTAATGGAGAGTATGTCAATGAATAAATATTTCCATAGTCATTGCCTTAGTAATTTTTACCCAAGATCTTCAAATTAGACAATACTTTTGCACCAACCTGGTACCCGAAGCCCTTGGGGAGAAAAGAACTGGAAAAGTTGAAGGGAGAATGAGAAAAACTTTACAAGAAATACCTCTGTCATCAAAGTAATACTAACCAAATTAAATGAAAACGACCAAGGGCAAACCGCAAGCATAAATTCAAGAAAAACTAGAAACCTGGATGAAATTCGTCGGCTAACTTACTAAACAAACGCCAATGGCTAAGGTGTACGAAAGGTCGCGTACAAAGAAAAGTTCATATATAGATTGAAAACGGAACATTCTATAGCAGAATACCTGCCATCGCGAACTAACTAGTTAAAATTTGTTTCAAAGTATTCAGCGACGACGGTCCCACCTGGATTTCAATAAATTACAACTATGTAAGTATGCAAAGATACCACGTTTCGTTTATTATAGATCAGGAAGAGACCATAGAAGAATCAACGCCTGCCTGTTATACTCGTATGTAAGAGCCGCATTTGACATTATTACAAGAGCTTTCTTACCACCAAGCGTTTCTTGTAACCAAGTTCTCAGAATACACCAATTCAATGCAATTCGCGAAGCTCAGGAATCGCCAACCAAAGTTTCAAAATGCATAAATTAGAATCTGCTCCTAGAAATACCAAAAATATTTCCCCAGGAAACGGCAGACACGATATGTTCAAACACCTAAATTCAACAGCAAAGCAATACGTCTGAAACATTTTTATACAAATTTTAGACAACAGGTTTTTTTTACCTCAATGGCAGCATTCAGCTATAATACCAATCCTAAAACTCGAAAAAGACCTCAGTAAAATAAATAACTACAGGCCAATCGCACGGACCAGTAGTCAGCGCAAACTGATGGAACGAATGATAAATGTCCGACTGATAGAATACGTAAACTTAAACAATATAATCAGTGAAACTCAATGTAAACGCAGAAAATGGCACAGCACAACAGATCACTTAGTCAGACTTGAGTCACCAACATGTAAGATTAGCTTTCGCAATCAGAGAACACTTCATTTCTGTATTCTTCGATCTCGAAAAAGATTATGATAGAATGTGGAGGTGTGAAATTGCACGAGATTTATTTCAAGTTGGGCTTAGAGGGAGACTAGCAATTTCCATCGTCAAATTCTAAGGGCACAGAACTCTGAGTTCGAATAAGAAACTGCAGCTCAAGTATTCTTGAACCGCAAAGCGAAGCTCCTCTATGGGTACATTATTGGCCTTCAAAGTAAACAAAATTTCTAAGATGATTCCACTGGGTAGTAAGCTCCTTATTTACTATACGTTGATGACTTGCAAATCATATACTATCAACACCTTCAGGTTATCCAAAACAAGATACAATTATGATATATTTCAGTGGTCTCAAAATCAAGGCTTCATATGTTTTCTCTTACCAAACGTAAAGCAATCCTCAAAAAGTTTTAACGTTGTTCAAAGTGAATTGAAGTATGCATCAATATAAAAAAAAAAAAGATCGATAAACAAAGTGCATTCAGTTTTCTTATAAGCTAAATGCATGTATTCTGTAAATCGAAATCGGTGATTCCATGAATGAAGGAATTAATGATTCATAATTTCTAAAGATCATCATGCGCAAAATAGGTTTAAGAAGAGTATGCGGTATCTCATTTACAGGTACTAAGCGAGCAAAATCTACCGATATTTTCATTAGCGTAAAAAATAAAATTTAAAGAAAGTTAAAAATATTGTACAGATTGTCTCATACAAAAATATATCCACTTATACAGTACAGAAGAGAAGCAGAACATGAAGCTGATAAAAAAGGACTCGTAAAATATCAATGGAAGTAATAAGAAACTTTATAAATCGGAATTATATAAATAACTTTTTAAAACTGAAATTACTTGAACATATTTCAAATTCATCAGTAATCCTTTCGTAATTTGATCAAAAACTTTGGATATTTAAGGCTACAAAGAAATTAAATAATTGGCATCTGCTTGAACTAGCCATTGCTATCATATTATTAGCAGAAAATGAATTATTACCCTCATCCAATTCCTAAATCAGGTCTTAATTCAATTTTTATTTCTCATAAATTGAAGGTGTGAGTTCGTTACCTTTCAACTTCCATGAGGAGAGCTGAAAAAAATTTTCAATGCGAGTCCGGCATCTTATTCGCAAAAAATTTGCCATCTAGATATTCACAAAGCTAGAGTTGGAAACGATTTTCTTTCTTGAATTCATGGTTCTCAACGATAAGTACTGTTTTGACTTTAAATAAATCATCAGTTCATTCCAGGATGTATTTTTTTCGTTTCATGTTTTTATTGACATATTTTTAATTATAATAGTATATTTTCATCACCATGTAATTACAGTAATATTTATTTTTCATTTTCGCTTTCGCACTTTACGAATTCTTTTATCGTCTTGTGTATATACGATTAGGATAAGAGCTTAACGTCTAATGTGTGTACTCGCATATTTTAGAATAAGGTCTCCTGCTGGATGACACATTCATACGTGTGATGTTGAATTTCTTAAGGCTCCCAACTGTTTTAAACTGTGAACAAGGAGAGCATTTAGCAATTCATGCCTAAATTTTGCTCTTGTAACGCTTTTGGAAATGAATTGTCTGAAAAATGTTTAAAGACGGGCTCACGATTAGAATTTTCTTACACCTGAAATAAATTATCTTCCACAGCGCTAGTCAACATCACCACAGTTCAGAAGTCACTACACTAAATGGGCTGAACTGTCACTTATCAATTCTTTGTTTGTGTCTGATTAGTTTTTGGGCACATTCCATATCTCTGACTTGTTCTTTCAAGTTATGTGGAGTAGGAGCGACAATTTTTTTGTGATAATTCATAAGAAGCCTGGCCTTCGAAAAAGTAGTAAATGAGGAGATATGGGATTTCTCGAAGCACATGTAGGTAAACTACGAGTGTTCACAGCTAGAACGAGTAGTTTCAGTTCAAATGAGATGCCTAAAAAATTGTTTTCTTACAGCGGAGCACACTAATGTTTGAAACGCAGAAAATTCATGAACTTTGAACTCTGTCTGCATATAATCAAGTGTGAATGCGTAACCAGCATTCGTTCACAATTTTATTGACCAGCACCGACATGGCATCAGATTCGGAGAGTTCTATTTTAAAAATTTGTGGATTATAATAACATAATTAATAATCACAATTAAACCTTTTAAACTTCATTTTGTCTCGCTCTATATTCGCTCCAATATGGAAATCAACAATGGGTCTCAGTTTTCGAAACACTGGTAGACATTATAGGAGCCCGCGCTGTTTCAAACGTGGAAAATTTGAAGTCCTCCTGAACACGATCAGTTGTGTATGCGTACCGTGCATTTGTTTCATGATTTCATAAGCCAGCGACAACGTCAAAAGATATTTTGACCCATTTTGTTACTAACGGGCCAAATTTGATCGTAAAAGCAAAGGGTGGGCCACTTCTTCATGGTAGACATTATTTGTCGTTCGCAGCAGCTTTGGACTTTTCCATAACATCACAATCCCCGTGACTCGTTGGGTCAGACTGTTGATTTGACAAATTTTAGCTAAGTATTTTTCATGGAACGATTATTCTGAACAGATCGTGTCTGTTTAGAATCTGTTAATGTGATCGTATCACACTAAACTGGAATTTTTAAACTTAGCCCAACGTAATTAGTGAAGGCAGATTGCGGGAGGCAACATAAACGGAGTATCAAAATTTTGTGAACATGATCACCGATGACCCATTGGGTCAGGTTGTTTACCATATCATAACTTTTATGAACCTAGGAATTAGAAACTAATTATGTTTTTACGATGGAAAATCTCCTGTACTACAGGATTTTTTTTTATATAGATGAATAATCAATAAGACGTACTTTTTATTAAAGGAATATTTATACCAGATCTTATCCAAAAAACAGCGTATGGGATCACTATAAGCTAGACTGAACCAAGATTAATGTAAATTGCTCCTTACCTATTGGTGAAAGACGTTAATTTTCTAAAATGTAAAAAAGTTGAATTTCCCTTAGGTTATTGCTAAAATCAGGCACTTTAATTTTCGATTATTGTATTATTGAAAGCAGGGTGTAGAATTTTGCCCTATGTTGTTTCCGTAAGCAGAACGTGGACGATAACAATCAAGGAATCAAGTGGGCAAACCAGGCAACCTAACGAAATTTTCATTTCAGTGTTTAAATGGAGAAATAAATTGCCATAATTATTATCAGCCCACCACAAGAAAAAGGATGTGTTCGTTAGTGGCAGCATAGTTAAGAGGAGTGAAAACATTCAAATAGTATTTTTTGAAAATCTGAATGTTTTCGAATAAGGAAGGTACAGCAGAGGGATTCCTTTTTAAAAAACGATAGCTCATATTGTCACAAATGAAGTTTAAATTAGCTGAGAACGATAATTTCAGGCAACTACTGAGTTACATTATATGTTTAACACTTCACTATCTACGCGTAAAAGATTAACTAGTTTTTGAAACAGTTGTTTGAAAGAAAAAATACTTTTACATTATTTCAAATTCCTGAATCGAGTCTCGAATAAATGATCAAAACTGCAAAAATTTCGGAATATGATGTCAGTTATAAGAAAACATAATTTTTGAAAAAAGAAATCAGCGGCTCGACTCCATCGATAACGCATACAACACTGTAACCTGAGAGTATCTCCCTAAGATGTTGTCGAAAACTCGTACAACCCGTGAAATCTGATAAGGTGGAACCTATCGTATCGTCAAATTACCGCATCCAAGTTAAATGATAACTCGAAAAAATAGCGGCCAGCTCTGTTTTTATGAGTATTTTTTTAGCATTGTTTGCGTTGCTCAAAGTATATAAACCCGGACAAGTTATTTCGGTACCACACTCACCTCGTCGCCTGTCCAGCAAGCCCAGCCTGCACCGCCATCTCTTCACACTTCACTCTCAGGTAAGAGGTCGGCTCCCATACTCGTAAGAAATTGTATTATAAAATACTTCAAAATTATCTATGAATAACTTTCTCACGACACCAGCCTTCTTCTCTATGCCTATTTAGTGAACTTGCTCGGCTTCAGCATACGATGTTGTAATCACTAGAACGTGGAGCCTCGTTATTTAGTACAAGAAAATTTGGAGTAAAATTATAAATGCGACTTCCATTATTAGTGCTTACTGTGCAATGTAACCTGGTTTTATGAAATATGCTTTACATTGATGTTGTATGAATTTATGAAATGATATCGACCATGTATGATTGTAAAATTAATTCCCTCACTCGCTACTTGGCCGTTCATGACACAAAGAAACCTGCTTGAGTATAAATACAGCAGTGATGGCATCAACCCTCTCCTATATTCTACTTCACGCCAAAAGTACGCAGTTCTACGGAGCGGCCGATGTGTTGCATGCGCCTTGCACGCGTTCTTATTGACATCTTGAGGCGTGCGTGATGGAGTAGGAAAATAGGAAAAGTTAAATCCCCTACATCAAGAGACTAGGTCGCAGAAATGATAAGCACAAGTATTACTTTGCTCTCTGAACGGTGCAAAACCATTTGAAAACAAGTTTAATTTTCGTTCTAGAGAAAACTGAATGAGTTTATACTAGATTTTCTTACTTTACTTCGATTGCATGCACATATTATGAAGACTATCAACTGAGTCATGTTACTGCACAATTAACTATGGTGTCACACGTTATGATCATTCTCAAAATTTTGCTCATGTTAGAGTGAAGTCACCTATATACAGCATCTGATTCATGCTTAAAAATTATTTTCGGCATGCTACACGAAACATGTACATATTTTGTAAAAAACAATTCTTTTAAAATGTTTTCTATTATTAAACTTTTGATCTTGAATTTGATATTTATGCCAAGTATCGGCGAGCGCTAGAATATCCTACCTCCTTAAATACTGCTCAAACAAAAACAAAGAAAAAATGAAGTGAAACTTATTCTCGCGAGAATAATATGTATACAATGTCATAAATATAATTTTAATTTCACTTCCATTTAATTAAAGAAAGTTGATTTTTAAATGAAATTGTCGGGTAGAAGAAAAATCAAAACAATATTTAGCGACTATTTAATTGGAGCGCATCAAACCCCTATACTAAACATCCAACGAAGTGAACATAGGATAACATAACCATATCATAATGTTCTTCTTCAAATTTTCATCTATGACTATATCTTGAAGACGCGGTAACATAAAATTACTACTCACTGCTAACTAGCGTCATGAATGAAACAGCTCAAGGAGTATACCCGAATATATTTGCTAACAATCAAAACTAAATAATAGAGAAAGTTTTAAAATGCCTCAGTAGGGTTTGAAAATAGCTTATTGCCTGATTGAAGTCGTCAATTTTATTTTGCATCTGATAAAATTTGGCCAATTAGACGACTCAGCATCTGGCATGACTAAAGTATTTACTATTATTGAAAATCGATTTCAGCTTGTTGTGAAGACCCCATCTTATTTTGAACTCTATTTTAAGCTCTATTAATGACGACGCCATCTCATTTTGAACTCTATTTTAAGCTCTATTAATGACGACGCCATCTCATTTTGAACTCTATTTTAAGCTCTATTAATGACGACGCCATCTCATTTTGAACTCTATTTTAAGCTCTATTAATGAAGACCCCATCTCATTTTGAACTCTATTTTAAGCTCTATTAATGAAGACTCCATCTCATTTTGAACTCTATTTTAAGCTCTATTAATGAAGACCCCATCTCATTTTGAACTCTATTTTAAGCTCTATTAATGACGACGCCATCTCATTTTGAACTCTATTTTAAGCTCTATTAATGACGACCCCATCTCATTTTGAACTCTATTTTAAGCTCTATTAATGACGACGCCATCTCATTTTGAACTCTATTTTAAGCTCTATTAATGAAGACCCCATCTCATCTTGAACTCTATTAAAATTAAATTTGTCGTAAGTTCCAAGCCTTTGTATCAAAAGGATTTCGTGATAAATCAGAGAAATGCTCTAAATTTGCCGACCCTCCAGTTCTAATCTCACTCCTCCCCATGGGGATAAAACTATTCTATCTATGGAAATTAGCCCTTTCACTGGGCAATGTGAGGTCCCGATTTGATAGTTAGGTAAACCTTATTTTTGTTGAAAGAGAATTAGTTTTTTATAAAGTATCATCTTTTTTCGGGTCACTACTGTCATGTTTATCATCTCTGACTTCCTTGTTCAACTCCATCTTGTTGCGTAACTTCACTTCTCAACACACTGTTTTTATGCACAGGGGATCTATGTAGTGTGGGCGCACACTTTGTGCACAGATTCCGGGTTTCCTTAATTCCATACTAAATAGTGCCTTCATCCTTTTCTCTTTGGAACATTTTTGCTGTGGTTAGGGGGGATAAAATTGAAAATCTAATCTAACTCTCTCGTCCCCATTGAGTGCTTTAAATGAAGTGTGACAAATTACACTTCACTTGCCCAACTGCAACAAAGTTGTTGCAGTTAGGGCAGCATTCCAAACAAAATTTGTGCACGCATGAGAGTTTATGAGGTTACAATTACCTAATATTTATATTGTATAATTTGATGCACAAATTTGTTGAATAACTCTTCAATTAATACACTGTAAAATATTGCTCCATAAATGAGTAAATTACTGTCTTTCAAATGATATTTTCTTGATACATCAAAGGAAAATGCAATAAATTAACATTCAAACCAACAAAACAGCGTACGCGTTAATGATGAACTGCAATCAATATCTTCGAATGTAGCCAAATTGAAAACGAATAAATATATAACTAAACCTTTTGACAGCACTGTCGATGTACTGTTGGTAGTTTCTCATAAATGAATTAGGAGTTTTCTTTTTCACTTCCTTCAGGTTGTAAATTGATTCAAGGTTGAACAAACGAGCCTCAATTTTTCATTTGTTGCTTGCATCGCGTACTACAAGTGAGTTTCTCAAGTTCTTCGAATCCTTAAATAGAGTGACTGAAACTATCCCTCTTGTGCTAAACGTGTCGGCTTAATGAAATGCGTCAAGAATTGAACACGATGACAAGCTTGAATTTTAAAAAATATGTTCATTTTTTTTCTTTCAGTTACATTCCATCAGTCGCCATGAAGAACTTTTCGTGCATCGCTGCCCTGCTCTTCGCGGGTGTCTGCTGTGTCGCAGCCCAGTCGTCTGCTGAAAATAGTAAGTTTTTTGTATTCTGAAATGACAATTTATTAGTCTTTGAAAATTTTTTGGACCACAAGTGCAAGTTTCTTCTCGCGTTTTAAAAATCGCGTGAAGGAAAAGGTGCTTTAACTCTGCGAAAACCTAAATCGAGTTACGAATGAATGATCAAACTGCGTAAACTTTACTGTAAATTGTCAGTCGTCTCAAAACCTGAAAAACAACGGAAACATACAGACAACGAAAATAAGTTTCTCGCGAAATGATAGGTGGTATCAGAGCAGAGATACCACATACTTGTTTTTGACCAATTGAATTAAAATTCGGAATTCATCAATTGGAATATGTAAACATCAATATTTTCTCAGCTTTCCGACTAATTAGTTGAGATATAACTATTTAGGAGTCAGACTAAGTTCATTGATTTCTAGGGTGTCCAATAAAAACCTTATAAGAATAATTAAGATAAGAATATAAGATAAGAATAATTTTTAGAGCAATAGACCTATCATTTTGAACTAATCAAATAAGAGGCGAACTTCTCGACAGGAAGATTCATCAACACTTTCTAAATGCTCCATAACAGTTTTTATCACGGATGTTAGAGGGCATTGAGTAACATGCCTTACTTCCAGCGAAGTACAAATTATGTTGAGATCGGGTTTCGTTATGGTAAGGAAGTATGGATTTACTTCGGCTTCTAGTTAAATGAATAAATGCAATCCGACTTCTGATAAATGTAATACTGCAATTGCGCCCGAGTTTCGCTATGGTGCTCTAGCCAATGTAAGAGAGTAATTCAAAAATGTAATCCAATTCATTGTTAAAATTTTTTCCCCAACTTGTCAACATGTGAACTTCGTCTTGGCTTCAAATTACTTCAACACACCTATTCGTCCTCCTTTAATTCGTTTGAGTCCTTTAACAACACCAAATCTGTTTCAATGAGGGGAAAAATGAAAGCACCAGTATATGGAGTTAAGGGAGAGGGGAATCTATTCTCAAGATGTAATCACACCAAATTCCCAAGCACATTGGAACAACAAATTAGGATATAATTTTATGAAATACGATAAAATTTGACGAAGAAAATAATGGTACTGAAGGACAGGACAATAGCGAACCGAAAAAAGATTGTGCTAACACAACAGAAAACCCTGTTTCAACAAAGAGAAGGCCTGCCTGACTATAAGCTTGAGACCTCGAATTAGTTAGACTTCAACGATGGTATAAGCTAAAGTTCAGTTTGTCCCGCATCTTATTTCGTTACGAGAGTCAATACTCAGTGATCTGAAAAAAGTACTGGCTGCCAGATTCAATGCCTGATCACACTACCCATAACGTTCATTAGACCGGTACATTTCGGGCCCTTTTCAGGGTAGCTCTTACATAAATTATATTTTTTCGAGCCTTGTACTATGTTCTCTATACTTTCTAATATTTTTCTTTACAAAAAATTTTACATTTTAATATTTATTACCGAGCTATTAGTAACTGAAGTTTTTTGTCAAATTCGTAACCTTCCATCATTTTTTCAGCGACTTCAACGACGGAGCTGACCGATGACAACCTCTTTACACTCTTCAAGTTCAACCAGAAACAACCCGATCTCAGCACGCCGAAAAGCGCAGCCGACCTCGTGAATCACTATGTTGTGAAGCCAGTTTACTTCGCAGTCGGTGAATTTGTTTCCAAGTTTCCCTACGAAACCGCTCACAAGATAAATAATCATCGCTTTTTCCGAGTGGAGCATCTTCACAATTTGAACGTGACTGAGGGCACCATAAAGGATGCCCTGGCAGTGGTGTTCAATTTACCGGTAGAGGATCTTGCTGTCATCGACCAATTCTTGGGAGAGTACCTGGCCGGACTCCTCCATCATTTCGAGAGACACTTCGCCGTCTTCATGTTCGTCATGCGAGAGTTCTTGAGCGCCAGCTACCCCTCCCTGGAATGGATGAACCCTAAGGGCAGACTCACATTCGAGCAGTAGATATTGCTTACAATGGGGGCATAAATTTTGATGGGAAGAAATTCCAGGGTGATGTAAACCTATCAGACGCTTTTCGATTACTTGGGTACGACTTCTTAATTTTTTCTTCATCAATGAGAACGGTTAATGCGAGTTACTTCTGATGCCATGCGAGGACGGACTTTTTCTCTCGATGAGCTGCCTTCAAGTTTACTTCTGTACATTAGATATGAAGATTCTTGTTCAAGAGTACTCAGCTAATGAACAAGTTGAGATCAAGGAAGGTACACACTTAACGCATCAAGGCATCGGCGAGTCAACCTCTTCTTTGTTTGGGGCAGTTGTCGTCTCTAATGTTTCAGTATAATCTCTTAAGTGAGCAATCCTTCGTCATTCCTTCTTCAGTTGTGCGGCAATTTTTCTAAAAAATAAATAATGAAACAAATTTACCAGCGTTTTAATAGAAATTCACAGACCTCACTCCCATTTATACGACGACGAGTTTGCATAAATTAGCTTTCACAATGAAAACAAAAATTTCAATACTAGCACAATCTATGACGGTCCATAAGTAGAAAATTAGACGTTAAATTAGATACTTGTTTTCCGATACAATAGTAGCTGGACGGATACCAGAATAGTTTATTTGGTCCACAAAAATATCCGCTTAGACGAAAACACACTGCACAGTTTCGTAAAATGAGGAGCGCATACCACATTTGCCTTATTGATAATTTGCTGTAGTTCCAAGTTTTTGGGTTCTAATTATTAATAGACATCAGCATGTATTTCATAGGACAGCTAATACAAAGATTGAAGCTGAATCCAGGATGTCGAGTTCAAGTTCAGTTATTTGAATCGAGAGTACTGCATACCAATGTCCAATTGATACGACCAAATAATTTTCATAGCAAAGTTTTGAGCTGAAAACTCTTGGCGTTAATACGATATTTAAAAAATACTATATTCAATGTTTTTCTCACGCAAAAGCAAATTGAAGAACTGAGAAAAAAATGCTTTAGCTGTTTATAATCTTGGCCCAAGTGTATTACAACTATGTTACCAAACCCAATAATATGAATTCGAACATGTTCCTCAGCAATAATCTTACTAGATTTTGAGCCATCTACGTTCAACCATGATGTCGCAAGTTTCGAGTTTCAAATTCTAAATTCAATAAATTCAAGTTTCCCTACGTGATAACGATTTTAATCTCTAGCGGATGGACTGGGCGCCTCACTGTTGATAACAATTAGTGAACTTAGTTGTTGTGTGAGCTGTAGGTATGAGCTGCAGGCTTAGACTGTTGAGGTAATGGCGTCGGAGAGTCAAACACCATTCAAGAACAGTTTGTACACGTGGAGTGAAGTTTCAGAGTTAGTATTAGGGTTCTGTCTCGGGATCTGGGAATTCTGATCCATTTTGGACAAAATTTTTGTACTGCGGCGCTTTTCTCGTAGTGGGATATGCCAGTAAATATATTTAAAAGTATATGCGTTCATCGCAAACATATTGTCATGGTAAAAAATTTGTAGAAAAATTTACAGGTTGCTTCGCATGATCGTAAAGTGAGTTCATCAATAAGCAGGATTGTTCAGAATCTGAAAAAGTATTAAATGGAAAATTCTTTACTCTATAGTGGTCTCAACAACAGCTATGAATAGGACTTCTTTCTATTTTTAGTTGCCACTTTGCTTCTTTCAGTTTTCACACCTGCTTCACTGTTTTTTCTTTGTCTTTTTTTCTTCTTCCTTTCTAACTTGTTCTTTCTATTCGCTGGACATCCTGTGAGGGAACATACCTTTTGAATAAATTCCATATTTTCTTTGTCCATCCTAAATGGTCCTCTCTATTTCTTCAGTAAAAACATCTATATAATATGAATGGAGCCTCAAACTACAGTAACTACAGGGGTCCTCGGTTTATGACGGAGATCAGTTATTGTGATATACTGTAACTTGAATTTTAGTGTAAGTTGAAACACACCTGAATACAGTAACTACGCACATAATCACCAAATTCACTTAATTAAACTAATGCAATACAGTATGTATAATTGTATATTAAAGTTATAATTTCTAGGACATCACATGACACTTCTATGACATGAAAACACAACTAAGGCTAAAATCAACACGTGAAAAACATAAATGTAAAATACAGGTCAACAATCTTTCATCCCTGATTGCTTCGTATCCACGAAACGTCGTAGATCGATATCGTCGTTAACCGAGAACCCACTGTACTAAACTACTACAGGGTACTAATGATAATTGAGGATGTGTCGTTTTTAGTTCATTACACAACCAAATCATTTATACTTTTATTTTTCTATTTCAGATAACTCATTCAAAGTAAGGTGTTGACCCACGAAATCAGTAACTTTTCATTGTTGCCCGATCATTTGTTCACAAGGTTCAGTTAAAGTTGAAGGGGTAATGTTTAGCCTGTAGAAAAGAGCTAAGAAAAAACATTCACAACGCAGTAATACCATAAGGAATCCCGGATTTATGAGAAATGTTAGAAAAATTATTATTGATGAAGACTCCAAAAGACTGTTGAGGGCCATTGCCAATGAACTCCAAGTATAAGAGTGGACTATCTAAACTATGGTTCATCAGGACATTCGATACCAGTCAAACGTAACGAGGAAAAGCTAATTCCTCACAGGAAAATCATCTCATGCGTTCTAAACGGTTACTTGACAAAGTGAAATTTCCCAAGAACATGGTATGCTTTGGTTTATCTCTGACGAAAAAAGTTCGACCAGCATCAGGTGATTAACTGACTGAATGACAGGTGGCTATTGCACATCATCCTTAAGTAACCAAGGTGATGTTCTCCAAATTTCCGGGCACTGTGTTGGTTTAGGGAGTTGTGAGTGATGAAGGTCATGTCATATACCATGTTGCATTTTTCCCCAGGGTCTCAGGGTTTATCTGGCTGTATACATTGATGTTCCAAAAACGGTTGTCAAACCCTGGATGTATAACGTATCCAATAGAAGGGCATACGTCTTTCAGTAAGACTTTTTACCTTCTCACATAGCAGTAGAAATCCCAGACTGGTCATCAAAGAATTTTTACAATCATATGACCCCCAACATGTGGCCCTCAGACTCGCCAGATTCAAATCTTATGGACTATTGCGTGTGGAATGTCGTTGAAAGGGAGACTAATCAACACCTTCATACTACCTTAGCATTACTGAACGCAGCGATTGTCCAGGTGATGTTCGAACTGAACAAGGACCTCTTAATTTTAGTTTTTCAACGGTTTTGGACCCGAATAGAATCTGCCATTGAAGCCAAAGGAGGTTTTGTAGAATAATTTGATAAAGAAGGATCATAAAAGATTTTTGTTTAAATTTGATTTAAATATACACTTATTTTTGCAAGAATATTGTCGTTTATTTGACATGCTAAATATTTATGTCTTCAAATAGCTCTCGAACCCTTTACTTCGGGGTATCAACAGAGCCATCAGATGTTGAAAATGGTGCGTCAACAGCAGCGAGTAGCGAGGAACTTACAGCGCACAAAGCGCAAAAATTGCTTTCCAACACTAGTAAAGGTACTTTCTGCTACTGATGGTTTGTCGTTTATCATAATTACTAAAAATGATATCGTAAGACAATCTTTTATAGACGAAGTGCTCGCTGATAAAAACCCCGGCGATGAGAAAGGCTGGTTGTCTTAAGTATCGCGGAGTAAAAGCAAGCGTCCTATACGCACGAAGTTTAGGTAAAGGTCCCACATTCTCTCCCAACGGTCACCTTTGTAAAAGATTCTGCATTAGTTGGAGAGAGTGTGAATGAAGGTGTAGTTAATTAATGAAATTTCGAAAGAATATGTTATAAAATCAACACGCCGATAAACTCACGTCACCATGTCTATACGAAAACATTTCAGCCGCCACCACCGGAAAAGGGCAAACTACGCGTCTCCTGGATGGGCAAACAAAGAAAAAAGAAAGAAAGAAAAACAGTTTTCTAATAGAGTTAAAACATGAAATGTTTAACATTGGTTTTTAAACTATCTTAACATTAACATCCTTAGTTAATAATTACACATCGGTATCGTAATACCCATGTAAAATGTCGAAGCAAAAAATGATTGACAGAAAAGCACAGCAAAAATGAGTTCCTCTCATTGCGTAATCAGATTTTGATAGTGCATTTAAATATAAGTTTGAAGAAAACACAGTCCTCGTGACGATTAGTTGAAAAACACTTTCGTTAGTGCGCACTTGTATTGAAATAAAAGAGAAAAATGCATTCAAACAACATTAACATAGAGATCCTTAATTGCAATTCTTACATGGTTATCGTAATACCCATGTTAATTGTCGAAACAAAGGATTCGGAGAAAAGCACGAAAAAGATGCGTTTCCTTCCTTGCGATAGTGTGATTTTGGTAATGCATTTAAATACAAGTGACTAAGAAACCATAACCTATGTGACGCATTGCTGAAAACCCTATCGTTAGTGCGTAATTCAAAGGGGTAATAAAGCTTCAACTTTATTCTGGGTAAGAAGAACTAATGAACAGCTTTATTCTCTATGTTCCGCTTCAAATTATATGATAGAATGTTTTCTGTTAGGCTTCTGTAAAATGATATCTACCGGAAATCTATGGTTCCCGAATATTAATAAAATTTTGTCCTAGAGTTATGGGATGAACAAAAGAGTTCAAACCACAAACCCTAATAGTTAAGGGTGGGATTAGGGGGAAGGTATGGGTCACTTGTTAAGATGAATAAGGTAGTGGTGAGCTAGTGAGAGAGAAGAATATCAGGGTTAAGGGTGATTAAGCTGAATGTTTGAGTTAGAGGGTGGGTAAGTGGTATGAGCTAGAGGGGGACTAAGTGAAATGTGAGGATAGTGCAAGAGTTGAGAATGCGAACAGGATTTTACGTTTTAAAGCGAGAAACCGCAACTAATGGGAAAGTAATATTATCCCTCAAAAAAGCATTAGTCAGACGTCATCTGGAATAAGTAGTTCAAATCCGGCCTCCAATCCTCGGATGAAATATCGAGAAAAGGAAGAAAATTTAGAGTTAAACAATGAAAATAATTCCAAAGTTAGTCATCTCAGCTACAAATGGAGGGAACTAAATCGGAAATTTATCAACGGCTTGGAGTATGATGGTTAATCCGAGGGGCTTAAAATCATACTTTAAACAAGGAAGACCCTAGTTCGATCGTAGTCCGGCACCCGTAGTTTTTTACCAATGTAAGGGTAGATTGTCTGGTTTTTATAGTTGACGGAATAGACGATTGCATGAGGTTCGATGGAGAGGAAGCTCATCTACTTATTAAGTTGGCACTTCACTCAATCACTCTCTTCAGACTAAAAAGAAGAAAACCATTTCTACAACACGTTTGAAATAACGGAGCCATTTATGAAGATTTCCGTGGAACAAAAAAAGAATGTGAGGTTAACTAGATAAGACATAAAATGCCCTATTGGCATGAATCATGAGAGCACAGCAGGCATTCACTACACTCAGGAATAATGTCAGGGTAGCGCCTGAACGAGAACAAAGTTCAGACATTATTAAGAAATAATTTCAGGTAAACTCAGGCCTTAGAATAATTTTCCGTAAAATTGTCGGAATCTTGAAAGCTATGGTGCTTGTAAGACGCAACCATTCAGGTTTGAGTTTGTGATACTCAGCCGGTCCATAATGGCAAGAGGGTGGTGTTGTAGCACGATAATTTATTTACGCTCGGAGCTGTAAAGTGTATTGCAGTTAAGCTGAAAAAATAATTGTGCCGTTGCACAGATCCCTGAGTAACGGAAACCTTGACTTTGAGGCGGCGATCACAATTCCCAATATTTCGGAACACAAGTGCGTTTACACAGTCGTAAGCGAAACCTCGTTTTTTTTCCGATTTTGGTTTTTATTTTATCGTGTGTTTTTTTTCGATTTTGGTTTTTATTTTATGTCAAGAAGTTGTGTCGAGCGAAATCGGTGAGGTGACTACACGAGCTTCGTTGCCAACTTAGGATCGCGTCTGTGAGCGTTGGTTGCTGCGGGGGTAGCGAGAGAGTGCTGCGGCGCAAACTTGTTGTTGAAGTGTTGAACGTAGAGACTTAGAAAGCGGAAAGCATAAGCTAGAACTTTCAGCTTCAGTCATATGGCGTGGAGCGAAGACGACTCTCGATGAGGATACGTTGATGAAGGAGCGTTTGTTTGGCGTGTTGCTGGTAAGGAGCACTTGTGAAGGAACGCTGATACCGGAGAGCTTGCTGAGGAGGTGCTTGCCAAAGAAGCGCTTGGTTGTGTCAGACAAGCACCACACCAGCAAAAAAAAAATACTCACTTGTGGCCCAGTGGATACATTCAAAAATTGACTTTATCAACACTGGGTAGGAAGTCTTCCAATATTCTGTAGTGCTAAATCGAGTGTAAGCGAAACTTCGGTGAGATTTGTTGAGAAAAAACAATGGCTATGTAATTTATTATGGAGCATAGAAGTCGGTCCCTCTTTTGAAATTTGATAAACGATTGGTAATGAATCATCCGGAACGTACAATGAAAAAAAAGAGCATGCAAGGGCTGTAAAACTGATAGTGAGAAAATTCCTGAATCATGGGACTACAAAGCAACAAAATTAATGCAAGTATCCAGTGTTCAAATAAATAAACTGATTCTCTTTCATGAGTGTTGATGGGGGAGAATGTGACTGCAATTTTTCCTGTACTTCTATTCTGGGGCCTATAGGTCATTGTTTGCCGGCTTGGAATAGGAAGCCACCATGAAAATCCCCACTTGGCTCATTACTGTTTCCATTTTCTTTCTACTCTGCTCTCCTCTTTTATATCTCTCCGCCATCTCTCTAATCCTCGCATCTTGTCCTCTCTCATCCTCTCATCTGTCATCTTATCCTCTCTCATCCTGCCCTCTTATGATGCCATCTCTCATACACTCTTCTCCCAATATGTCCTTTCTCATCCTCTCTCCTCTCATCCTGTCATTCGTCATCCTCTCTCCTCTCATCCTGTCATTCGTCATCCTCTCCTCTCATCCTCTCCTCTTTGTCATTTTTATACTCTCCTCTCTCTCACATCCTGTCCTCTCCCATCCTCCCTTCTCTCATTTTGTTCGCGCTCTTCATCTCATATCACATTTTCTTGTCTGCTTGATTTTGCTTGATTCGAGTCCACTCCACTCCTATTTCTTTCACTTTACTCTTCGCTGTTCTACTCTTTCCCTACATATCCTGTTGTCGTGAGCTAGCTTAGTCCTGCCTCGTTCCAGTTCGTCTCATTCCGCTCTATTCCGTTCTGCTCCGATTCGTCCCGTCCCGTTCCGCCCAGTTCTGTCTGGTTCTGCACCGCTTTGCCCCATTCTTTCTTGTTTCGACTCGTTCCATGCTGTCTTGTTCTGTTCCGCAAATTTATGACATTATCTCAAAAGTTGGTACAGTAGGAAATTTTGAATCCTGGTGTAATCATGATTAAGAATCTCTAGAAAGTATAACTCAATTTGGCGATTTAACAAGATATAATCGGGCGTCGAGTAGAGAGTTCAGCTCTCCACAAAACTAGTAAGTGGGAATGAATGACATGTTATAGTTTTAAACCAGCATCATTCACGCCTGGCCATACGGTCACGCAGGTTACAGTCCGTACAGTAAAAATGATTTAGTGCGAATCAATACAGCTACAAGGAAAATTTATTTAATTTCTGATGCGCATAATATGGGTGTATGTACTCATGAAAGTACAATATATTGATTCAAATATTCGTCTGTCAAAAAAATTTCATACGTATGAAAGTGCTTTGTTTTGATTGTCATCATTGGGACAAGCATGTGACCACTAACGTACGTATCGCTACGAGAATAATGAAGCATCGAAATGGCTGGTACGATTTCCCAATCCAAAAAATAAATCAGGGATCCATACAAGAAAAAATTGTTTTCACCATTAAAACAACGATGTTCAAATCTTTGAAAATCTGCTGAAAAACTCGTATCAACCTTGTTCGATCTCGGTTGCCATTGCTCTGTGCTACACACATCTATCTCTCCACCTCGACGTATTAAAGACAACTTTTTCAAAAATAATGAGCTTCTACCCCTTTTCATTATATCACAGTAATGTATTGTCTTCCAGAGAATCTTTAATGTGAAACAAACTCTAGATAGCCTAGATATATTTTGATTGTGTGATCTACGTCTTAAAGCAGACTTTTGCTTTTTGTGCCACCGATAGACACGTTTGTTCCCAATACTTACGCCCGACGCTGAGCGTACATAGATTTCCATCAGTTGAGTCGAAGCGCCAAGCGAGTTGAGAACAGAGAGAGCATGAAAGCCTTCATCGTGTGGTGCGCCTGGTAAGGCGTGCTCCCACCACAGTGTATCAATATTGAAGGCTAAGTCAGTAATACTTTGCGTCAATAATAATTCTTGTCATTTGTCGCCAATAAACTGAACAATCGATAACGCATGTCTTCGAGCTATTAATTTTGCGCAAACTTCGTCATCGAACGGTTACTTGAAGTGTGCGGAGAATCGTCAATAACGAGGATTTTTCAATGTCAACCTTGTCAACAATGTAGAGATCACCCCTGGATCTCCCATGTCACTTTGACCTTCTCTACCTTGGGAGTGCGTTCAGCGACCTACCCGTTTAGGAGAAGTGTTCCGAATATATTTACAGGTAAAAATACGTTCTTTCTTTACATTTTCCAGCGCCAACGTGTGTTAGCAGTTTCTCTCAGTATTAAATGTCGTGATTTTTTTCCTGAGTATGTTAATAGCCTAGCTGTTAGTTACGAGAAAACGGAAATGTAAGTTCAACACTATTAATAATTGCCATCTAAAGGTTTTATCTAAGTTACCCTCCCGAAATATGAATATGAAAAAACTTCCACGTATACCTACTGAAATGATTTTCTTGCATTTCAACGAGGGTGGTGGCAGCGAACTGGTTAACTGACAGCTGAAAATTGACACATAAAAAAGCAAAATGAAGTCTGACAAAATACGTGGCTTTTCGATAGTAAAATGTCAGCCCTAAAAGGTTCACGAGTTCATGACAGCTATTAATTGCTTATTTGTGCAATTACAGTAAAACAAGAGATTGCAAAATAATTTAATTTATCTTTTACAAAATTTCCAGCAGCTATCTTGAATGTTTATCCTTTTTGAATTGCCGTTGTTGTGAAAAAAGATAGCATAAATAGGTGCGGATAATTTTCAAATCACACTGGCAAATAGTCGTGAGGACTATGTTTTAGAATCTCAGAAGGCTCATTTTGCCGTACTAACTCACGGAGATGTAAATATATCATTACAGCACGTCTAACCAGTGAGCGAAATAATGCATCGCAATGTGTAGAGACTCAATCATCCATAAGTTCGGGCTACAGGTTAGCGCTGGTAGCACGAGCCTGAACTCCCGATGTCCCGCTGCCGCCATTACGACAGGTACTGTTGTAGGAGAATAAATAAATTTGACATGTCTTGCAAGCAGTGGTAATTAGGAGGCTTATAATTCGCAGCTGCCCTCACGTTCGCAGCTCCCCTGGCGTGGTGCCGGGCCGCCGTCCTCGCGCTGCCCTCATTGCTATGCAGGCCTCGCCTCCGCCCAGACGCTGTTGCTCTAAACAAACGACCTTCCCTCGCCCTACCCTCGCCACCTCCTCTTGTCGCCTCTCGTTGTGTCTCTTTATTCGCTTCTCTGAAATTTTTGCTCCAATCTCGTCCTTCTTCCGTTGCTTATTAATTTGACCGTCCTGATTTATTCATTTTCCGATTTTCACGTGAGGTTTCGTCCAATCAAGTATCTTTTGTAGTCATTCATCAAAATTTCGTTTATCAGATGGCGTATTATTGTGGGGTCTGACGCGCCTTCGATTTTTCTGGGGCGATCTCATTGGTTTCTTTAATTGTTTTTACGAGGTTTCTTTCTTTCTCACTCACAGTACGAGTATTTACTGAAGTTCCGCATCAAGGCTGCTCGCTATTGTACAAATGAGGTTTTTGCGAAAAGAGAAAAGGACGTTGGAAGTCCTCAACAGTCGCTGGTATAAAGTTTATAACATCACTTTTTTCGATATTTGGATAAACCAAAAAAAAGAATAATAATTACAATTTAGCTTCCGTAAATGTCGACAGAGCACACAGAGTGTATGTAAAAAATAGAACCTGACATTCTCTTATAAGATGATTAGATTTTTTCATTTGAATTTTGTTGCTAATATTATAGAATTTATCCTAAATGACATACCTTTCCGATCTTCAATGTTGAATATTGGTTGTAAGTACAGTTTCTGTAAGAACGGAAACTTTTGCTTTCTTTTAGCTCACACTTGGAAGAGATAAGCGTAAACCATGCCCACTCAACTCGATCTCGCAGTAGATTAACACGCGTAATGTGCTGCTGACTAGGTAATATTGAATTTTTTTCGCCATGAGGGGCACATAAAGAACATTAATGTAATAACAGAGCAAGAAATGTACTATCGACTACATTTTCAAGGAAACGAAGCTTCACAGAAAAAAAAGAGAGAGAAAAAGGAAAAATAAAGATGCTCGAATCAGATCAAGAAACAACAAAATGACCGCAGAGACTCTAGAAAGAGAAAAACGGCGCACACAAGTAGTTGAAGTAATTTTTCGATATTGTAGGCGGTGTTTGGTGTACGTCCGACACATTTTTCTGCTCATGAGTTAGCCTCGGTAGTGTGTATGGATAGGCATAGTTTAGGGGTTCGAGAGGTCTTTGAAAATTATCTTACCATTTGAGGAGCTACATTTTCTTTGGCACACTGGTTAGAACACATAGATTCTCGCAGACAGCATAAAATGTCTTCTTACGCTCGTATTATTGTCTTTAAAGTATTATGGTCCTAGCTCTTATTTTGAAGTATTGAATTTCACTATTATTCCAAACAGGCCCCGCAAAATTTGATCAATTACGTATTAAGATTAATCCAGTTTTTATGGGGTTTAAAATGATTGTGAAATATGAACTTTTGAATAAGAGCCAGTGTCGTTGTACTTGCGAAGTCATGTTTGCGAGTGTATAAAGAAATATTATTTTGGCTGCTCGGGTCGATCTGTTCTATCTCATGCAGAACTACCCATCTTAAGCTGAGAATTCTCTCTTCTGAGGGCTCATACATTCACTACAAAATTCTAAACAGTTATCACTGACTATAGATTGGTGTTTAGATTAAATTAGATAGATTAGTTTCCTCCTTAATCATAATATAGGTGTTCCAAAAACAGGAAGGATGAAGGCACCGTTTAGTATGAAGTAAGGGGAACGTGGAGTCTGTTCACAAGGTGTCCCCACACCCTGCGGACAGAAACAGTAAATTAGATGAAATACTATGGGGACGGCGGCGAATCAAGGGAACGGCGAATCTATTCAAGGTGTTTCACGCTCTGCGCAAGGAAACAGCAAGATTAAAAGAAGTTTATAAAACAAAATATCGGTTGAAGTAGATATAGCAGGAGCTGATAAGACGACAGCAGGGAATCGAAAAATGATGGCTCGTAACAAAAATAAATCGAAAAACTTGAATATCTAAAGCCGTTATCTAAGAAAACAAGAAAAGGAAGACCTATCTAATCTTCAACTTTAAACCTCACATCTTTTCTTTGGGGGAACTAATTAGATATAATAGTTGTATCCTCTGAAGGGCATCTGCGTGAGATCAGGGCACGAGTTTATGACTAGTGCACTCAAACATCTCTTGCAATAAACATTTATGATCTTGCTGTGAGTTAACAAATAGGACTAGCTCTGCTAGTGG
>JACJUY010000248.1:236046-281690 GCA_014220935.1 Platorchestia sp. MABIK
CGATAGCGTGTAGATCTCTGCAAATTGCAGCGGACGCGACCATGCACATTTATAATTAAAGGAGCGCTTCAGCAGGCAGGATAGCACGTTGAAGTGTGCTCCTCGATATTTATTAATACTGCGATGGATATTTTGTGGCCGAGTACTCTTCGGCGTCACCTTTTTATTTATTAAGGCGAGGGTTTTTCTACAGTTCTTCTGTTCGCTGCGAAAACTTCCAATTTTCTTCCGAGTTTTAGGTGGCTGCGGCTTAGTAGCGAAATTTCGAGCTGAGCCAAACAAGCTTCGAATTTGTGCTGAGCTAAAACAAGTTTTGAGCTAATTTCAATCTTTGAATTTTTGAGCTCAAAAAACCCGCTTTGAAGTTTTCGAGCCGAGTTAAACAAGCTTTGAGCTAATTTCAAGCTAACGAAAATTTGAAGTCCATGACGGAAGTATGTTTCGCAAGTATCTGTGATACGCGAGCTCAGTTCTTTCTTGGGAAGCATTGTTTTCCCTCCTATGAAATTACAAAGGCACTAGTCGACATATCTTGGCGATGGCTTAACATTCTGGTTCAGCAAATTTCATTTGCAACTTGACTCATCAAAGTCCAATTGCATTCGAATGATTAAGATCAGTTATTATGCTTTTTAATGGAATAGGTTTCATGGACAATTTCTCCGATCTTAAGAAGGGCTATGCATTTAAATGCAAGTCCATGATGGGAAAAGGATTTATTCCTTGAAACTAAGCTTCACAATCTTTCTACGAAAATATTCTGGGACGTACCAAAAGATTGCTCATTGAGCTTCCTGAAAATCGGTGAACTCTACCAGAAAAACTTGTATGCTCAAGATTTTGAGGAACTAACGTGGCAGCTCACATGGGTCCCTGGCCGACGTCAAAGACAGGGTTTGACTGCTGAGTTAGTGCGTGCAAATTATTGTCCCAGCTGTCCTTTATGGAATTCGAGCTTTGATATAATTATAATACTAGAACTACTCTGAAGGAGAGCGAACCACGTTTCTGGTCCGGATGATAATCGATTCTAAGTGAGAGCAGCTGAATCGGTACAACCGACTCGCCACAACATTGTTCATTTGGCAGCACGAAAGACAGCTTGTGTTAGGCTCCAACCCAGGCGGAGATATACCTCTTGAAACTTGCCAGATTTGGGACATTGAAAGAAATAGATTTTTATGTGTATTAATAATCATTAAATGACAGTTCGACCTATGAATTTAGGGGCACTGATTTTATTACTGAACTTAATTACCCGGAGATAGTTTAAATACTAGTTCACAAGATATTAATTTCATGTTAAATATACTGGATGCGTTGTCATTGATGATTAGTCGTGAGTGAACTGAGCTGCAAGCAAGCACGAGATGTAGCAATAGTAGATAGTAACAATTACTGGCTATAAAATTATCAACCATGATCGTCACTTTTTACAACAGACTTAAAAATCTCCAAAGAGAAAATCTTACGCGAAGCGCTGCTGATCTTAATTAATGAAAAAACCTGTTCAAATTCTGTCGAATAAATTAAATTACCCAAACCATCAATCCACAAACATGTTTCAGTCTTTTTAACCCATTTTTGGATTGCAAACATTTCCAAATACAGACTTTCCATAAAACACAGTTTAAAAAAATGAAAAGACTTGTGTGAAATATTGCTCGAAGAAAAACTGAATTATTTGTAAGTTTCATACCGATTAACCTTGAAAGTGTAACAATCGCGTTACGTTACAAATGCACAGCGCAAAATGATTGTGACTTGGCTGACTTCTAAGGTTACCTTGCTTAAATGTTACGCATAAACACGGCCTTATGAAATGATTCGTTGATCACGGGTTTTCTGGGACATCAGAGCAACACACTCTGCAAAAAAAAATCGAACCCTAATATCCTCACCACGTTCTTTTGTCCCTTGGAGAATAAGTA
The DNA here is from genome assembly GCA_014220935.1 of Platorchestia sp. MABIK. NCBI lineage: Eukaryota > Metazoa > Arthropoda > Malacostraca > Amphipoda > Talitridae > Platorchestia > Platorchestia sp. MABIK. Next base: position 237,978 of record JACJUY010000248.1, read on the forward strand.
TTACGTAGGTATAGATATACTGTAGAACTGGAATTCTACGATAACAAGGGGCTGTTGTACAAACAAAAACATTTCAAGCCGAAAGATATGCATTCACACAACCCGGTGAATTACAACTAAAATATTACTGAACTTTGCAGTATGTCCATGAAACGAGACCGCTGTACTCATAGAGCGTAACATGTTTTGAAAGCCAGAATAAAATAATGAAACAACTTTCTTTGGTTTTGGAAGTCAAAAAAAAAAGAGTAAACCCTTTGAGGTCTACTGTCTGTAGCCGGTCATTTGTAAGATAAACTTTAAAACGCTAAAATTCTGTGAAATACATATTTAAAAATTGAAACAGGAAAACAAACTCCTACATCGCTGCTCAAATTGCATCAACCCTAAGAAATCACGGGAGAAATTTTATGTTGAACGCTTAAGAAACGCTAAAAAACTGATCAATACTAAAAAGTTATTTGAAAAAAATTCGAAATATAAATCAAGTTCGCAGTTACTAAAAACATGTCGCACCTAGGAAACATACTAAGCAGGACTCTGTTTCCGCATCCAAAAACATCGACCTCCTTTCAAATCCAACAGTGGAACACTGCGCTATTCAATTTAAAGAGTGCAAACACGTTGAGTTGCGTAAAAAATCACCTAAGCTCTCTAATATCACAGCATGTTGTTGAATTACATTGTCAAGAATGTACTGCAGAGAATAGAAAAGAGATACGAAGCCTTGTGGGTTGTTTTCTGCAAAAGAAGGCGTCACCATCGCTCTGTAGAACTCTGAGAGGAAGTGATCGAGGGCGATCGGTAGGTTGGTTTTGGGCAGCAGTTTAGCTAAGCTCCAAAAATCATCGTCAGCTTCTGGGGAGAGGTAAGGGGTCAAAACTCTTATGGTTCCGATGAACGAGTACAGGCTTGGCAGGAACTCTTCCCAAGTTGTCACACTATCCCACTCATTCGAAACACGCCTGCAAAGCTTTCTCAATTGCTCTAAAACTTCCATTCTTCTAACGAGCAATTCGACAAAAGGTTGCAAATGCTTCTTGGATCGATCGTTCAAATCATAGACTTGAGAGTGGTAATGCTGATTAGTCGATGCGCTCAAAACGCTTCTAACGAAAGACCTCTTACCTCTGGACACCACGCTACTCAGGACCTGAACAACCGAGTACATCTTCAATAAGGTTAGCGTTATGGATTCGTTAAAGTCGCGCTGTGAATCAATTAAAACATTTTTCATTGACTGTAAATATTCGCAAAGCTCATTGAGACTGTTGTTGCAGGGTAGAAGTAAATACCTCATATTGGAGAGTCTTTGAGGAACTTTGGACAGCAACTGTTGGAATTGATCAAACAAGCCGAGGAGATTCGCAATATATCTTCGTATTGTTAACATTTTCCTCGCTTGCACTGCCAAGATTTCACTGCTCGGTTGTGTGAAATGGCTCAGTACAGATTGCAAGTTAGTTTGTACCAATTGTATTGCCTCCAAAATAATTTCTAGCGTTGAAAAAACTATCCCAGGATCGAAGCGGCATTCAACAGATCTTGCTAGCTGGGAGGCCTGTGGCGATTCGGAGCAGCTCGTAGAAAGTTGATCTTTGCTGCGTAGATTATCTAAGGTAGGAAACAGATTTTCGTACAAATTTCCTTCATTCTTTTCGTACAACTTCGATTTTTGTGCTCGGTCTTCGAAGAGATTGTAATAAGCCCGTTTTTTCACGTCTGTGTGCTGGAAAACATCACGGTAAATCTTCTCGGTCTGAAACAGCCCTATGGACTGATCGTCATTGACCATGAAATTGTCAGTGCAATTGTATTGGAATTTGGCACTCGTATTTTCAGATGGTAACTCATTTATTTCCTTCTCGTGAGGAGAATCACATAAATTACCCTTTCGTCGATCAATTCCGAATATTTCCTCAAAAGACGGCTCATTATTGTGCGTGAACTCCAACGCTAGCGGGGGCAGGGAAGACGGTGACAGCGATTCTTTCATGGTCGACGTTGCTGGAGCAGGGTTGATTGCATCTTTTACTTTCGGGTGAATTAACTTAGGTCGAATCTCCGTCTTGTTGTTATTACTAGACCCATCAGAAAATGGTATTTGTGGGCTGTCAAAATCGATCTGTTGAGTGGAGCTGGACGATAGAGTGGTAACCTGCGTAGAATCAGAACTTTTCCGATATGAAGTTCTGCACATGAAATCCTTCGGAGTTTCCGGTGAAATGGGGAACTTGCATACATTACTGAGCGCTCTTTTCACGACCTGCAGTGTTGACATATCGTATTCATCTGTTTGTGATAAATTAGGTTTAAGAGCATTATTACAGACGATTTTAGGTTTATTTATGGCATCGAGCTTCTGATGAGCAATCTGGTCAACCCTCGAATACGATTCGTTTCTCTGCGTACTTTGAACTATATATTTCTCAGTATTGGTATTCGAACTGCTGCAATCGTCGAGGTGAAGAGATATTTCTGATGAATAACAAATATTTTGATATCTTTTCCGTCGTGAATCGATGAGTGGATAGCTCAGCATACCGTGGATCAGGGAAATCGAGTCTTGATTCTCAGCTCGAACTGGATCTTGCTTTTTAGCATCGACGTCGGACGTACATTTATTCGTGTCAACATTTCTTGAAAGTTTGTACTTTTTGATTCGTGAAGAACCATTACACTTTTCACTGCTCCGATCGTTCGTCGCCTTGAATTTTGATGTCGTTGATGCTCTGGTCGAAAATCCGAAGAGTTTTTTCAGATTTTTCACTTGCAATTTCCTGGCGAGGATGGAACCAATGCTTTCTGTTACAGAAACCACTGAAGAATTTGTTGCAGACGAAGCTGCTAGGAAAACTTTCATTGTGCGCAGAATGAACTGAATTTTGGGCCGGAGTTAATTTATTTGCTTCAGGAGCCCAGCAGAATAAAAAATTTAAAGGAGTTTCGTCAGAAACGTTTGTCACCTTAACTGGAAAGAGCACTTTTATTTTCGTAAATATGTCGTTACATTTTTTTGTGTGTAGAAACGATAAAATCATGAAAACAATTTTTTATTCGGAGAGAGAGATGAGAATGTGATGTTAACTTGTAATTACGTTTCTAGGGGGAAATCGACGAAAAATATGTATCAGGTTAATTACAAATTCATTCGAAGCCAATCACAGCCTCTTGGACACAGTTAAGGAATTTGAACAAATACATGCGGTAAATTAGAGAAGAGGAAAACATACAGAGAGTTGTACCCTCTTAAGAGAATGCCTTAACAGAATGAAACCTCAAGAGAATGTCCTTGCAACGCAAATAATTTTGAATGTTAAAAATGACATTCGAGTCTGAAAGCCGTTTGAAAGATAATCAACCATGGTAAAAAGAGAATTCTAGGATTTAGCGCTTGAATTTATTTCAAAACATGAGAATCTTCTTACACTTTATCCCTGAGAATCAGCTGTGTTTTCATCATTTCTGAAACGCCAGCTAGTCATTGCCAATATATCTAGATTTTGAAATTTTCTCAGGAGCCTCAATGTTATGAAAACTAGCCAATATTGAATCAAAGTACATCAGTTTATGCCTCCCTAAACACAACAAAGGTGTTCCCAAAAGAGCGAGGAGGAAGATGCCAATTAGCGCAGGATAAAAGGAGTAGGGAATTTATGCAGAAGATGCGTTCCTGCCCTAAGATCCTCTGCGCATAGAAGAAATTCCAAATTGAAGTTTTTGAAACAAGGTAAAACTTTGATAAGAGTAATAGGTGCTGAAAAATGGACAACAGGAGCTTTTCAACAACAGGAAAACCTACCAAACTTGTCGTTCGGGACTTCACTTCTGAACCTAAGGAGCGCACCTGTAATCCTAACTACTTCTGGAAAGAAGTAAGCAACACAATCGATATGTAATTTAGAAAGTTCCAATTTATCTTAAAAATGTGCCTTATGTTGCGTCGATAACTGAAAGATCCACAACAATGCTTTGATTCCTCAATCGTTCAACCTTTCAAACGCACTAAAAAACCGCCACCTTCTCATCGTACAGTTGTTAGTGGCTGGATGCCCAATTGCCTCACGGAATATTGTTACAAAAGACCGATGATGTCGACGCTCCTGTCAACCTGTTAGGCAACGAAAGCGTTAATGTGTTATCATTACAGCTCTATTAGTTCATGACTCCCTAGCCTCAACAAAGGCGATTTCGAGAAAGCGAAGAGAAGGGACCATTTGGCATGGGCTGTGGAATACGGGGAATCTAAGCACAAGGTGTATTCCCATGCTCTACACTCAGCCCATAGAAATAGCAAGTTAGGGAAGAATACGAAGAAAGATGATGAAGAAACTAGATTTAATTAGAGTATAAGTTAGTTTTAGCGTCTCTAATCACCACAAATGTTTTCCAAAGAGAGGAAAGATGATGACACTATTTAGGATGAAGGTAAAAGAATGCAAAATCTATGCACAGATCCCCACTTCATTGAAATTTTCTGATACAAGATGAGAGTAGGAGAAGAAACTCAGAGGTGGTGAAAGACAGGACAGCAGTGAACCAAAAAGGCGGTCTCCCCCCCCCCCCCAAAAAATTATTTTATTTCAACAAAAGAAAGCCTACCAAACCTCAGTTCGGAACCTTACATTTTCCCTCTGGGAGTGTTAATTTCCTTAGATACAATGGCTGTATTCCCCCTGAGAAGGAGGATAAATAAAATGCAAAGAAGATATAGCGAGGTATGAAAATTAAAGTAGCCAAATACACACGCGGAGGAAAATCTTTGACTTTAATTAAGCTACTGCTGTGGTAACTTAACAGTATCCTCCTGGGAGAGCCATTCCCCTCGACATGGGATAAATAAACTTGACTAAAGCCCATTGCCATCCTATGCCAGTTGTAGAAGGCTGAGGTGTCGATACGAGAGTTGCTCGTCACAGCTTCAAGTGCCCGTGAACTTCCAAACCCTGAGTCGTTTTTTTAACTCGCGCTGGAGAGCTCTTACGAAGTACAGCAGCTGAGGTTATTCCGTTTAAACGGCGTGTATGAAATCTTGAAAACGATGGGTCGGATTCGAAATTCACAGGCTGACGGTAAAAACTTGAGCACGTGCTGCGAAATCTCGCTTAATAGCATTGCAGAGTGCATTTTTTATAAATCACTTGGTAAATTCATCATTGGTGATTTTGGTCTCGAAAATTCTCGGAAGTATTAGACCTCTACCTACAGCAATCCTGCACCTATCTGATTAATCGTCGTGTTGGAGTGGATCATTGTTGAAAACTAGGTAAAAGAAAGGAAATAAGAGCCAGTAGACTTGGGTTTAACTGGGGGAACGTCAACACTCCCCAACGATAGCGTTACGGACGTCCGTCTTACTGAATTATTTCAATCTTATATTTACTTCTGATTTATATATTCAGCGAGTGTTAAGTATCAAGCAATCTAATCATTTATAATGATAAGTATCAAGTGAAATGAAAATTACGAGTCTACAATATATTGACAACCGTACGGCACAAGGTTGAGTAATTCGTGATTCCAAAGTCTCGATTGGATCACGAGGAACACAACTTGTCCGGAGTGGATGGGTTCCGTAACGCTCTCGTCCCTGCAGTTAGAGGTTTGAATTACTTAAGATTTGCAATTTTCGAAGTTATGATCATTTTTTTATTGCTTGCAAATTTTTCATAAAATCACTCTCCCTCATGAATGAAAAATTACATATTTAAGGAAATTAAAATTTAGAGAATGAAAAGTAACATTGACTTTTAACAGCAGTCACAAATCTATATAAACACAATTTTCTTACTCGTTGTCATTCAGAAGTTCTAGAAAAACGAACGAAAAAAATCAGTGAAGAAATTATAGTAAAGCGCGTGGACAACTTCAATTCACGAGTCTTCTCTAGATCTTTGTGCTTCGATGTGGAGCAAAACAAAGGGCGGATCCACACATGGTCTTGAGGTAAGTTAAGGAACAAAATTAACCACGAAGGGAAACTTGCATCAGGCGAGAGTAGAAATTTTTACTCGCATCTGAGCACTGTAGATCTTGAGGTGCTCTCTCCAGTTCATTGGCATGGACAGGAGGATGTAGGGCGTGACAAAGCGTATCCAAAGTAATACCGATCCTCGAGTAATGCGTCATCTATGGCAAACTACAACTTACGCAAACAAAAATTTGTCCCAGCTATTCGTAACTAGAATCAAGCATCGAATTGGCTGAATAACTGCCATTTTAGTTCAAACAGGTTGAAATTCGTGTTCATTATTGCAGTATTTTTATTATGTTAGTTTAATACTCCGTAGCTTCAACAAAGGGATGTCATGAGAGCGGAGAGAAAGAACTATTAATTAAGTGTGGAAAACGAAAGCGTGAATCGCTGCTAGGTCAAGGTGTGTACTCCTACAGGAAACCCTTGCGCATTGAAAATGCAAGTTGAGAAGGGAGGGGAAGAAAAGACGTCGAAATAGGATGACAGCTGAGAATAAAGGGGACATGAAAGATAAAAGTCCTGAAAGCTTACCTATAGTGGAGGTAATCTCATAGTATCCAATGCGAGCGCGAGTCGCCGTCGCACAGGGTAGACAAATCCAACTAACCTAAGCCTATCTCATGCCTTATAAATACTATCAGTTATTCATAACAGGAATCGAACATCGAATCTGTTTCTAAACTGTGACTAATTTTATCCGTGTAAGTTGACATCCGCATAACATGCATCACTCGAGGATCGACTGCACACATCAGCGTTCCCATCACTGATTTGCTTCTTGACAGGCCCTTATTAAAAGTACCTGAACATATGTAAATCCATCACCACATTCATAATATCTTTGTGTAAATTCTTACCAAATCAGCCTGGTCAGTCGGTCACGGCAGAGCTGCCGCATGCATTGCAATGTCTCCTGTACCACAGGTTGATTTTTCAGAGTGGGTCGATGATGTAAGGATGAGTAATTGCTACTGTAAAGTTAAAATTTTTTAATAACTTCATATGCATGCTAACACGTAGAGGTACAAAGACCGAAATAAAATATGCGGTTATAAGTGGATTTGAAGCTAATCACGTAGTCCAACGAACTTTAAGATTTCCTAACAAGATCGTAAAAACAGCTCAGTTTGGGTCTAATTTACATCCAAGACACCATTGATGACTCATCTCAACTCTTTCCTCAAAGACGCATTACTGGCATAAGCTGGTGATTTTCGGTCACAACACGAATATCGTGGAAAGCATTGTGTGAAGCGGTCTTTGCTGTGTCTGAGCGCAAAGTAATGAAACGGAGAAGGGAAATATTGGCAAAATATAAACATGGAATTGGACTACATGAGAAAATTGTTCGCATATGATTAGATTAGAGATTTAAAATATATTCATTCGAAAGTCATGGTAAATAGAATTCAAGCACTGCGCTAAAATCAAGCGAAATTAAAGAAAATAACAAACTCGCCAGGCGTAGAGCTCCACCTCAAGAAGAGCTGTACGCTTTGTTAACGTCTCTTTACTTAAGAAGTAAAGCTCAACAACACAAGAAGCGCCCTTCAGCTCTTTATTCATAAAGTTAAAACTGAGCAACTGCTCGTTTAAGATAAAGACTACCTCTAAGTTAAAAAGTTAGGATTACATGTCAGCCTCTCCAGTAATGTTAATTTCAATGTAGCTATGAAGTATGAACAATTTTCTTCTTCTAAAATAACGCGTAGTTGTCAAAATGCTTAACAATATTGACAAACGTTTGACTTGTTTACCATTAGCGAAGTTGGCATTTTTATTACGCTCCAACACGAAATATCTTACGAAGAATAACTTCCACTTCCCGTACCAGTCATGACATTGAATTACGTTCACGAAGCTACGACATTGATGATCAATTAATGAACATTGTAATACAAATTAGAATCAAATTTCGTGGAAAAATAATACATGCTAGCCATTCTAATTTTTTTAGAGGATAAACTTTTCGTGATCAAACTTACGCACGCCAGCGCACAGTCGTAGGAGCGGTGCAGGGCTCGGCTTAAACGTTTCAAGTCTTCGAGTTATTAGCCGGACGAAAGAATGAAAATTAGTTAAAAACCGAAAATTTTAGTGAACATCAGTGGACTTGCAGAGGAGCAAAAGTACGAACGTCTGTGGTTTGCAAGCTCCAGATGTTGTCGGTGCCAATGAAGGGACTCCGAGGCATGTTATTAACCCACTTGGAAAACGAGGTTACGCCCATCTCAGATTCAAACGCTGCGTAGCTGACACATGGGGCATTTGTTGCCAGGCACTCAGTTTGGGTATCAAGGGGTTCTTTGTTTGTGAACGAGTCGTTCATATTTGGAAACGCCATAAAATTCCCCTTTATAGCTGGCCCGAAAGAAAAATTTGCTTTTGAATCATCTTTTGAGAGACTTAAAGGTTGTACGAGAATGTTGTCGTTGCGATCTTCGAATTTCGGCGATGGCAAGTCAGAGATCGAGTCTTTCAATTTTGGCGTCGAAACTCGTGGAGGAGGGACAGAAGCAAATATCTCGGAGGACAAGCTTTTTCCCAACGCATTCATGGTGAGAGAAACTTGAGATCTGGCTGTCACAGCCTTTGAATACATAGAAGGAGCATGCAATTCTTGTGTAGTTGGATTGTCCGATGTCCTTGAATTTATATCTCTAGTTACATATGTTCCTTCGGAGACTTGCAGATTACCATTCATATCTGGTTGGGATTTAAAAGCAAACAGATGAGATAAAAGACTAGTTTTTAATGCTGGAACTGCTGCGCGTTGATTCAGTAATTTCAATTTCAAACGACGGAGCTCGCTACCCACCGCTCCAAATTTACAGCCAGACGACTCAGAGTTGTTCACAATTGGGGTGACATTCTCATCCTCTTTCATCTCACGAATGGGAAGACGATTTTTTGCCTCTGAAGAATGAAGCTGTTTTGCGCCTGGGAACGATGTTTTTTGAATATTCGCACATTCAAAATTAGAATCACTGGAGAAGAAAACTTCATTAGGAGACAGGGGAGTAGTTGCAACCTGTTGCTCCATTGGGTGAAAACGCTGTCCGCTTGACTGATAAATGATGTCCTGTTCTTCACGTGAGGACGGATTCCTGTCTTGTCGATTGAAATACTCGTGAGACGGTTTGGTTTGAAGTAACCCTCGGTGAGAATTTTGAGCCATGTTTTGGTCACGAAAACATTCCATAGGCGATTCGTTTTGCACGTACTCGCAAGAGTTAAGATTTCCATGCTCATTCATTGAGGGACTTCCACTAGGCATTCGAGTCTCAAGACAAGTAGGATATTCTTGAGTTGACATAGTTCGTCTTGGATATCCACTCCAATAAACACTTTCCGGCTCAACAGAGAACTCATTAGTAGACATGGAACGTTTGGCTACTCCACGGGCATATCGGGCCATTGTTTGATTAACTAAATACTCTTGAGTTGACATTGTTCGCCGACTGCATTCACGAGGGAAATTGCCTGACACATCATTGTGAACTGAATACTCTAGAGTAGACAGCGATCCTCGTTGTTTGATGTGAGAAAATTGGCTAGACTGAGTTGATGGACCGGCCGGAATTTCATGAGGTCTTGGGTAGAAGCCAAGAGATTCGTGGCCGTGAGAAGGGGGCCTTTGAGGAGGGAAGGGAAAGTGTGTAAATGTCTCCTGAGCTGCAGCTCTGTGGAAAGGGATGGATGTTGCATCAACTTGATGATTTGGAGGTGAGAAACGAGAGTGTCTAAGTAAACCTTTCTGCAGCGGCTGAATCTGCTGGTGTACAGGTTGAAATTGCTGCCGTACGGGTTGAATGTGGTGGTTCATATGTTGAAAGTGCTGGTGCACAGGGGGAAATTGCTGACGCACAAGGGGAAAGTGCTGACGTACAGAGGGATATTGCTGACGTACAGAGGGATATTGCTGACGAACAGATGGATATTGCTGACGCACAGGAGGAAAATGCTGACGCACAGGAGGAAAATGCTGACGCACAGGATGAAACTGTTGATGGAAAGGGGGAAACGGCTGACGCATAGATGGAAACGGATGGCGGATAAATGGGAATGGCTGGCGTACGGTTTGAAAGTGCTGACCCACTGGTTGAAACTGCTGAGGGACGGGTTGAAATTGACTCACTGGTTGAAGTTGAGGCTGCGGTGGTTGCATTGGGTGTGGAGTTGGCTGTGTAGGCTTGATATTGTGGAAATATACATTCTGATTACCAAGCGAATGAATTTCAGGACTCCTTACCCCGAATGTCTGTGCTGCTTGTTCTGAGAGTCCATAGCGTGTGCGATAAGCTTGTGCTGGTACCGTTCCTGAGGAATGTAGAGGTCTGTGTTGGGGAAGCTGGTTGTCAGCTTGGGGAAGCTGGTTGTCAGCTTGGGGAAGCTGGTTGTCAGCTTGGGGAAGCCGGTTGTCAGCTTGGGGAAGCTGGTTGTCAGCTTGGGGAAGCTGGTTGTCAGCTTGGGGAAGCTGGTTGTCAGCTTGGGGAAGCTGGTTGTCAGCTTGGGGAAGCTGGTTGTCAGCTTGGGGAAGCTGGTTGTCAGCTTGGAGAAGCTGGTTGTCAGCTTGGGGAAGCTGGTTGTCAGCTTGGGGAAGCTGGTTGTCAGCTTGGGGAACATGGGACTTAACATGGATAATTTCCAGTAGAGAGTTTTGAAGCGACAACATTGCTGCTTGGTATGGACTAGACCTCGGTAGAAATAAGTTTGTAGAATACTCGACGACTTTCCCGCTGAGTAGGTTACACTCTGATAAGACTGGCTGATGTATTTCTGTACTCGATACAGCATTGGCTCTACCAAAAAGATCTCGTTCATAACCAGCCAAGAAATCAGGACTTAATGCTCCAATAGGATCAGACTGCGGTGGATCTGAGCAAGATTCCCTGCCTCTTAAATGTGACGAAGGCGACGGCGATGGTGTCAATCCGTGCGGTAGTTCTGGCATTGTGGTGACCGGAGCCACGGGCGCGCGCCGCTGCACTGCGCGAGTCTCTTCAACCGGCGGAGACTCGTACTCGTCAAGCGACAAGGTTTCGTCCCCATCAACAGGCAAGGATTCGTCCCCATCAACAGGCAAGGATTCGTCCCCATCAACAGGCAAGGATTCGTCCCCATCAACAGGCAAAGATTCGTCCCCATCAACAGGCAAAGATTCGTCCCCATCAACAGGCAAGGATTCGTCCCCATCAACAGGCAAGGATTCGTCCCCATCAACAGGCAAGGATTCGTCCCCATCAACAGGCAAGGATTCGTCCCCATCAACAGGCAAGGATTCGTCCCCATCAACCGACGAAGATTCTTTTAAGCCAAACGATGAGTATTCTTTCTCTTTAACAGTAAATGGGTCATGTTGATCAACCGGTAGAACTTCTTTTCCATTAACTGACCAAGGACTTTTTTCAGCAACTGATCTTGGATCTCGATTACCTGATAGTGAATTTTTTTCGTCTGGCAATGGATGTTTTTCATCAATCAATGGTTCATAATCACAAAAATCAATCGACTCGCTTTTAGTAGACGAAAATGATTCTATTTCGTTAATCGACGACCATTTATCGACATGACCATGCGATGACTCACTAGAAATTGATGAATCTTCCTCACTCGAAAATAGGTCTTCAAAATGATTCGACAATGCTCCTTCACGAACAGACAACCTTCTAGAAGTCGACGACGACTCTGTTCCATGATCAGAAAGCGATTTTTCTAGTTGCGCCGAAAGCGATTTGAATTCTTGAATTGACGACGTTCGACGCAGAGTCGAAGTCAAGTATTCCTGACTCGACGTTTCTGATTTGTCCTGGTTATCTAATCTCCCATCATATGATCGAGATCGCTGAAGTTTTGACTTGCGCAATATGTCCAGTGAACCAGATTCTTTCCCAGAAGAATGCAGCCAAGGCCTTCGCGAGCCCTTATTTCCGGCCTTGGTATACACGCGGCGTTGACTAAAGAGATTGAACGTTTCATAATCATCAAATTTCATTAGAGTCTCAGATGTGCGCTTGTAGATTATTTTGGATGATCGATTGTAACCAAAATGACGGTACTCTGTTACGACAAAGTCGTTCCCCATATATATGGAAGAATCTCGTACTACGTCGAGGTCTTTTCGTGACACATCCAGAGGCAGCGTCGAATTTGCTCTGATCTCTTCTGAGCTGTCATTCAACACACCATAGCTCACACGTCTTATTTTATGACGCCTTTTTCTTATGAGTGGTTCAGAGCTCAAGCAGCCACTCATTTCGACACGACTTGCCGTTTCAATTTTTATGCGACTTGATTTACTCAACTTTTCAGGCGCTTTGAAGGCAGACGTAGTGGTAGCACTTGCCCTGTTCAACTCGTTACACCTGCTTTCAAGCTCCAGACCATCCATCACGACGCTTGGACAACGGAGAGTGAATTGGTGAAACTCCTTCGCTCTGACGCTGGAAGTCCGTTTTCAACGATAGGAGGTTTACAAGTCGCCGATGATCTCGTTTTTACCCGTACCCTAGGAGGCTCAATTGAAAATATCTACAAAAGTTACATCAAATGATGATTGTCGACATCTGAAATACAAGACAAATAGCATCACTGGACATGTACATGGGATCGCCAGCACAAGGGTATGGCTAGATTCGGATTCCTGCCGTTGGAAAATTTAATGATTGAGAAATTCAATCACTCTCGTATTACCGATACCTGAAATCAGTAATAGGAGATACGCATTACTGATACCTGCGTATTACTGAAATCAGCACTGAAATCAGTAATACAGCACTGCGTATTACTGAAAAAACGTGAAAAATTCACAATTCAAAAACTGTAAGAGATTGACATTGTGAAAACAACTTACAGATAAAATAATTCACTCATTCGTTTTATTTATTGAATGTTTTGTGAAGCACAAGGGCATTCCGAACCGAGCTCAGAGTGTCAAGGAATTCAACCCAATTTGAAACCCCAACAGCAACAATCATCCTACATCATAACGAGTGTCTCCTTAAATCTCTAAGTAAATAAAGAAATTAAACATTTTTTGTGCAGCATTTCTCTTACGTTATTACAATGAAAATGTCAGTGAACACATTAAATATGTTGACAAATTTTACGCACTTCTAATAAAAATAATAATGCACAGTCACTGCTCGCTTGGTTCCGTCTCTCGGTCACGCTCATAAAGGATGCATGAAGACCGTTGCTGCGATACGAATTTCACCAGTGCACAAGTACAGGGTGTTCTTGAAATACGGGAACCGAAAAATCGTTAATAACTTTTGATACAATGAACGGATTTTTAAAAACAAAACGGCCGTAAAATCCTAAGATTTAAATCTTTTATTTGGACTAATTTTCAACGATGACATTCTTCATGTGGCGTCCACTCGACTGCAAGCAATATTGGGTGCGTGTTTGCATGCTTCTCATTGCAGCACTGGTGAGGGTGGGACCAATCAATCTTATTTCTGAGATGATGGCATCCTTGAGTTGAGTCAGATCCGTCGGTTTGTCCCGATAAACCCTAGCCTTTAGATATCCCCACATGAAAAAATTCAATGGGGGTAGATCAGGAGACCTTGCAGACCACTCGACGTCGCCGCATCTTGAAATCAACTTTCCGGGAAACTGGTTACGCAGGATGCCCATGTTACCCCTTATGGTATGGCACGTTGCCCCGTCCTGCTGGAAGTAGAGATTTGCAATATCCATGGTGTTCACTGCAGGAATTAAGAAGGTGTTTAGCATGTCTTGGTATCGCTGACCGTTAACAGTTACTGCTTGGCCATTGTTGTCTTCGAAGAAATAGGGACCAATAATGCCTTTCTCCATGAAATCACACTTAACAGTTACCCTTTCTGAATGAAGTGGAGTTTCCATAATTTCCGTAGAATTAGTTTTCAATAGCCAAAATCTCATGTTCTGTTTGTTTACACATGCGTTCAAACTGAAATGAGCTTCGTCCGACGTAACCAAGCTGTTAACAAGTTCAGGACCATCTTACCCCTTCTGCAAGAACCACTCAGATACTCTTCCTTCGTTCAAAATCAGTTTCCTGAATTTTTTTTGACAAATTTGAACTTTATGTACATGCATTGACAACCTTTTCTTCAAAATCTTCTGAGAAGAACAATGACTCATCCCTAACTGCTGTGGCAGATGCCTAAGATTGATGTTGTGATTCCTTTCCACAATCACCTTGGATTTTTCAACATTCAACCCGACAGTAACGGTGAAGGGTCGTCTTCCCTGTTTCTTCTTCGCCAGATTCACACTGTTGGCTAAATTCTTTACGCATCCGTAAATAATCTTCTTTGACAGAGAACTTCGCAGGTTGGACTCGCTCTTGAAACTTCGCTGGGCTAGGACAATGTTCCTTCCATTACAAGTTTGCAGTGCTTATGAAAGCTAATTGTTTTTGGTCCAGTTCGTCATCTTGGCATCAGTTTCAAAGCAGGATGAATTTTACAGTGTCCTCTGATTTTATTTTGACTGTTGTATCATGAATACGTAGGTACCAAATAAAAGATAAATTTCAGGATTATACTGCAGGCTTGTTTCCAAAAATTCATTGAATCAAAAGTTATTAAAGATCTTTTAGGGTCCCGTTTTAAAAAAAATAGCATGTATAAGGGGGTTCTATTAGGATAGATATACTTGTTTGTCATCCAAATCTTGAGACATGTTTAAGGAAAATTTCGAATCCAGTCATTTTTGACAGGTCGTTTACACTAGTGGAGGATAAAGGGCAATTCGTTTGTGCTACCAATACAGAAATTAAGAAGCTCCAATATTCAATGCAGGGGAGTAATTTTTACAGATTTCTAATTTTTGAGAAGCCAATTTTTGAAATTGAACGAAATTTAAACATTTTATAATGTCTAATGGAGCTGAACATTATTTTGTGTTTAGATTAATTCGAACTGAATCAAATTTTATTTTACAAAATAAAATTTAAATTGCTTGATTGAAACCCTGCTAACATCCAATTACCCAAGAAACCTTTCAGGCGCGTAATGTTTTATGAGTTCAAAAAAGGAAACTCAACAACCGAAGCTGCTAGAAACATTCACTCAGTTTATGGAAAGGATTGGATGAATGAAAAACTCGCAAAACATGGTTTGCGAAATTCAAGAGTGATTTTACTCTCGAAGATGAAGATCGAACCTGACATCCAGTTGAATTTGACGACTCCACACAGCAAGAATCACGTCACAAGCGATCGTAGAACTCGATTGGGAGAAAATTCTTCAGCTACCTTATTCTCCCGATTTTGTTCCTTCAGACTACCATTTGTTTCGTCTCTTACAAAATCACTTGGAAGAAACAGCTTTTGCAACGCAGAAAGAGGATGAAACTGGCATTTGGGAGTTCTTCGAATCAAAACCAAAAGAATTTTACAACAATGGTATGAACACTTTGACCGCGACTACTAAATATTAAGTTCCATGCCAAACTCAAATTTAAAATCAAATTTAAACTATTTTGAAAATACCAACATGAACTGGATCGTGCCTTCTTTTAGCTTTGATTAAGTATTTATGAAAATTGAGTTAGCGACTACTGATCGGTCAGCAGCATTATGAAAATTACCTCAGGTGGTCGACAAAAAACCCTGTTTTATTTCAACAAAAAAAGACATGCCTAACCTCCAGCTCTGCAACATTTAATTTTCAAATTCACAGCAGATTCTTTATCTACTGTTTCTCATTCCGTTCTGCTGTCACAGAGGTAAACTAATTAAATGTTAGTTTAAGCCTCCCTAACCGTAAAGAGAGGAAAGCGTTTCGAAGAGAGGAAAGAACCATTTAGCATGGTGGTAAAAGAACGCGGAATCTATGCAGAAGTGGAATAGAAACAGTTTTGTAAAAAATGGTTTATAAAACATGATAAAAGTTGAAGAAAGTAGTAGGCACTGAAAAATAGGACATCAGTGAACCAAGAAAAGGTGGTCCTCGACATAACAAAATAACATTTAACTTCAACAAAAAGAAGGCCTACCCAACTCTTAGCTCGGGGCCGCACACATTTTCTCTCCTGGGAGCTCCAATAATATTCTCACAAATACAGTAGTCGTTTCCCCCTGAGGGGTCAGAGGTAAACTGTTCGATCATGTGCAGTGCAGTGAAAAGATACTGTTAGCGAACATTCAGGTGAAGCTCAAGAATGTTAAATTCGCAGCAAAAAATGACTAGTAATAAGGATAGGAAGATAATCACGAAGGCTGTACAGAGAAACAATTTCTCCCTCAGTATTTCTGATCGCATATGGCTGTGAAGGTCCAGAATCATTTAGGAAGAGAACCATGAAAGTAAATCTTAACACAAACACCCTACTACCGACGAATTGAACAGCTTATCACTTCACATAAGAGTCACTCAAAATTTCATTTCTTGATTAGGACAACGGATCAGAGTTCGGTTTGTTTCTGCAGTGAGCGACGGTCAAAACCTCAAAGGTACTCAACTCAAGTAAAATTCCTGTGAACTTCACACCACACTAAAAAAAAAATTCTCAAATACGCACAATGAAGTTTACTAGAGCACCTCCTCACTTATTTCAGATCGCATGAACAAATGCACTGCACGTCATTGGGAGTCGTGCAAGAATTAAGGGGGAATAAATCATAAAGATTAGATTATGTTATTATTATTATATCAGAAAGTTTTAGCCTCCCTTAACCACGACAAAGATGTTCAGAGAGAGGAAGGAGGAAGGCACCATTTATTATGGAGTTGAGGGAACGTGGAATTTATGCACAAGGTGTACAGAAACAATAAGCTAAGAAAGAAGTTCATGAAACAAGAAAAAGTTGAAGAAGAAAGTAGTAGGTGCTGAAAAACAGGACAGGAGTGAACTGAAAAATATGGTCCGTTACAAAACAAATCCTATTCCATTTCAACAAAAAAGAAGACTACCTAGCTTTTAGCTCGGGCCCTAACATAGTCCCCCTGGGAGTGCTAATTCTCATAGATACAATAGTTGTATCCCCTTGAGGGGAAATTAGATTATAAATTAGTTTCAGCCTCACACAACGAAGGTACTCCATAGAAAGGAAAGATGAAGGTACTATTTATAATGGAGTTAAGGAAACTCAGATTCTATGTGCAAGGTGTGTTTCCACACTAGATTCCCTGCGTATTGAAATATTAATTTGAGATGGAAGGTCCAGAAACAAGATGAAGTCGAAGAAGAAAGTCGGAGGTACCACCTGATGTACCGCTGAGATGACACAAGTTGTTTCAAACTCGTGACTTATGACAACTAGTTTGACCACAATGTCGTAGGAACGATACTTTTTGTACAAATTAGAATAGTCGAGCTTATACGTCAGTTTCAGCCATCCCAACCACAACATAGGTACTCCCAAGAGATGAAAAGTGAAAGAAAGAAAGGAAGAAAGGAGGAAAGCACAATTTACCATGCGTAGAATAGAGGGAACGGGAATCTATGTGTTCACACCCCGTGCATTAAAACAACGAGAGTGAAACGAATTTATGGAATAAAACCAAAGTTGAAGAAAAAAGAAATGGGGAACGAAAAACTGGATAGCAGTGAACCGAAAAATGATGATACGTAATGAAACGAGAAAATTGCTTCAAGAAATGCGAGGCCAGCCCAACCTTTAGCTCTGGGCCTCTCATCTCCTCAGGAGCTTTAATTTCAACAGATAAAACAATTGTATCCTCCTCAGGAAACTTTCTGTCTATAGATAAGTATTGAAAAATAGACACGACAAAATTACACGAAAAAACTACACGAAAAAACTAAAATCACCATAAGGCTGTGTGCATTTATTCATAAAGACAGTCTTTAAGACCATGTTTATGATATATATTAAAAAGATTACCTTATTAATTGGTTTAAGCCTCCCCATCCGCCACAAAGGCGATCCAAAGAGAGAAAGAAGGAAGGCACCGTTCAGTTTGGAGTATATGCAACGCGGAATCTATGCAGAAAAGGCATAGAAACAGTGAGTTGAGAAAGAAGGTTAAAGTTGAAAAAGAAAGCAGTAGGTGCTGAAAAACAGGACAGCAGTGAACCGAAAAAATGGTCCTTAACATAACAAAAAACATTTTATTTCAACAAAAAGAAAGCCTATATGCCTCTCAGCCATTGCCCTCGCTAATAATAAAATGCCTCGAGCACTACGCTAGTAGGGGAAGACTGGCAGTATCACTAATCAATTCCTACACCAATGAGACCTGGGAAAGCTTGACCCTACCAGACCGCTGTAACGATTTTTCGGTAATTTCCAGATCTGCCGCTGTCCCTCTGAACATTATTTTCGGTACTTTGCATAGTACAAAACAACAACAACAAAAAAATGCGTCACAAATTGATCCACCTCTCGAGGTTAAACCTCATGGTTAGCTATTTTAAATTTATGCCCTCTTGTGTTTGAATTGAAAGCGTGTGGTTTAACTGTTAACAGTTAGGTTCAGAGCCCCAGGTCGAGTATACGGGTTGAGAAGTCACCTTTAATTGGTGATGAACTAGAACTATTCCAATACCGTGTGTTGTTGCTTATTCTTTAACAAATTCTAAATTTCATTACACCGATAGATTAAAACAGAACACGTTTCCTGCAAGTATTGTTTTAGAATTGTCTAATGTTTAGCTTCTCTGGCATTACTGCTTCGCACACGAAAAATCTTGAACATACACTTGGTACAAAAAACATTCTCTCTTTAGTGAGACCTAAGATTAGACAAGTTAGTTTAAGCCTCTCGTACCGCAACAAATTCGATTCCAAATAAAGAAAAAAGATGGCAAAAATTTTTTTCGACTTTGAGCCAGACCTAAGAACTTCGAAATTTATTTGTATGTACTCAGAATATGAACTAAGAAATCTTGTTTAGAACGCTATTTTTCATTACCTGCGCGTCAATCTCTTTTGAAACATTTCAAATAGAGCGCATTGAGTACTTCAACTGATTAGTTCTAAATTGAAACAAATTTGGAAACTAAATAAATTTAAGGACTGAGTGGCCGCTCTTGCAGTCAATACTTGGGGTTGGTCTAAAAGCTGTCAGTCCCTCATTTTCCTGCTCATACAACATCATTTCCTAACTTTTTGGATTTTTTTACTGCGATATCAGGCTTAATTACTGCAAAAATTTGTAACAGTTCCTCTACTGTGAAATTGATGCAACAAAGGAATGGGACATTTATCAAGGCAAAGTATTCATTATAAAAACAGACGAATATAAATACACACGCGAGGATGTCTCCTGCACAGGTCACTGGATTTGGCTGATATTTATTTCAATGCGCTCACGGAAATTAAAAATTTGGTTCCCGCGAATCACTTCAGAAGCACATTTAAAAACGTTTTCCGTGAATGACATTTTGCTCCGACGAGTTATTTTCGAGTTATTCAACTTTGAAGTTATAGGAACGTCGTAAGGCAAGTTCCGAAATGTCGACCGTTCCTCATTACCATAGAAATAGCATTTAAATGGAAATAACACGGCCAACATCAGACAACTAGAGCAAGTGTGAACTTCGTAACACACTTCCTACATTGCCCAGTGCATATAAACACTTAATATAAAGATATGTGTTCTTTCGTGATTATATGGCAGAATAAAAGTACCACTCGGCAAACTAGCTCGAAGAAACTGAAATCGTCTGATAGGCTTCAAAATTGTGAGAAAAAAGGATAAGTGCACTGAGTTCGACGCTTGGGAGGCGCCATCTTTGTTGACGGGTTTGACACTATATATGACAATTTTACATCGAGATAAATTAAAAGGTCGATAATATTAGCAGTGTTCGACAACCGAACCTATATTGAGAATTTTCATACACACTGTTCGACATGCGAAACGAGCTCTGGTAGTGACTTTTTTATTGTTTCAATGTGAATAACACTAAGAAATTCTCAATATGGAGAAATGTTTCATGCACGTTTCCAACATAAATACGCTGTATGATTTGAACAAGTTTATCATTGCTAAAAAAGCCTGTTTCTGTTCCAGATTTCATTGGTTATTAGGCTGCCTCTACTTTCTGTTTTCATTGCTACTTGAACAAATACAGCTCTATACATGGCACCACGTAAGGTTCGAGAGTCATACAGACGAGGCTCTGCTGCAGGTTGTTACTGCAATGAAGGCAAAAACTCATTAAGGGGACCGCCCACCCAAAACGTGACCAAATTTGTCATGGTGATCTGAAGGCGGTCCTATTGCAGCTAGGTAAACGAAATTGTATACCGATTTGTTAAGTAAAATTCTAAACATATTTACTTCTATAGAAATTTTCGATGTTCGCGCAATGACTTTTTCCTATCGCGAAAATCAGAAACTATTACAGAGGCAAATGCATTTAAAATTCAATTTTACATATCGGTATGCATTTTCGTTTATCTAGCTGCAATTGGACCGCCTGTGAACCACCAAGGCAAATTTGGTCAAGTTTTGAGTGGGCGGTCCCCTTAGCAACGGCCTCTACTAAATATGGTGTCTCCCAAACAACTTTTTAGGATCGTCTATGGGTTTATACTCCTCTAAAGCATCAACAAGGCACCTAGCTTAGTTATAAAGAGCGGGGAGATGTGTAGGCATGAGGGCTCGTGAGGACATGGGGCGATGAGGGCATGAGGGCACGTGAAAAAGAAGAGTTAAAATAGCGAGATAAGCGAGCTCAAGTTCAAATACACTTTGTTCTAAAAAGAATGCTTTATTCCAATCAAGACTGATACATATCTTGTATATTGAATTTTCAAGTGCCTTAAAACTAACACCAGGACGCTATGACGGTTTCCCCCGGTCAAGCCGGTACCCATATCTGATACCTGGGTAGAGTGGGGCATTGAGCTTGAGTTTTCTCGTACACTCAACAGGGAAAGTCCCCCGCGCAGCGCCGAGATTCGAACCCTCGACTCATTCACGGAAGAGCGCGTTCTTAACCACTCGGCTACGGCGAGCAATAAAGAAATGAGCCGTTTTATATTCCAATAACTAGTATTGTCTTGGGAAGCCTTCAAAAGGATTGCATCTGTTTCAATGTTTAATTTTCTACTTTCTCATTTTAGAACATTTAAAGTTACGATAGTTCAAGTCATATAGTCTTTAATTATCGGAAATCACGTAACCAAAGGAATGAATTTCACATGTTTTCATGTAACTCATTGTTGTGTTTGAAATGCGAGGCTCGTATTCACTGCCACATTTTTTCATTTTATTATTTTTGATAAATATACAAGTACCTCAATCTTTGTTTCATTCTCAAACATTATTACAATCTTCGTGTAAGATAATTTCGCGTCTCACAAACGCAAAAATATATTGCAGCTGTTTGTAATCTGTACGGAATAGTGTTACTGAGTATCGAAACCTGTACGAAGATTTGAAACTTGCAAAAGAAACTTGTACGAAACAATGAAATGATATACCACGTTATACTATAATAATAATTATTGTTGTATCACGAAAATTACGCATTAGCGAGTAAAATGTCATTTATGTGAAACGTCTTCAAATGTGTTCTTTCACCGATTCTTGGAAACTAAATTTTTAATTTCCGTGAGCGCATTAAAATCAATAACGACTCTGGATTTCTCCGTGGGAAAGTAAGAAAAATATAAACATTACGTTACCAAATATATTAGATTAAACAAGATGATAGCTTAAGCCTCCCTAACAGCAACCAAGGCGTTCCAAAGAGAGAATGGCGGAAGGCACTATTTAGTGTGGAGTTGAGGGGACGCAGAATCTATACACAAGGTGGATGGAAACTGCAAGTTGAGAAAGAAGTTTATGAAACAAGATAAAATTTGAAGGAGAAAGTAATACGTACTGGATAACAGGGCAACAGTGATAAAAAAAATGATCCATTACAAAACAAGAAACCTAAAACATTTAAACAAAAAGAAGGGCAATCTTACTCTCAGCTCCGGACCGCATATATTTGGTAAATGTTGAGGAGGAGCTACAAATCGATTTTAGAAATTTTGTTGGTTGAATCATGGTAATTACATTGAAGTAAACAGCTTTTCTTCTATGCCCTTTTTGGGGCAAATGAGTATTTAATGAGTTATAGCGGCATGTTAATTTTCGTCTTTGATGGCTGGAATGCGCTCGAATAAACGTCGTATGAACGTTGAGGTGAGGACAGTAATCGATTCACGATTTTTAGGCGCAAGTTAGTTCGATTGTTAAAATTCAATTGTTTAGGTAACGTAACTTAACGCAACCTAACGATAATTCGAGTGCGTCGGAAGGGAGAGTCCACTGTAGTCTTCCCTCAGAAGTATTTCTTCCCGCTTCAAAGACTACAATTATTGCCGTAAGTAACCTACCACCACAACTCGTTAAATACTCGTTTATTCCAAAAAGTGCATAGGAGAAAAGTTGATTACTTCGATGTAATTACCAGGATTCAATCAACAAAATTTCAAAAATCGATTAATGGCTTCTCTTTAACATTAACCGTATTTTTCGGTCAATATCGGGTTTAATGCGCTCACGGAAATTGAGAATTCTGTTCCAAACAATCACCGAAGGAACACATTTAAAAACGTTTTACACGAATGACATTCTGCTCGCTGATACGTTATTTTCGAGATTTAACACTAATTACGTTCAGATAGGAATGACATTACATGGTCGGTTGCTTAGTCGCCGCATTGTTGTGTGACGCCCACTTTTCTGGCAGGACACGCCCACTTCTTGGCGCGAGAATAACAGCCCCGGTTTGGGTAAGTTCATGTAAGCTATGTCAGGTTGATTTATATTATTTTAGGTTAGTTTATTTAACTAACCTATCATAACCTACCCTAACCTCACCCATCGTTACGTCAATACCGTATTAGGTTAATGTGTAGCGTTTGCTAATAATCGAATTTCGAATTTTGGGTGCCGAAACATAGTTAATAAGACAGAAATGAACAAGTTTTTTCTATGCACTTTCCATCGCAAATGAGTATTTTACGAGATATAGCGGTAAATTAGTTACCACAACTTTAGTATTCGAAGCGGAAAGTAATTCGCCGAGTGCGTCGTATGGCAACACTGCAGTGGACGCTTCCTTCCAACGCGCTTGAATGATCGAGCCCGTTCCCGCCATCTAAGACAGAAGTTAACATACTGGCTGATACTGCCATAACTCGTTATTTTTTGATGATAATTTCTATTGTGTTATTAACTAAAAGATTCTAGAAGTGGGTTCAGGCTCCGTGGGGCAGGCAAGTAATAAATTACAAAGTGCTTAAACGTACTTAAACAGCTCAATCGCGCAAAAAATAAAACCCACTGCTCTAACTCGTAAAATACTCATTTGTCGCAAAAAGTGTATAGAAGAATAGTAGTTTATTTTGATATTACCGTGATTCAAGCAACAAAAATTCAAAAATAGACGAGTAGCTGTTTTATCGAGCGCATTCATCAGAGACAAAATTAACCCTACCGCTATAACTCGTTAAATACTCATTTGCGACGGAAAGTGCAAAAAAAAAACTTGTTTATTTCAGTGTAATTAACTATGTTTCGGCACCCAAAATTCGAAATTCGATTATTAGCAAACGCTACACATTAACCCCGTATTACAGCATATTTACGTGTCCGTTCCTTCACTTTTATATACGAAGTTCTTATAACTTCAAAGTTGAATAACTCGAAAATAACGCACCAGCGAGCAGAATGTCATTCATGTAAAACGTGTTTAAATGTGTTCCTTTAGTGATTGTTAGAAACGGAATTCGTAATTTCCGTGAGCGCATTAAACCCGATATTGACCCATATTTCCCCTGGGAGCGCTATTTCCCATAGAAACAATAGTTGCACACACCGAGAAAACTACCTAATAAATTATGGCTAAAAATTTGTCTGCAGTAATAGCTGCCGATTATCTATGAGGAGCGAGAGGCCCTCTAATTTTCTCTACCTATTGTGAAGCTGAAGATGGCAACCGTGGAGAGCGGTGCTCTCAAGACACGTCGAAAGGTGCGCTTCTGAGTATAATGGTTGTGAAAAAGAAGCAACTGCTACACTGGGAAAGTGTTATTTGCCAGATACATGTACTACAAAGTATCACAATCATGAGAGACGAGAGAAACGGAGAAAGTCGAGAGCTTCAATCATTAGGGAAGAACACATTAATTTATAACATCGCGTTGCGATGACAAGAAAAGGTCAATATTGAATTTAGGCCTTTCACGGAAATTAGAAATTCCGTTCCAAAGAATCACTAAAGGAACACTTTAAAAACGTTTTACACGTATGACATTCTGCTCGCTGATGCGTTATTTTTGAGTTATTCAACTTTGAAGTTATAAGAACGTCGTATATAAAAGTGAAGGAGCGGACACGTAAATATGCTGTAATACGGTATTAACGTAACAATGGGTGAGGTTAGGGTAGGTTATGGTAGGTTAGTTAAATAAACTAACCTAAAATAACATAAATCAACCTAAAATAGCTTACCTTAACTCACCCAAACCGAGCCGTGTTCATTTCCCGCCAAGAAGTGGGCGTGTCCCGCCAGAAAAGTGGGCGTCACCCAACAATGCGGCGACTAAGCAACCGACCATATAATGCTATTCCTATCTGAACGTAATTATTGTTATATCTCTAAAATAACGCATCGGCGAGCAGAATGCCATTCGTGTAAAACGTTTTTAAATGTGTTCCTTTAGTGATTGTTTGGAACCGAATTTATTATTTCCGTGAAAGGCCTAAATTCAATATTGACCCAAGAAATTTACATTATACTTACGGCAATCGTTTTGTTCGTTTTCTCTCGCCTGACCTGAGAGTGCCGTAACATGTGGGTCATGTCAATGAGCAGCGCAGAGTTTATTGGGAACCAATTCAGCAGGTTTGAGAAAGCCACGAGAGACATAAGCATTGCACCTACCTGCCCTGCATAGATTACACAGACACAGGAGATATTATACGGGTAGCATCATCGAAGACTCGAATCGAAAGCTTCACGAATATACCAAGGGCACTACTCTCAAATTTTTTCTCTATAACTAGTAGTTACGGTTTTTTCCAAAAACTGCGTGAACGAAAAACCTAAAATTTTCATTCGTTAATCGTTTATAGTTTTACAGAACATTTAAACCCAGTTGATATCTAGGATAAGAAAGCTCCAGCTCGAGGATCTGAACGGAATAGCCCGAGAATGATGTTCCAATACTCTCAACTTTAGAGCTTGGCATCAGTGGGTCATTAAATTCTTCTATAATTTATAATATATTTCGCATTGTCTACGTTATCAGAGTCACTTGTTTTGAAATTGTAAGACAATAATTAATTTTGTGCGGACTTAAATATTATGTTATTGGTAACTGTTGAGAGCAATAGGAAAATGTGTTTTTTAATACAAAATTATTTAAGTTTGAATCATTCTTTAGGCATTTCCAGTCGAACAAATATTCGAATTGTTATAAAGCGTTCAAATTCAATTTAACGGAAACATTCTACGTTGCAGTATAATTTGAAAAACTGACGATTTTAAGCGTATAACTTGTATATGCCCAATTTTCGTTTATACCGTTTGTCAGAACGTTTAAATATTTCATTGACAGCATACAGAGAGCCAACTGTGTTTTGATCTTCGGTGTAGATTATTTCATCGAGTCGCCATCATTGTTTTGTTCGTAATTTCCGCACACTGATGTCATCGTAATGGATGTTCTTTTTCTTTATTTAATTGTCGTGACATTTCTATTCGCCACATTCATTTATTTTGACTCCTTATTAATCATGATAGAGTATGTTTTTAGCTGCCACCAGCCCGATATTTGGGCAAATAATATTTATAGTAAATATTTATCAATAACGGTCATCATGATTAATTGATTATCTTTGTTCTTCGGTAAGCGTGAGGTCGGAGCTGAAGGCTATTATTCATGTGCATTTTATCATTATATTATCATCCTCATCTCTTCATCATCATCTCTTTTCATCGCCACCTCTTCCTAACTTACAAAGGAAATTAAAGACACGAAAGATTAAAAAAGTTCGCTATTGACGCTGACATCTATCATATCACAATGCTGTTGAGGGAGAAGCTGGTTAGACACATAGTAAATATGTTCAACTTATCTGCGGGATCCAGTATGGCGTTGGTGAAGTAAGTACGAGGAGGCTGGTTGCTTTTACGATCAGGATTTACTATTTATTGGAATAAGTCGAATCTCCAGTTAATATAGTCAATTGTCACTTTTACAATCGTTCAAAACAAAGCGGGTCCATCGCCAAAGGCGATGAACCGCAGAGGAAGACACCAATAGGCTTAAATGATTTTGTATCGTTTTTCTTCAATATCTAAGTGCCTTGACTGCTTTGACGAACCCCCGCGTTAGACTGCCCGCGTAAAACTGCCCGTTGCCCACCCCGGCGTGAGGGACCGCCGGCGCGTCTCCCTCTTAGGGAACAAACACGTTAGGGACAGACGTGGTAGAACAGCAGTTAATTGCTAATAAGTGAAAAGCCCACGATAGTGATGAACATTAATTAGGATCCCGCATTCTATCTATAGCAATTAATAATATCCTGGATGATTAAGATTTCAAATACAAGAAGTACATTGTGATAGAGGAATAAGAAAGTGGTATCCGATAACTCGAAGTTGTGATCCCTCGGTTGCGTCATGGTGGTGATGTGAAGAGGGAAGCTGGTGATGATGGTAAGGCGTCGCGTCGACTGGCGATGTTTGGTGGTAGAAGATGTTGTAGGCGATGTTTCGTGAAATGGCACGAGAGGCAGATTGTGGAGTTGCTTCGAAGTTGTGCTTATCCGCGAGAGTATATCTTTATATGCGGTTCTTTTCGAGGAGATGAAAGTCGTTGGCCAGACGTAGCATTTCAGTATTCCTCGTAGCGATTTCGTTATAATTAAAGATGTAGGGCAGTTATATCGTGAGAATTTAACAACTGCAATCAACGATATTGTGAGAGCTTTCTAAATTTTTCCTCATTTATTCGAAAATCTTGTAAGTTTCAAATAAAAAAATCAGGTTGAAGCGTAGGCACGCTTTCATGTTCGAGTGCTTTTGTTGTTACCATTTTTACGTTTATTTTTGTTCACCGTTGCACAGGGCATTCACGCGTGCAGCCATCGGCAAGCGTGGAGTGGAGATTCCGAGGCAGCTGTTCAGCAGGCGGATTTCATCAAGGTGAAGGCAGGAAATGCTGACGCCCGCAGACAATTTTGCAGGTCCTTCATTTTTTGATGACAAAACGAAGATGAGAACTTTTCTAAACTGCCTATTACATAATTCTCTACCTAACTAAGCCAGCCCAAAATGCTGGCATAGAGAATTTTGAGCAAACTGAGGTACATCACAAACATATTTGATGCATGCTCTGTGTGCACCGAGCTGTTGCAAGGGTGTATGTAGTTATACGAAAGGTCTAAAGGACTATTCTAGAGTACGGCAGGAGAGGATCAGGATATAACAGAAGCACATTTAGGTGTGGGTATATCATTTTATAGCAGGGGCAAATTATGATAGAGCATATGTATATTAGAGTATTGTATGGTCACGTCACGGTTTAAATAGAGCGTTCCAGAGTGTCACGCCCATTAAGTTTTAGATATAAAGGCAAATTGGTTTCTTCTACTCCGTGTCACTCGAAAAATTCCAACTTACGTACCAAGCCCAAACTCCACGTTATAAAAACAAAGCTCAATTCAAGAACACCCAACTGAAGGCTCGCTACTGACGACTGTTTTCGTTAGACGCCCTCTCGTTAAGTCTCTGATGATCAAGTCATTTTAGAGAAACTTGTCCACTAGACCCTTACTAACCGAACCACATCTAAATACACTGCATGTAATAAAACACAGGCAAAGACGACAAGTTATCGAAAAACTCTTTGGGAAGATCTCAGTTACTTTGCATCAAGCAGTTCCTGCAACGCAGTGGAAAGGAAATGAGGACGAAGACAAGCCAAAAATTAGTACTTTAGCGAGCAATGCTAATGAACCTGAATTACACTGCAAGTGATGGACATTTTCAGACGCAATTCATGAAACCGCATTTCATTTGCAGTTTTATTTAGAAGTGTTTTAGTCGAAAGAACCATGGGGATTTTTTGCAGCAAGGAACGACAGTCGACGCTTAACTGAAAAAATGCTGTATGTAAGGTGGTAAAATTTTAAATAGATGTGTCTAAACATTATGAACTGACATATTTTTTCTAATTTGGCTCGGTAATTCAAGGTCTGTTGAATGAAAACTTAAAGGTCTACTTGAAGAAGATTCACTGATCTAGGGTCTGCTGAATTTATTTCCTTCAAGTGAGTGCCCACACCATCAGCAATTAAGTATTTACCAAAAATTTCAACTATATTTTAAAGCGGTATAAAAAGTCCCGTATATTCTAAATTATCTTCAATAAAAATGTAAAGCATTTCCTCAAAATTAATCAAGGCCTCAAAGCAAGAAGAAATTGAAATTTAGCATGGTGACAGAAATAAATTAAAAAATTGGGCAAGAACCATTTGCTGACATTGATGTCTCACACGGAAATCTGTCGGCTACATATGATTGTGACGCAGGCGTTAAAGTGTGCCGTGAAGCTCAGCTAGACCAAGTGATTTGTCAAATTTTTCACGTGCTAAAGTAGGAAAAAAATTGCTTATTTTCACTGTAACCGTGTCAGTCTTTATATTTCAATATTATTGACAGTTGAAATGGTAAATGTGTAGCGTTAGCTAATAATTGAATTTCGAGTTTTTGATGCCGAAACATAGTTAATGAGATCAAAATAAACAAGTTTATATCTATGCACTTTCCGTCGCAAATGAGTATTTTACAAGTTAAAGCGGTAAATTAGTTACCGCAACTCTAGTGTTCGAAGCGGAGAGTAATTCATCCAGTGCGTCGTATGGCAACACTGCAGTGGACGCTTCCTTCCAACGCGCTTGAATGATCGAGCCCGTTCCCGCCATCTAAAGCGGCCCATAGACGATCAATTTTATTGTCAATATAATTGTCAATGATGAATATTGACAATGATATTGATCGTGTGGGGGCTTGATTGACGACCGTCAATTAATTGACTCAATGAATTGACGAAATCAAATCATTTTGATTTTTTATTGATGGTTCGTCAATATATTGAAACGTCCATTTGGACACGTCAATATATTGCGTCAATATTTCATTCTAAGCTCTGAAAGTCGTTGTGTATCCACCTGAAAATACTTCGAATTTTGTTTTTGTGTACATACAGATCTGTTACTTCTTGCATGCTGGAGTGCGCTGCTACAAATATGCGGTACTTTTTATGTCTTATTATTAAAAAGATCATTTGAATGTGGTGAACTAATTTCATTTATAATTATTAGCCTTTTTATAAGCATTATGTAGAAAAGTAACAACTTTGTACTTTTTCCTTGGAATCTGCTACTTACGTACGGCTAAATGTGGTACTTTGAACAAAATACGTAGAGCAAGTTATGGCATCCAGGGCTGAGGGTGCTTTCATTCCAAAAGACTGAAAGCGAGAAAGCAAGCGGGAGAGAAAGATGTCGGCAGGATCTATCACACACAAAATAACAGCCAGTTAGCTCCTAAATATCATGGAGAGATGTCTATAACAGAAACGAGCAGTACAAGCATGCGTTTGTAACGTTGAATTTCATTCCTACTTCATCCCATTGCTTTGAAACATGTAATCTGGACCTGTGCTTTGGATTTTTTTAGTTAAAAATGCAAAATACAGCATTAACTTCGGATATCAGAAGTTCAGTGTATGCTGGAGGTGAGCAGTACGCCACCCTTATCGACATCTCACCGTGCACTGCCAGGCAGCCAAAGGCTTCTCGCTGCAGCTCTCAAGCGTGAAATATCATCCGAGTCTGTTTCTCGCTCCGGCCAATCTTCAGTCTTTCTCCTCGCTCTCTTGCTTGCTTGCAGTGTGTGCACTCCCATAGAAATCCATGTTAATCAATTCAAGCTCGCTTGCTTTCTCTCATCAAATCTTTTGGTGTGCAGGCATCCTGACACTCTAGGTATTTAATAGATCTAGATGTTTTTCGCTTGAACCTTGCTGTAAAGTTTGGAATGTAGATATTAGCTTAAAAAATCTAGATAGTTTTTCAGCTTGCTTGATATTATCTTGCGGGAATTATTCTTAAGCGATGCATATGATATATCACTTTAAATTAAAATGAATTTGCTGTAATGACAGGTTTTCATCAATTACATTGATGAAAAAAATGACGCCGAATGTGGGAAGCAAAAAATCTCATCAACATATTGAGTCAATGATACTGACAATTAAATTGATCGTCTATGGGCTCGAACTGATTTTATTGCGTCAATACATTGAGTCAATTAATTGACGGTTGTCAATCAAGCCCACAGATGATCAATATAATTGTCGATATTCATCATTGTCAATTATATTGACAATAAAATTGATCGTCTATGGGCCGCTTAAGACGAAAGTTAACGTACTGGCGGATACTGCTATAACTCGTTGTTTTTTGGTGATAATTTCAATTGTGTTATTAACTAGAAGATTCTAGAAGTGGGTTCAGGCTCCGTGGGGCCGGCAAGTAAAAAATTAAAAAGTGCTTAAACATACTTAAACAGCTCATTCGTGCAAAAAATAAAACCTACTTTAACTCGTAAAATACTGATTTGTCTCAAAAAGTGTATAGAAGAAAAGTAGTTTATTTTGATGTTATTACCGGGATTGAAGCAACAAAAATTCAAAAATAAATGATTAGCTGTTTAATCGAGCGCATTCGTCATCATAGACAAAACTAAACCAACCGCTATAACTCGGTAAATACTCATTTTCAACGGAAAGTGCATAAAAGAAAACTTGTTTCTTTTGATCTAATCAACTATGTTTCGGCACCCAAAATTCAAAATTCGATTATTAGCAAACGCTACACATTAACCGTTAAAATAAGCGACGTTTCGATCTAACCAACATCATCTTCAGGCAGTGAAATGTGGTAAAGAGAACGGTAAAAGTTCGAGAACTGTCTCATTTTAACTCGTGAAGGACTTGGACGACTTCGTAGTGATAAAAAATGGTAAAAAGAAGTCACCTGACTTTGTTACGGTTTCATTTCTCATGGAGCTGCGCACAATTATTGTTATAAGTAACTTCTGAAATTGAGGACGTACACAGAAGCAGAACGCAGGTTCCTGCATGGTAGCGAGTGTCAGGCTGTTGTGTGTTTTCGAAATTCATGGGCTTGAAGCTTAATTTTTTCTTGTTGGCCGCGTTGTGATCTAGGCTAGAGGGAAAGGCATTTCTGGAGTTTATCTACCCCAAGCATTTTTATAAAACTAGTACAGTTTATGTAAAATTAAAATTGGAACACGTTTTATTTATAATCTGATTTTCTTCATTTTTTGAAAAAAATCATGTTCGTTAGTACATAAGACGATCTTGAGCATGTGTGAAGTGTTGCTATTAGCGTATTTGCAGTATTACAATTTGATTCTGACTAACGTGAATTATGTAAAATGTGGCTCCCCCATGCAATTCAATGCTTCGGGTTTAAAATTTCGACGTTTCAAATATGTTCTTAGACGAAAGTGTAATACCTTTGTTTCCGCAAGGAGGAAAAGTTTTTGGTCAATGTTGAGTTTGATGTTGTCAACGGCTGTAACAATTTTAGATACTTGTGAAGGAGAGGACAATAATCGATTTTCCAATTTTCGCTCATAATTAGATATAAATAAACAATTTTAGTTCTATGCACTTTTTAAGGAAAATGTGTGTGTAACGAGTTATAGCGGTATATTAATTTTCGTAATTGATGATGAATGCGCTCGAATGAACAGCTACTAATCGATTTTCAAATTTTTGAGGAAATGTGAAGGTGAGAACAATAACCGATTTTCAACTTTTCGCTGCCTAATCAAAGTTAATTAGATCGAAATAAACAATTCTTCCCATATGCCCTTTCGGAGGCAAATGAGTAATTAACTAGTTACAGCGGAAAATTAGTTGCCGCAACTCTAGTGTTTGAAGCGGGAAGTAATTCATAGTGTGTGGGATGGCAACACTACATGGACTCTCTCTTCCGACGCGCTCGAATGATCGCGCGCATTCCCGCCATCTAAGACGAAAGTTAACATACTGATATAACTCGTTATTTTCGGGTGATAATTTTTATTGTGTTATTAACTAAAAGATCCTAGAAGTGGGTTCAGGCTCTGCGGGGTCAGCAAATAATAAACTACGAAGTACCCAAACGTTCTCTTACCAGCTCAATCGCGCAACAACTAAACCTACCGCTATAACTCGTAAAATAATCATTTGCCGCAAAAAGTGTATGGAAGAAAAGTAGTTTATTTCGATGCTATTACCGTGATTCAAGCAATAAAAAATCGAAAATCGATTAATAGCTGTTTATTGGAGCGCATTCGTCAACATCGACGAAAATTAACATACCGCTATAACTCGTTAAATACTC
This sequence comes from Platorchestia sp. MABIK, assembly GCA_014220935.1. Taxonomy (NCBI): domain Eukaryota; kingdom Metazoa; phylum Arthropoda; class Malacostraca; order Amphipoda; family Talitridae; genus Platorchestia; species Platorchestia sp. MABIK. The sequence continues at coordinate 270,360 of JACJUY010000248.1, forward strand.
ATTTGCCTCCGAAAGTGCATGGAGAGAACTTTGTTTATTTTGATCTAGTTAACTATGTTTAGGCAGAAAAAATTGGAAAACAGATTGTCCTCGCCTTCACAAATACCAATTTTTGTTGCTTGAATCACGGTAATAATATTGAAATAAACTACTTTTCTTCTCTACACTTTTTGCGGTAAATGAGTATTTTACGAGTTAGAGCGGTAGGTCTAGTTGTTGCGCGATTGAGCTGTTAAGAGTACGTTTGGGTACTTCGTAATTTATTATTTGCCGACCCCGCGGAGCCTGAACCCACTTCTACGGTCTTTTAGTTGAAAATACAATAGAAATTATCTCCCGAAAATGAGTTACAGCGGTATGTTAACTGTCGTCTTCGATATCGGGAATGCGCTCGATCATTCGAGCGCGTCGGACGGGAGAGTCCATTGTAGTGTTACCATCCCACACACTCGATGAATTACTTCCCGCTTCAAACACTAGAGTTGCGGTAACTAATTTACCGCTGTAACTCGTTAAATGCTCATTTGCCCCTGAAAGTGCATAGAAGAAAAATTGTTTATTTTGATCTAATTAACTAAGTTTAGGCAGCGAAAAGTGGAAAAATGATTGTTGCCCTCTCCTTCACATTTACCCAATTTCAATTCGAAATTTAGGGAATTGGGGACATTTTAAGACGTTTCAAATGAATGAAATTGTGCTCACAAATGCTTAGTTTGTGAGATATAACCTAATTAACGTTCAGGTACGACTAGCATTAACGGCAGTTTCGACATGGCTCTTCCGGATTTTCGCGGACGCGGAACACGCGAAGTTTTTTGGCGACAGACATCGGACTCGGCATGGTCAAGTTAAGTTATGGTTAATGATAAAGATTAGCTACTAATAGATTTTCGAATTTTTGTTGCCTGAATCATGGTAATTACACTGAAATGAACAACTTTTCTTCTATGCACTTTTTAGGGCAAATGAGTATTGAACGAGTTATAGCAGTATGTTAATTTCCGTCTTTTTTGGTTGGATACGCTCTAATGCACGTTGAATGAACGTTGAGAAGAGGACAGTAATCTATCCACGAATTTTAATACTTGGATAGCTAGTGGTTATTTAATTTAAAAAAAAATTCTTTTATGCACTTTTCGTTGCAAATAATTCATAAACGAGTTATAACGGTAATCGTCTGCTACGTATAACGGTTAAAACTGGCAACCTAACGATCATTCGAGTGCGTCGGAAGGGGAGTCCATTGTAGTTTTCCCCTCGGAACAATTTCTTCCTGCTTCAAACACTAGAGTTGCGGTAGATAACCTACCGCTATAACTCGTTAAATACTCATTTACCCTAAAAAGTGCATAGAAGAAAAGTTGTTTAATTTCGATGTAATTACCATGATACAGGCAAAAAATTTCGAAAATCGATTAGTAGCTTCTCCTTAACATTTGCTTATTATTTTAGGTTTACTTGGGTTAGTTTAGTTTATTTAACTAACCCAACTTTACCTCACCTCTTCTATCATTACGGCAAAACCGTATTTCTGCCTTTTTACGTGTCCGTTTGTACAATTTTATTAACAACGTTCTTATAACTTAGAAGTTAAGTTTCTCGAAAACTAAACATTTGCGAGCACAATGTCATTCATGTGATACGTCTTCAATTGTACCATATTACCTAAATGTGGCACCGAAATTATTGAAATCGTTGACAACATAAAATTCAATAATGACACAGCTTTTTTGAGGGAAGCCATCTTTCGATCTCACAAATTTTGAAACTTGTTCACTTTCATTTGTGCATGGAACTTCCTATGACTGTCATTTGTGAACAATTAGATTTAGATGATCATACAGTTGTTAATTGGCTTAATTTCATTAGGGAGGTTTTCGTCGTTTTTGCTCCCTTTTCGTCCAAAAAAATCGGAGGAAAAGAGGGAGTTGTTGAAATAGAGTATAGTTTCTTTCAAATGTGGTCCGATATTTATGAAAATTGCATACGTTATATAAAATTAAGATCGATATTGAGTTTGATGCGCTCACGGAAATTGAAAATTCTGTTTCAAAGAATCACTAAAGGAACACATTTAAGAACTTATTACATGAAAAATATTTTGCTCGCTGATGCGTTATTTTCGAGTTATTAAACTTTGAAGTTATACGAACGTGGTATATTACAGTGAAGAAACGGACACATAAATATGCTGTAATATGGGATTGACGTGGTGATAGGTTAGATTAGGCTAGGTAATGTTAGGTTAGTTGAATAAACTAGCCTAAACTAACCTAAATAAACGTAAAATAACTTAGCTATACTGATACTGAACGTTTCCGCCAAAATACTGCGTGTTCCAACAATGCAGGTGCGACGCAGCCGACTATATAATGTTATTCTATCTAAACGTGATTGATGTTATACCTCGAAAATGACGCATCAGCGAGCAAAATGTCATTCGTGTAAAACGTTCTTAACTGTGCTCCTTTACTGATTCTTAAGAACCAAATTTATAAATTCCTTGAGCGCATTAAATTCAATATCAACCAAAATTTTTTCACAAATTAGGGTTTCAACTTCCCTTGCGCGAAACAAAACAGCTTGAGCTTTGCATAGAAAGCCATTCAAGAACTAGATTAGAGAAGTCTAGGAGGCTTCATGTCTGATGTCTAGTTGATACAGTACTGAGCGGTGTGAAATTTCTGTGGTTGTCCTGGTACCAAACAGGGGCCGGTGTGGTGTAGAATCCACTTGATATGACGAAGATCTGTGTTGTTGACGTCTATTTAACAAATGCTGGGTAGAAAAAATGTACAAGAAGTCAATGAAGTCTCGTCAACACTTCAAAAATTTATTACAAATGCTATTTATCTTATTTATTGCATATACAATTGATAGGATAGGACCACGTTCAGCAGTTCTCACTCCCCTGGACTTCATTCTATTGGGCTGTGTAGAAGATGTCGTGCATTGAACGATCATGCGTGTCTTAACTGCCCTAAACCAAAGGATTACTGAAGCCATTGCCCCAATAGATGAGGCTATGCTAATGTGAACATGGCAAGAAATAGAGTACCGTTTTGACGTGCGTCGTGCAACTAATGGTGCCCATGTTTACCTATTAAATAAAGTAAAGCAAACTTTAATAAGCGCCGAATACAATCGAATAAATCTGAACAAAATATTTGAATCGCATTTTTAATAAACTTTTGAAATGTTGAACTTTATGGCACCCTGTACATTTAAGTAACGAGAAATTCGGAATAATTTTAGGTCAATATTGAATTTACTGTCAACGATTTTCAAAATTTCGATACTCCATATAGGTAATCAGACATTTTAAGGCGTTTTACATGAATGATATTGTGCTCGCATATGCTTAGTTTTCGAGATATAGCATAAATAACGTTCAGGTAAGATTAGCACTAACAGCAGTTTCGATATGGCTCTTCCAGTGGAATGCGGAACCTTCGGTTTCGGTATGGCTAAGTTAAGTTATTTTAGGTTTACTTAAGTTAGTTTACTCAACTAATGTAACTTTACTTAATCTCACCTATCGTTACGTCAACATCATAGTTCAGCTTATCTACGTGTCCGTTTATTCAATTTTAAATACGACGTTCCGATAACTTCAAAGGTAAATATCTCGAAAAGTAATCATTTGCGACCAAAATGTCATTCGTGTAAAACATCTTAAAATGTACCATATTACCTAAATGTGGCTACGAAATTTCGAAAATCGTTGACAATATAAAATCAATTTTGGCCTAATCTTAAACTCATGGTGTGAACTTTAAACCTGGTGTTTGACGCAGTTTATTTCATTTCTTGTTGGTTAGGAGGTGAATAAACGGTACTTGTATGTTATTTCACCATTTCTAACTTATGGTTTCACTTTGATGTTAGGGTTAGGTAAAGTTATGTTAGCTTTATTAATTATAATTTTTTTAACGATTTCATCGTTGTTTTGAAATAAATACCTTTGAAATAAATTCCTTTAAGACCTTCCAAGAACTGAAGAGGATGGTCCCAGAGATTCATTATATATACTTTGAAAGTAGATGACTTGCATTAGGAATAAATGTGCATCAACAAGGATACCTTCTCACGTGAAAAATCGTTCAATGCTGTCCAGTACATCGATTCAATATTCATAAAACAATTAATTTTTCTCTTTTTCACTTTCTCCCTAAACAAATGGTGACAGATTAGCCACACGTACCGAATAAACCTTGTGCTGGGGGTGGCGGTACTGTGGGGGTCATGGTACTGTGGTTTGTGGTGCTCCGAGGGGGTCGTGGTTAGGTTGTTTTTAAAGGAGTCTTGAGATATATTGGTCAGCTGATGGTGAAAAGTAAAAGAAACATGCGAGGTTGTATTGAGGAAAGATAAAATTTTTTGGGATTTTTTTTTCAGCAAATGTATCCAACCAGTCAAATGACTAATTTCCTTTTCAAAGTTAGGGACATTTTAAATGCACTTTCCATTAGTTTACGCTCGTCTTCGGAAAAATAGACTTTATGCTTTATCAAGCAACTCTTACCATTTCTGGTGCTGGTCATTGCTTGCTCGAACGTGCTTTCATTCAAGGCAATTACGTGCATAGGATATGCAGTAGGTTTAGGTTAATTAGGTTACTCTATCCTAGGCCACGTGGACTAACGTCTCCACGGAATTTACTGGTAGGTTTCCTAAGCTTAGAATAAGCCTTCAAGACTTCCATTTTTCTTTACTTAACTTTTTCACTCCTGCTGCGCTATTATTTCTTTCTTTTCCTTCCAGAATTTTCGCTGTTTTTCACCGTACTATGTTCGGGCCGAACTGCGATTTATTCGTTGGGTTGTGACAATATACCTTAATATATGCTTCATATTTTTTCTCTTTGTTTTAAAATATGCCTAATATGTTCAGGAAATATTCTTTTTATACTACATGGGGATCTTGGTAGATTGAATCAAATAAAATTTTTACGATCATTTTTTATAAATTTTCAAGAATCCTAAGAAATTTTAACTAAAGAATTAACAAAGTCATTTGAAGCTTATGTAACTTGTCAATAATTTAATGTTAGTGTATAAATGCGGCGACATCACACTACCATTTCCCGAAATGTTGACTATAAAATAACAATATTAACTAACCAGTAAAAATACACTAAAAAAACTCGTAAAATAGGCTTTTGACAGATGTCTTGCATATATACCACTAGAAACTTTTAGAGGGACTGGATTTTCTAGTAATGAAGAATGGGTGAAATAAGTTTATGAAATTATGACAATTGTTAGTTCGTTTAATTTTATGGTGCGTGCCTATTTCATTGCCACCACTCGCATCAATCTTCTCGTCTAAGTTGTGCACCACATTACATTTGCGATAATGCACTGAGAGCTTATTTACAAAACTTGTGGGCTTCGTCTAGTACCGTGCATATCTTAGTGACCAAATATATCGCTTTTACCCTAATAAATTGACATATTTATTGAAAAAACTGGTCTCTATTTAAGTATTTAAATTGACTCACTGTCAATTTATAAAATTCAAATTGAATTTCGTCATTGTCCGTCTCCAAATCTGTGAATTTTTCCAGTATTTTTTCCAGTATTTTAGCTCGAAGTTCCCCTCAGGGGGATACAACTATTGTCTCTATGGGAATTAGCGCTCCCAGGGGATTATGAGGTCCCGAGCTGAGGGTTAGAGAGGTCCTCTTTTTGCTGAAATAGAACAGTTTTTTTGTTTTGTTACGGACGATCTTTTTTCAGTTGATTGCTGTCCTGTTGTTTATCACCTACTTTCTTTTTCAACTTTTATCTTGTTTCATGAACTTCTTTCTTAGCTTACTGTTCTTGTGCCACTTGTGCGTAGATTCCGCGTTCCCATAAATCCATACCAAATCGTGCCTTCATCCCTCCTCTTTAAACATCTTTGTTGTGGTAAAGAGAGGCTAAAACTTATCAATCAGCCCGGTGTTCAGGTTTTTTCAATTTTTGGCATGTTATGTTCGGTTGAGGGTAACACTTGATGCTGGATGACGTCTCAGCAATCAGCTAGCTTAAAGTAACCATGTGGTTTGGTATTCCTCATCAAGTAGTCTTCTGAAAATGTACATCATCAAAATGCTTCTTCTGTTACAATAAGAATATTCTTTATTTAATGCATAAATGAACGTTCTTTTCATGCGTAATATGTTTGAGAATACTCTTTTATGCTTGAAGCATATTGGCACAGCCTTGCTTATTTGTGTAAAGGAAACGGACGGAATCGTTCAAGGCTAAGATAGAAGATACGCCAATACGTGCGTGCGTCTAACCGACCTACATTACTTGGTGGTGCGATGAGTTATTTCTTGAAGTTTATTGTATATGTAGATGGCGAAACTTTCTCAATTTTCTTATTTTTGTACAACTTGATGCAAGTAGAACTAACGTTGGTGGCCTCCTGAATACTGGGGTATTGATTTTTCTCCCTGGTTTCTGAATTATTGCAAAACATCTCACGATGCTGTAAAACAGTACAAGATACGTCCGAGCTAGTGTGCCTGGGTGAAATAGCTTAGACTTTGCTTGTCTTGAAGGGCTAGCCGTTTGTTTATGTATAAGGTGTTTCTTTCAATTTCCATCAGTGGGGCGAAGGTGCACAGGTGTATCCTTTGTACTCCTTGGACTAGTCCAGGAGGACCCACCGCCTTTTTAAAACATGATACAAGCGGTCTCTGCCTTCACAAATCATGACGTGGATGCAAACGACCACCTCCTGTTTGAGAAACTAGAACTGGGGCGATGCGCTATTTAATTGACGTTATTGTTGCTCTAAGCATAGACTCAGCACTCCAGCACCCCAGCACCAGGAAAAAAAAACAAGAACCGCGTGCAAAAATATCAAAGTCCGAGTCCAACGTCCAGGTTCTTTGATATAGAATATGAATCAAACACACGCGTTCGAGACTCCATCACGGTACTAAAAACATAAGTTTCGTTTCGGCATACGACGGCTACACTTGTGTAGGTCTTAGCTATCCCGGTTGCGGGCGGTTGAAAGAAATTGAAGCTCTGTGGAATTTGCAAGATGATTCCCACCTCTGCTGTGTTTGACCAAAGAGTTCGACTCCTGAGTGACCTCAATATGGTTGCACATATCACTGCTGACCACTTTACATTTTAAGCAAGAGTTGTTAAAGTCCTGAATTCTCTAATAAAAAACAAAGAACAGAAGGCAAAGTCCCTGATTACGGTCTCACAAACGAAGTATATTCTGTTCCCATGTCCATGGAACTGGAAGGTGTTGTTAAAGTAATTGCTGACTAGTGGCTTGGTGTGACAAAATTGAATACAGTAAGGTCAAGCACTTTCATATGCTTCCGAATACTTTCACTCGCTATTACATCTTTTAAAAGAGCACACCCCGCTGGCAATGGAAGCTATCAGTAACCATCACCATACTTAAATGCGAAAATTACCTTCAACGAATCAAAAGCTCTAGTCTCGAAACCTTAAACCGAGCTGCACAAGCAAATTAGGAAGAAAATCTGGTGTATTATCTTTAGCTAAGGAAAAAAATTGAAGGCTAATACCGTTTCAGAACCTATTATAACACAACTTGAATATTGTTGTGTTGAACTGGAAAGAGCAGACTGTGAAGCATCATGCAAGAACATCATTTAGGAAACGTATCCTTTAATCTCGCAAAAACGTACGTCGCTACTCCCGGGAGGAAAATGTGAGGTCTCGAGCTGAGAGTTAGGTAGGCCTTCTTCTTGATAAAATAAAATGTTTTTTGTTTTACCAAGCCTCATCTTTTTTCGGTTCACTGGTGTTGAATTTTTCAGAGTTAACTACTTTCTTCATGAACTTTTGTCTTGTTTCATTATCTTTCCAAACTCACTATTTCTATGCATCTAATGTATAGATTTCGCCTTCCCTTAATTTCATGCCAAATGGTGCCTTCCTCCTTCCTCTCTTTGGAACGCCTTTGTTGTGGTAAGAGACGCTTAAACAAACATCTAATCTAAGCGTATATGGCACTGCTTTGCGTTTCAATTTCCTGAAAAAGCAGTATGACTTCGAGCTCAGGCTTCACTAGATACGAAATTATGTGCTAACGTAAAATCTAAGTGCGCGTTGGCGATTTATTACTTGGTGCCAAAGTTCTACAGGAAGGCAAAGCCCAGAGGAATGTATTAAACTGGTACAGCTTCTTGGATGCTGTAAACGACATCGCTGATGATCACCCAGTGGGGGGTGTAAAGTTCGCTGTACGTAGATGATTTTGTCATTTACTTGTCTGGCAGCCGTCTGGGAATTGCTTTCAAAACCTGAACTCTCAGGGGGGATAACGCGAGGTCCTGAGCTGAGAGTTTGGTGCCTTTTTTTGTTCAAATAGTTTCTTGACTCGCTACGGACCATCTTGGTTTGGTTCAATGCTGTCCTGTTTTTAAACGCCCAACTTTCTTAAACTTCTAGCTTTTTTTGTTCGCACAGGGGATCCTTGGCGGGAACACACCTTGTGCATAGATTTTGCGTTCGCTTAACTCCATTCTAAATTGCGCTTTCATTCTTTCTCTTTGAACATTTTTGTTGTGGTAGAGGATGTTGAAACTTATTACCAGTTATTCAAAACCTCCAGCGTTAGATTAACGTAACGGGATTCAATTTTTCACCGACGAAGGTTGGAGCTGTGTATTTTTGCCACTAAGGGGCTGCTTTAATTAAGATTGAACCTCGCCAAACTTGGTGCGACGAATCGATCGCTCTTGTTTTGTTTTCCTAACATCTGGGTGTGAGCTTTTGTACACAGTCTTGCGAAAAGACACATCGCACTATTACGCTGAACCTTCAAAAATTTTGACTCAATCAGCAGACGGGTCTGACAGATGGCTGCTGCTCGCCTCAGAATAGCTCAAATCAAACCAAAGATGAACTACGGATGCGGGACGGATGGTTCAGCGTGTCGGTCTGAGCTCGTTACTGAACCCGTAATGACCGCTCCACTGGAAATTATTTCTGGGGCCGTTGGCAGGTCGCCTGTTAACTCTCTTCACGCGAAAACCAAGGTGAAGATAATTTCAACTATGAAAATTATTCAGAGCAATTAAAATGAATTGTATTTACGCCTACACACCAACCCTAATACTCAATTTCAGGAAGTGAAAAACGATCTTCCTAACTTATTCATTCCATTTGCTACCACTCCACTTCTCTACCATCCTCCAGTACAGGACTACATCGAATCCAACCTCAGAATGGATAATCGAAAAGTGGACGCACTGTTATTTTCCAACCTGCTCTGTACTGGAATTTTTCTGTGAACGGAGATGCACTCAACACAAAATTCAGAAATGAGCGCTTCTGAAGCGCCTGCACATATCTAAGATCATTTTACCACTCACTACCAATGAATCGTCCACTTCAGACGAATCACGCACGGAGCACGGCACTACCTACTTCGCACATGGATTCTAAACTACTTGCAAGCTCCTGCAAATGGCAGCCCCACATTTCTCCGAAATTACGCCATTTTATTTCACGCCTTGAGATCTGATCTATGCCAACTGTCTTTGACTACCGAAGTGCTACTCTAGGCGTCATGAAATGCTACCATCTCACTCGATTTGCGTTAAAATCAAATCACAAGCCGCCCTGAGTGGAATGGTCTCTTTGTGCTGGGTGCCGTATCATGTTGGAGTGAGGGAATGAGATGGCAGAGAGCTGCTCTGCACTCAACGCAGCACTGCTACCCATACAACTCTCCCCTGGGCAGGCTGTAAAATTTGAATTGGAACATTGTGACGGGTGACCAGTTAGAGAAGTAGACGGCTCAGACCAACAACAAGCTTAGAGATATTTAACTCGCAACGAAACTATTTTCCACCAGTTACCCACGTTACAGGCTGTGCGAAATAAAATTGTGCCGCATGTGCTTTAGGTACTCACAATCCATGGGCACCTAATGAAACGGAGCTGAAACTGAATGAGAGCAGTGGCGTGACCTATTTACTGGATGTCACGTCCTCAATGAATGTCCCATCTTCGACGTAAATGGTGGACGATGGTCTGACCAGCTCCATGAGAAATGAAGGCCCCGTAGAATTTCGTGGGGCCTCGAGTTGACGATGAAAACAGGTTTTATTAGAAAATATAAAATGTGAACTCAAACAGTTTCATGCTGAAAACTCGGTGAGGCAAATGGGCGGAGCTCACGGTGCTGCTACTATATGCTTCGTTTAGAGGGGGTTCCAGTTTGGGTAAGGAGCTCGGTCGAAGCGAGGGTGGGTAGCTAGTACTCCCACTCTGTAGGATTCGTTACTTCATGAAAAATTCAATGATTTCTAATCCGTTCCACACCAGTTCTTATCAACCAAACCTCGTTTCTAATGTACGAGTAACCAGCTGTTACTTAGATTCACTTTTTGAGTCGCTTTCAAGGCGTCTGAGGTGATGGAATCGCAGTAAAAGCTCGGTGATAGCGAAGAGATCTCGCATAAGATTTACCTTAAAACTAAACAAGCGTAATACTATCACAGATACCAAAACTTAAAGCAGATATCTAAATAACTTACTGGGAGTCACTATTGAGATCACAAACGGTAGTTACGGTAGGTGATCGAAGAATTTAACATGCTTTTTCATTTCGTGCTCGTTTCTATGCGCAGGGTCGCTTGTGTGGAAACACATAGTGGATAAATTCTCCGTTCATACCAAATGATCCCTTTTTCCTCCCTTTGGATCGACTTGGTTGTTGTAAATGAGCCTTAAACTAGTACAATAGTAAGGATTAAGTCTTTTTGTGTGCGAAGATGGTTTGAAAAATTTAATAAGTTGTACCTTTTTTACAGATTCTAAATTTACAGATTTTGAATTGCCGAGTTACGAGCTGTCTGTGAGGAGCAAAGTGCTATAATCAGCTTGCAACAAAACCTTTAAAAATGTCTTCTCAAGAGAGTGGGTTGTTTGGTGAAACCGACGAAGAGAGAGAAAAACTGGGAATGGTTCCACTTTTAGAAAAAGTACAAAAAAATGTAAAGTCTCCCCAGAATTCTGAAGAACAATATAGTAGCGAAACAACTAGTGACAGTCAAAGCGAAGATTCAAGTTTGAAAGAAGAGGAGCAAAGTCAGGCACCCACTTCTGCAGCAATTCTGCCTTGGATTCTGTCGGCGGCGGCGTCTCCCGAGGAGGCTGGCTCTTCATCATCGGCGGCGTCTCCCGAGGAGGCTGGCTCTTCATCATCGGCGGCGGCGTCTCCGGAGGAGGCTGGCTCTTCCTCATTATCGGCGTCTCCCGAGGAGGCTGGCTCTTCCTCATTATCGGCGTCTCCCGAGGAGGCTGGCTCTTCCTCATTATCGGCGTCTCCCTC
>JACJUY010000249.1:0-13438 GCA_014220935.1 Platorchestia sp. MABIK
CTGCTACGATCCCAACTTCGTTTAATCCTTTTTTTTCCGGACGAAGAAAGGTACATATATGCTCGTACAACTAACTATACTACTCGAGTACCCGGCAGGTGGTTTTCCATTTGTAAACGTAAAAAATTTCCATCACTACGAAAAATTTCCATCACTACTTGTGAAAGTCGCATTAACGCTTCAAGCAAGAGTTGCCGTAACACGGCTGGGGGTGTGGGTGTGGAACTATAATGGAGAGTTACGATTGCCAATGATACTTCAACACAAAAACCAGTTCACCACATTCAAAACATCAAATCATAAATTCGCTCTCATGTGTACATATTTTACATCTTATCTCACTGCTTAAATACTGTAAAAACAAATAGCTTTATTTGTTTTTTGTGGTTGTGCATTCGTAGTTAGAGAGCTTTCTAGAGTACAAAACTTTATTTCATTCGTAGAGTTACCTATTTTCAACGCAAACGCTCTTCATTGACACTAATAATTTCACAATTCAAAACTACTTCGACGCTCGAAAAGTTGCTCGACGCAGCGCTTTTTTAAGCTGCTTACTGTAGTGCACACACAAGCGGAGAATCCCTCCCTCACGTCTTACTTAAACTTTATCATTCCAAAGTTTGCTGCAAAATCTTACCATAATGCATCTCTGGACGTCGAACGGAAACTGACCGAGCTGCAACTTGCAATTTGATGTGACGGTGAAGATGTGTTTCAGAACCAAAGGATTGTTTTGTCCCCTGTATATATAATCTGAAAAAATGACCATGACAATGTTAATATTTCCACCCTAGTGATAATCGTGATTGAGTTGATGATGCAGAGTGATAGTGAGTAAATTCATTTATAAAGCTATGACAATTTTTGAATTATAGTTTCTCATGAGCTGAAGATTAAAATCTTTTCATATTCCTCACTCGATTCAGTAATTTAATGTCTGCTTTCGTGGTACCTAAATAAAGGGCTATATACCCATACTCACCAAATATCAGACTAGAAGGGTCATCGGCTTCTGGCTTTGACATGCGTTCCACGAGTAATGTTTTACTCCTTGTAATTTTTTCACTGACAGAGAAGTCATCGTCATACAGCTCATACTCTGGGATCCATAACAAATTGAAGCTGTCTTCATCGATGATGTTTTCATTTGGATTCGGCTTCAAGTTTGCAAATCTAATTGCTGAATCCCTCCACGACATCGTGATCACGAAATCACATTTTAAGGTTGATTGATTTAGATCAAAGCCAAATATTCTCGAGATGCTCACAAGACTTCCAATTTTTAATTTTTGGCCAACCTGTTCCGGAGGTGGTAACTTCGGATAGTATCCGATGGGTGGCACTTTGAGGATGTCGCAGTTACGTTCATCAGAACCGTCTGAACAATGAATTACTGAATCACACCTCTTCATCCTATTAATGCATGATCCATCGTTGCATGTGAATTGACTTTCATTACACGAAGTCACTACCAAAGTTACTTTACCAGTTTCACAGTTGTCAGCTAATATAGTCCACTCGTGCCTTCCGATAGGTAACGGGTATGTAATCGAAAGGTTCAAATGAGCTTCTGCATGGAGTCCTGCAACGTTGTAAAGTTTGAAAAAGTGAAAAGAGTTCGAGTCATTTGAAATAATTCTGTCAATTTTTGAGAGAAACATGCCAGTAAGGCCAGGGTTGACTGATTCCTCATCAATGAAAAATTTTTGATCAAATCTCGTACCTGGACAGAGACCTCTGAGACGAAGGAACGGAAATTTTTGATAGGTGCACAATGGAAGTCGTCGAAACCCACATCTAATTGGGGACCAGCGTTCGTGCCATAAAGGAGATTTCATGCTACAGCTATAAAACGAAATGCAATCTAAATCTTGAGCTTCTACTTTTGGCGTCGTGAGGAAGTAGGAGAAATTACTTTCTCTTCCATTAGGATGGTCACGTACTATTCCATGTTTATCAATCACGTGATTCAACCATACGATATCAAATATGGGGTTTTCAATGTTGCAAACTCCTTCAAGTGAAGCAACGAATGTGAAAAGTTCACGGTTTTCATCCCGAGAATAAACGTTTGGAAGTGATCCACCGGTTGCTTTGCATAGAAAAAAGCTTTCGGCGTAGGATAAGGATGAAGCAAAGACTTTGTGAAATGGAGCCACAGTTTGAGCAAATATTTCTCGATTTGTTTCAAAATTTAAGTCAACTTCCCCAACACTGAAGTTATCGAAACTCTGAAATGAGACTACTGATGGTAAAGATATTTGAGTAAAATTTTTACTCCATTCAATAAGCGTCTCTGGGTTTAAAGATTTGTTAAACCAATGAAGATCAGCCATGCTGCCTTTGAAGCTTTCAAATTTATCGAAAAGACCCCCATAGTTGTCTTGCTCTTGTCCTAGCACAAGTATTCCTCCTCCAATCATTTCCACTGATTCGGGGTTTTGCCAGCCGTTGGTCTCGTGAGATAACACATTACCGTCCATGACCACGGTAACGTTTCCTTGTTTAAGATGAAGACTTACACAGACGGAGAACCACTCAAACAACTGGAAAGGCATTGAGAACGAGCGCCATACAAGACTGTGACAGCATTCAAGTTCCATCGTGTCCAATTTCAAGCCTGCACAGGAAAATATATCAGCACTTATCTTTATTTGGAATTGCCATAGATTTCCGAAATGCTGCATGATGCTTGCTAACTACTTCCAGGAAAAAAGGTTTCAATTTCCTTTATTTCATGAGGTCGGAGTCCTCCCTCTCTACGACGAACACAATGAAAATGAAACGATTGCCGCAACTCGTCTTACATGGGACTTGGTATGGACTTTAATAATTCGTTTTAAAGGAGAGTATCACTTTTATCGGATATTTCACTTTATGTAAAGAGAGTGATTAACTTGGAAAAGTGAAGAAAGAGCTTCTCAGTCAGAGAAATTGATCGCTTAAGTACTGAGACGCGTCTTTGTTCTTTTGAACATAAGATTTAGGCCGTTAATTATAATACCATCAATCAGCAGCGCTGCAAAATAAAAAACTCCCAGAAACACAGGCTGAAGTGAAATTCTGGTGAAGTTATTTAGATTCTTTATCCCACTATAAGGCTTTCAGTTTTTTATCCTTTCACTAATGTGAAGAATGATAAATCAGCATTGGGTTCATGTTACTTGCTCAAATCAATAATACGTTCCTGTTCGCCATACAAAGGCTCTGAAAAATCTACAAACGCGACAGAGTCACGCGCACCTGAGTTGATATCATTTAAAAAAGAGCTACCACAAAAATTCTTATTGCTATTTGCCATGATTTTTCGTGTCTGATATTTTTTGGCTTCGTTTGAATTTTGTCATATTGTCCAAAACTATAGCCTTCACTTACCAACAGTGAATTCGTTATCGTAATCCGGCACAGCATACGACAACAGAGTTGCGAACTGACGCGGCTGAAGGATTCGTAGCCGAACACAAAGAGTCATTTCGGACATGGAAGGCAGGTCCGGCCCTTTGTACCTCAGCACAGAGTCCGTTGTCATACCTCGAGGCTGTGTAAACGCAGCAACCCCTGCAAATTTTAAACAAATTATACAGGCATAACGTAAGTCGATTGGTAAACTCTGCATCAACCACCTGGTCTTGTCGCCTGGAAGGTCGTGGCAATGATCTTGATTCACATTTCCAAGCAACGGTATATTGTGATGTAGAGGGAATTAGATTGTCTGTCTTGGCTTACCTAATAGGGGAGAGTGATCCGTCACTGCAATATGTACTGAACTCGAAATCCGTGCATGCCAACAACCGCCAGTTGTGAAGAAATGAATAAATGTCCAAACCATTAATAAATTCGAGGCAAATCGTTCTCTGTTAGCGGGGGAAATTGAAAATATTCGTCGAGAAAAACATAAAAAGATTCAGTTAATATCATTAATGTCGAACTTTATCTTTCTATTTAGTACGACAAACTGAATATAAATAAAACATTACCGACTTTCACTATAATCTGTTATCGTACTCGGTTGAATCTTAGTCGAAAATATAAAACATAGGGATAGAATTGCAGAGTCAATATTTTCATTTAATATTATCTTTTACAATGTTATCAAAACTAACATTTTCAAAAATTTGTCGATAGACTTTTTTGAGCCCGATGACTGACAAGATGAAGTTCAACAATTTAAACAATTTATTTACCACAGGTGATACTGAAGTAGAATGTTTCTCAAGTCTAGTACAATGGTCAAACTAGAGTATAGCTACCTGTGGGCCCGAACAATGCCTTCCACGCATTGCTCGACGAGTTCAGCAACTTCTAGGGCATCCTAGCATCACATTATTCTAAGCTGTACAATAATGTTTAACCTAATTCACTTAACCTAGTTTCGCAATAGACTGATCAGTGAGATAATTGACTTGATATTTGATGCTGTATTTTACAATAGAGGTCAGATCGGCTATATTTAACAGTATATTCGATAAAACGATTTAGAGCAGACTGAAGATCGGTTATGTTACCTATGGTTAATGACATTAATAGGACTAGACATGTAAGAGGCAAGATGTGACTTGTGGTCTTACACAAGTCACATCACAAGATGTGGTGGTCTTACACGACTAGTATGTTGATAGGAAATGAGATTCAAGATGTCTCTTGAATACTTTGTCAGAATTGCTTTCACGGATCTCCGCAGGGATTGAGTTCCAAGTTTTAGTTCCAACGAAGAGGATACTGTGTTGCGATCGGGTCTTTGAAAAATAAGGAAGCATGAATTTACTTCTATTTCGGGTTAAATTGTCGTGATGACCAGTTTGCGCAGTTAATAATTGTTTTAGGTTATTGTCGCCATCATTTCTTAGAGTTTTATAAATGAAATTGCAAATGGAGATTTTGTAGAGATCCGAAAGTTTAAGTATTTGTAAATTTTTGAATGAATCATTTGTGTGAGCATTATATTTTAGGTTCATTACCGCTCTGATGGCTTTCTTTTGCAGAGTAAAAATTTTATTGGTTTTATTTTTATCAGTTCCGTGCCATGCTTCTATTCCGTATTGCACGTATTGCAAGTGACTAACCCCTACAATTTTAAGTCCTATAAAATGCGTTTATAGTTTGAAAAATTATAACCCGGGAAATGGACCTTGATTCCAAACGCGTACAGAGCTGCTCGACACAGCTAGTGAAGCGGTGTTGCTGGCGCTCCCACGGAGCTCTCGCGCTGCAGCGGCTGGGTGATGCTACGCTGGGAGGGGCTACCTTGCTCTACTCGGCCCGGCACCGAGTCTCGATGAGTCGCGAGTTTCGAGTCTCGAGTCTCGTTGAGACAGCGAGTCTCGTTGAGTTTCGGGTGTAGAGTTTCGTTGAGGCAGCAAGTTTCGAGTCTAGCGTCTCGTTGAGGCAGCAAATCTCGAGGCTAGCGTCACGTTGAGGCAGCAAGTTTCGAGTCTAGCGTCTCGTGGAGGCAGCAAATCTCGAGTCTAGAGTCTCGTTGAAGCAGCAAGTCTAGAGTCTCGTTGAGACCTGCTCAGCCCTAATTTTCATCTATTCTGGTCATCTTCATAAGCCATCCTAATCTTTGAATTGCTTCCTCATTTTCCTGTCATGAGTTAAGTTATTGAAATTGAACCGGTCTGCAAAATGATCACTCGACTCGTTGACACTCAATTTGTGTGTGTCTCTTACTTAACTACAGACACGGATGTGAGGTACGATCCCCCATGGACGCGTTTGTTGATCACTGATCTGAATAATTCAACATCTCTATTTAATTCTTCGCGTTGATTGGATCTCTAAATAAGATGAACAGTAGCATTATCTTGTGTGATTCCCGTAAATGCTCTCATACCGAACTATGTTGAAACGTATTGGAATGATCTTTTTCTATTAAATGATGAAAACTTTCAAGACAGACCTATGATAACCGTGAAATTTCCATTTCAAAACATTTCTCCGACAAATGCCAATACCTTCAAACCGGAGCAAATCCTTACACTACCAGAAAAAAGTATGGTGTCATTAAGCCATATTTTTGCTAAAAAGAGCCAAAAATTAATTTTTATAGTAAATTTGAAAGATCACCAATCCAAGTAGCCGGGTGGTACTCTTACATGAAGATACATTAAGCACACAGCTACCTGCATTAGCATAACTATGAGCCAAAAATCATTTTATGTTGTAAATTTGAACGCTCACCGATCCTGGCAGCAGAGACGCCATGAGGCAGCAGCACCAGCAGCTCTACGGAGCACCACACTAGCACCCACCACCATCGCCCGACTCCAGTCATCTTCTGGTGCTGGGCAAGAATTGCAGATCATGTTTTAAATGTCCTTTGCTCTCGTGAATTGTAGACTCTACAGCGAGTCTTCCCAACTTATTTCCTAAGAAATTGTAGATAATTTATTTAAAGTCATTTGTTCTCACAAATTGTAGACTTTACGAGTCTCCTCAGCATAGTTTTTTGCATGGGACCTGGTCTGAATCAACCATTTCTTCAAAAATTGAGAATGGTTCTCTTTTGCCTCCTTATTTTCATTCACAAACTGGTTTGATGAATATTTTTGCAATTTATGTTTCGATAAAACAAAAACCAAGCATTATCATTACAGGTAACAGAACTGCGTTAATATATGATACAAGTACATAAGTTTTAATAGCTTCAGTTGTTGTAATTTATTTATTTATTCTATGCTTCTAGTCTATTCTATGATTTATTCTATGCCTTACTACCTGGTAAAGAATGTTCATTTACATTTTTACAATTCACAGTTCCAGCTAGAGCACGGTCGAGCAATTACGAGTCTAAATGGGTCAGTCGCAACTTTTTATAGGTGAGTTCGCTCCTAATTAATTGTTGACTTTAGCAAAGGGTAAAAATTACTCATGAATAATTTTTCCATGAGAAAAACAATATTCGTTCCGACATGTTGAGAAAGGCGCAATTAAGAGTTTGAGGGAATGGTCCAACTAGCCTGTCTGTACAATTTATTAATCTGCTTATAATATCTCGTATTTCTCTGATAAAACGTTCACAACTTCATTAAAAATTTCATGACAAATGTTAAAATGGAATATTTCAAATAGTGGAAAAAATAATGTTGAAGTTAGTTTGCATGACTAAATCCCAACTTATTTTGCAAATAAGTTGCCCTGCAATAATCTGACGGACTTTTACACGAATCTATTCCTATTCCCTGTAATACTCACGTACTTCAAACATTAGTTCCTTGAAATTAATGTTAACCGAACGTCATTTGTGAAATTAACTCTAGGCAAATCAATGAGAAATCCCTGCAAATTGCCAATCTAACCAAGTTTGAATTAGAAAATATCTCCCAATAATTCAGCTTTGATCTATCGTTCTCTTTTTTCAATTCAGTATTTATTGCATGAACAAATTTTTTAAGTACTAATGAACACTGTCGTAAAACCAACATTTCATCCCGATCGACAGTAATATTGTCTTACCGAAACGCAAAAATTAATTAGCCGGATTACTACGCTCAACCGAGTTCGCTTCTGAAAAAGACTTTGGCATCACTATTTTTCCGCTCTTCTTTCACATCTTTGAACAGAAGAAACAGACATGAACAGCAAATTTCAACATAGCTGCTTCGACGCTGGTTCTCAGGGTTCTGTCGTGTGACCACGTCAGGCCTTACCTTCTGGAGCATTTGGGCGAGGTGGCAAGACGATCATTAACATAATTAGTTTACACGTGGGTCAATAGTCAGCCTCGTGTGGTGAGAGTTTGATGTTTGCCTGCGCATTGGCTGTTGAAACAGCTAATTTGAATTAAGACAATTACTGTATACAGCATTAATTCATGCGATCACAACATGTGATTAAATTGATGTCATCACTACAAAGCTATACGGTGCTTCTTCTTGTTCTAACAGGGAAATTTGAAAATAAATGAGTTGCTCATGAAATTAAACTCGTTCTGTATGGAACGTGAAGGATTAATTGTAATTAGGTTCTTTCAAGTTCCCGACAATAATACTTATTGTTGTTGATTTTGATCAAAAAATCTCAGAACACCTACGTTTCGAAAAAGAAACACACATTTCAGACGTAGACTTAAAAAACGTAGATTAAGTGAACCTATCGGTCTGAGACAAGCATACACCTAAACGAAACGCTCGTACCAAGAGCTGTAAAACGTCCTGTAACATTGAGACATTTAAAATTAACGCTGGTGTTTTTAAATTTGATATTTTTTCAGCCGCCAAGGCACACAACGAGGCATTTCTGGAAAAGATTTTGTCCACAGGAATGTAACTAATAAAAACGAAGTAGAATTTTCTTATGATTTTGAAATTACAGTTGCAATGCAGTAGGCTCTATGATGAGTGTATAAAATACTTCATGAAGAAAAAGACGAATGACAAAAAATGTCCTTGCACAACAACTGCCCAGAAATTTTTATAATCAAATAGAAAATTCCTCGACCACAAATGTCCCCTCCTTCTGAAGTTTGAAAGCAGAAACAATCAAAGCAGAAAATATTTATTTGTCTCTTACTTGTTGCTTAGTTAAAGGGGCATTTTTTGTTTTGGGGAGAGAACTTTTCTGCTTCTAAAGATGTGAAGATTTATTATAGAAATCCTTTTAAAATTGCTTGATTTTTAATAGGAAAGTGCAACAGGATGAATGCTTTTAAAGTTGCTGTTTGTGTTTTAGCACGTGTGCGATTGCTGTACCGTATGTTGGAAGAACTACCATCCAACTGTTTATAAGTCACAGCCTACATTCAGGGTTTTCTTAAAGAACCGGTAACGCAACTACACATCTTTCAATACGCTAATATAGACCACGGTAATAGGTCCAATCACAACTTTCAAATCTCCATTTTTTTTATATAGCAAATCACGAGCGAAATCGTTTCGTTTTAGAATCTTAGGATGCATTTACTGACAAAGCTCGTTTACATAATGACTCAAGTGCAATCAAGTTATGCATAGCCTCTACTCTTTAGCTTAAAGGATCATAAGTTTTAACGGTTTGAGGTTTTAACCCTTTAACGCCCAAATGGACTTTACGGTCCTCTTTCAAAAATAGCCTCAATATATTGTATTTCTCGTTAAATTAGTTCCCTAATGTGTTCTTTGGAGTTCACTGCCGAGTAGCAGTTCCTTTCTCATCCTAATATCAGTGATTATCTGATGCCGGCGCCAGTTTAGTGACGGTGGTTGTGAAAATCGTAATATGAGTTCAAAAACGCAGACGTTAAAGCGTTAAGTGACGGTTTTCAGAAACAGCTTAGTTGCGTTTTTTCATTTCTGACTTCATTGTATTATGGATAACCTTGTGCATATTCTCTTTTTATCTTCCAGCGCTGATGATGGAACCTATGAATTCTGAAACATTTCCTAATAAATATGTTAATCACTAAATTGGATCATCTGTTAATAAGACGAATGTGAATAAGACACGCTATTTAAGAATAGGACAAAATATTGCTCAGTGCTAAGTCAAAAAACCAGAGAACAGGGCGAAATATTTCCCTCGTCATCAGATCAGAAAAACTCAGCGTTAGTATAAAGAGAGGATAAACAGCTTCCAACGCAAGCATTCTCCGCTCGAACGAAGCAAAGCCACAGCAAGTGAACACAGGGCTTCGAAAAAAAATTAAAAAATTCTTAGCCTTGCAAACATCTCGCAAGGGTAAATATATCGGTGCTGCATTCAGAAACAGCTGTGGCGACGGCGAACATGAGAAGAGAACGAGACAGACATCCACTTCGCAATATCTGCTCGACTGATGTATTGAATGGAACTAAAAACCTCTAATACTGTGGAAAAGTGACCGTACTCAAAGTTGCGACAATAACATCGTGCTTTAATGAATAATTTTTTGTAGAAGTCATACTTAAATTCATGATAAGCTTCATTTTTTTCAGATTAAACGGTTGCTTATAATATTCGTAGTTTCGAATATGTATTCTCCAGGAGCTTGAAGTTTAGTTTTTCAATCTTTGAGCTGATTAGGTATTGAAATGAGTGCTAAGCTTCTATTTCCCAAACCAACCCCAACATGAATACCTAAGTCCAAAACATCGAGATACAACATTGTCTTATGAATAAATTATCGTGTTTAAGCTTTAAGCTGCTTAAGCATTCCACGGTCTCGATCGCTGAACACATACACTCGGACTCCGGCTGCGGTTGTTTGCGTTTGAGACCGTTTACGTCTTTTCATGACGATAGAAAAATTATCAGAATAGATTTGACATTAACGAAGAAATTCCATTAATTTACACACGTTGACTACTGCGTGGTTAGGTCGGGGATTAGTTAGGTCAACGACGTGTGAAATTAAGCAACGAAGAATTTGTAGAAAATACAAAATAAATTTGGGATATCTTGTTTACAAACAAAAATAATTTTCAACTCCGTGGAGCGCAATTTTACTCTGGACAAATTATTCAACTTTAAAAACCACCACAACAGTATAAACGAAAAGAAGATCACGCTAGTTAAACCAATGCTCTTTAGGTCCAAGATATCTGTTGTGCATCTCGTAAGTTATGCATCGCACCAGTAGCGACACCTAGTGTTAATCAAGCGTCTATCAAACTATTTCATGATGACAGTAAAGGCTCCCTCTACCGTAACGCGAGAAGGTAATTATTTCAAGCGTTGTTTCTTAGGCTTTGAAAATTCAGAAAAAATTATTGTAAATAACACAATTAAACTTACTCTGGATGAAAATTTTAGGTTAGAAATACGAAAGCTGTTTTGTATCGTGTTTTTACATAATTATTTCATAGCTGCACAAGATATGTCAAATTGAATACTAGATTACATATGGTGTGAGTTACTCAAAATATTATGCTCAACACACGTTGTGCTCAACCAATACTCGTTTTGGTTCAATGCACAGGATTACAGGGTAATGTTTTATTTTATCATGACTATTACGCAGTGCGTGAGAACGCGCATATACATCATTAGGCCGCTGACAAATAGGCTTAAAATGAAAAACATGCTTTGCTGAACAGACAGCAGGACTGGTACAGATGTCTCTTCCAAATTCTGTTCAATTGCATGAATGAAAAAAGAGAAAATAGAGCATTTCATTCATTGTTCCGACGTTACTCTCCTTCAACTGACAGTATGTTGCATGGAATTAACACGTGGGGAAAGGTTTCATGAAATTCAAAATTCAAGAGAAAAACTTGAAACCTAATGAAAAATATTAAATGTTGTTCTTGAATGTTGGCTGATCATTTAAAAACAGCTCTCAGGTATCAATGAGTTGAAAGTAGACGTAAATGTAAATTTATCGTAAAGATTCAGAGTTCTTGATTCATAACGCAATGTATTCACATTGAAACTAAGTAAAATTTATTCTATACACATTTGTTCATCTCTTTTCAGATTAGCCGCTAAAGGTTATTTTAAAAGGGGTAATTGATTTTTAAATCAGCGAATTATTCTCAACGTTAACAGATTAAAAAAGACTGAAATGCACTTTAGAGGTGTACCCTTTTAAATTTTACAATACGTGGAGCAGCATTTGCATGCTGATGCGTTAAACTTCCTTTGTTTTACATTTGTTCAGAGGCGATCACTGCGATGACGGTCGGTTGCTGAGAACAGACACAATGTCTCATCGAGACATGAGAGCAAACAAACAGGCAAACAATTACGTAAAAGCCTATTTAATTCCCAGATATTTCATGAATACAGTGCACAAAGAAGGTGCACGAAACGATGACAGTGAGTAAATATTGTTATGAAGTTCATAGATCAGGTCAATGTCCTCTACTACTCTGATCAGGCCCTGCATTTTGTTTGTTGATAAAATATCCTGCAAAACATGCCTAGCACAGAATCAAGCGGATGTGAGCGCTTTTTAAAATGCTGAAAATAACACACATTGGTCAACGATTTGTTTTAATATTCTAAAACCATGAGCTGCAAATTGATTATTATTGATTTGCTATTATCTTCACCAATATTTAAGCCAAGGAATGTTTAGGAATTTGTTGCTATAGTGAATCCTTTTTCGATTATCGGGGTTTGTTGAATTATCCGTTGAACGGTAATGCCATCTTCAACCTAGTTTTTGAATAGGAAAAAAGAGTAAATTTACCTTGATTTTAGTCAAATAAGTTAATTCTTGTCTGGGATGTAGGGACCTAATCATGAAATGTGATTAATGTAACGTACGAGTAAAACATGAATATAAGCCGGGTGAGTCACATCGTAGTATATTCTTCAAGATCAAGTAGTTCTCTATTCAGAGTAAAATATTGGTTACCTCATTGTTCGACATTTTAGCGATTCTCTTCCTTTGGACTTTGCTGGGTTATTTGGAATGGGACTTAAATGGAACTGTAGATGAAATGCTATTGGAATCGCAGGAGATTGAATAATTTTAGAACTGGAACTTGCGTGGGTCTTTGGACACCTGGAGTGAGTTATGAGATTATTCCAGTGTAAGCTGCATAGAAATGATTGAGAGACCATTCTAAAATGGTAACTGATCTCAGAAAGCCAACCCGGAAACTTTCAGATGTGGCGTTGTGTGCAGATCATGGTTGCGGCTTCATGCGACTGAACTATTTTAACAATTACCATCTCATGCAATTAGCTAAGGGTCAAATTACAATGCTAAATATCTAAGCAGTGTACCAGTTTACCTTCTTGTAAAATTAGAGGGAAATTCCATGATGCAAAAACAGGAAACACCATCGAACCCAATGCCAAACAGCGAGAAAGCAGTTGGAAGAATTCCGAGCAAAATAATTGCTCAGCATCATGACATGCGCCAGAAGGATTCATGCTATCGCAACTCACGGATAATGGCGAAAGATGGCATTCCCTGTCTGGCGAAATGAATGTTTAAGGAAAAAGAAGACTCAGGCCACCCAGAAACGAGCTTTTAGCTGTGAACTCTCATTTGCTAAGCATTTGAACTTTCTAAAGCTCATGAAGGAATTGAGTAATGAATGAAGTTAGCTAATCTAGCAATCTCCTTCAAACTACTAAAACTTTTAATCTTGTGCCTGTGTCCTCGAATTATTTTGATCTCGGGAAAAACATGTTTATTCCTTCGTCGTTTAGCAGCCGAATTAGGTCGCAAACAAGACATATTTCCAGCCTTCGTTCAGAGATCAAAAAGTTTCCACAGCAACATTTGATATCGAACGAAAGCTGAAGAACTTTCGACATTTCCGAGACGATGAACAGTTCTCGTTAGATGATAAATGCGAAGTCCTCGTGACTAATAACCTGCCATGCATAGAGAGCCAAAAACAGGGACTTAGTAGCCGGAAACAAGAACAGACAACATCTGTTTATTTTGAAAGCAGAGTGGTTCTTGCTATTTTTGGGCCCTGAATTCTTCAGCCCCGTAAACGATTTCATTTCCAGGTAATTTGAAGATGGCAGAGACGCACGAAATGTTGCCAAAAAATCTTGAGTTGGCGGAACAACAGGA
>JACJUY010000249.1:15665-30447 GCA_014220935.1 Platorchestia sp. MABIK
ACCTGTGTGAAGAAAGTAGTTTCTACGAGAAGAGCGGTGAGGCTGACCATGACACGGTCACTGAAGTCGTGCAGCGGGAAGAAGAAGCTGAGGTAACCAATGATCAGCATGATCAAAGATGGAACGTAGACATTCGCCAAGTAAAAAATGAAGCGATTTTGAAAAACCAAGATCACTTTGATTACTCGCACCAGCTCCTGTGGAGAGCAAAAGGAATGAGAGAAAAAAGGCATGTGGTAATTGTTCGACAGTTGTTCAATTTTGGCTACTTAGAAAGTTTCATGCTATTCGGAAGGTCAAAGGTTCAGGGAAAATAAAGTTTGAATTAAAGGGACAATGCATCCAGGCAACATGCGAAAGAAAAAATCAAGTATTTAAATTAAATGTGATTCTTTCACCAACAATAAAGATTTAATCACATCTTTACGTTTTCCAACAGAGAATTTGGTTCTCACCTCATCAGCATTTTGAACGATTTCAATGGATGCTGAGTAATTTTTGACGAAGTAGTGGTTAGAGAGGGTAATGCCCGAGTAGTTCACAAGATCCGTTCCATTCTTCGGCTCCAGCACAGTGTACCCGTCCAGTCGGCGAAGAGCAATATACTGTGATAGTGTAAAAGATCATCTGTTTTTAACTGTTATTCACTACGAGATGGTGAAAACGTTCAGACTTTAGAATATCTAATGACTGTTTCATGCTTAGTATTAAAACATTTGAATTTACAGTCCGCAATTATTGTTCATTATCCCCGATCAACTTGCGATAAAAATTGGCAAGAGGTGTGAATATTACAGACACCCTTGTTTTGACATGCCGTCATCGCAAACATCTCAGTTTTTTCTTATTATGGCGGTTTACCTTCCATGAAAGCGTTGTTTTTCAATTTTCAAAATTTAAATTTTAGGTTTGAAGTTTGAAATTCGAAATTTGAAATTAAATCTTAAAATTCTTCACAGAGAGCATAATGGAACATGTGCCTGGGATTGCCATCTGTAATTTGTTAATGTCTCTCAACATGTTCTGTACAGTTAAAGTTAAAATTTTATTGCATTCTAATTTGAAATTTCAGATTTCAAACTTCAAACTTCCAACTTCAACTTTTAGATTTATTTAATTTTAAATTTTAAATTTATTAAACCTAAACTTTTAAATTTATTCAATTTTAAACTTTAAATATATTTTATTTCATATAACAAATTTATTTAACTTCAAATTTTACATATATTTAATTTTAAATTTTAAATTTATCCAACTTCAAATGATAGATTCAGTTAATTTAAAATTTAAAATTAAGTTAATTTCAAATTCAAATGTGGGTGTGGAACTAAAATGGAGAGTTACGATTGCCAATGATACTTCAACACAAAAACCAGTTCACCACATTCAAAACATCAAATCATAAATTCGCTCTCATGTGTACATATTTTACATCTTATCTCACTGCTTAAATACTGTAAAAAGAAATAACTTTATTTGTTTTTTGTTATTGTGCATTCGTAGTTGGAGTGCTTTCTAGAGTACAATAACTTTAGTTCATTTGTGAAGTTAACTATTTTCAAAGCAAACGCTCTTCATTGACGCTAATAATTTCAATAACAATTGAAAACTACTTTGACGTTCGAAAAGTTGGACAACGCAGAGCTTTTTTTACATTGCTTACTGTAGTGCACACACAAGCGGAGAAACCCTCACTCACGTCTTTATTAAACTTTGTTGTTCCAAAGTTTGCAGCAAAATCTTACCATAATGCATCTCTGGACGTCGAACGGAAACTGACTGAGCTGCAACTTGCAAGTTGACGTGACGGTGATGATGTGTTTCAGAACCAAAGGATTGTTTTGTCCCCTGTATATATAATCTGAAAACATGAACATGACAATGTTAATATTTCCACCCTAGTGATAATCGTGATTGAGTTGATGATGCAGAGTGATTGTGAGTAAATTCATTTATAAAGCCATGAAAATTGTTGAATTATAGTTTCTCATAAGCTGAAGATTAAAATCTTTTCATATTTCACGTTCGATTCAGCAATTTAATGTCTGTTTCCGTGGTACCTAAATAAAGGGCTATGTACTCATACTCACCAAATATCAGACTCGAAGGGTCATCGGCTTCTGGCTCTGATTTGCGTTCCACGTGTAATGTTTTACTCCTTGTAATTTTCTCACTGACAGAGAAGTCATCGTCATGCAGCTCATACTCTGGGATCCACAACAAATTGAAGCTGTCTTCATCGATGGGGTTTTCATTTGGATTCGGCTTCAAGTTTGCAAAACTTATTGCTGAATCCTTCCACGACATCGTGATCACGAGATCACATTTTAAGGTTGATTGATCCAGATCAAAGCCAAATATTCTCGAGATGCTAACAAGACTTTCAATTTTTAATATTTTGCCAACTCGTTCCGGAGGTGGTAACTTCGGATAGTATCCGACGGGCGGGACTTTGAGGATGTCGCAGTTACGTTCATCAGAACCGTCTGAACAATGGATTACTGAATCACACCTCTTCATCCTATTAATGCATGATCCATCGTTGCATGTGAATTGACTTTCATTACACGAAGTCACAACCAAAGTTACTTTACCAGTTTCACAGTTGTCAGCTAATATAGTCCACTCGTGCCTTCCGATAGGTAACGGGTATGTTATCGAAAGGTTCAAATGAGCTTCTGCACGGAGTCCTTCGACGTTGTAGAGTTTGAAAAAGTGAAAAGAATTCGAGTCTTTTGAATTAATTCTGTCGATTCTTGAGAGAAACATACCAGTAAGGCCAGGGTTGACTGATTCCTCGTCAAGGAAATATTGTTGATCAAATCTCGTACTTTTGCAGAGACCTCTGAGACGAAGGAACGGAAATTTTTGATAAGTGCACAATGACATTCTTTGTTCATCACAGCTAACTGGAGCCCAGCGTTCGTGCCATAAAGGAGATTTCATGCTACATCCATAAAATGAAACACAACTGGACTCTTTAGCTTCTGCTTTTGGAGCCGAAAGGAAATAGGAAAAATTACTTTCTCTACCATCAAGATGATCGCGTACTATTCCATTCTCATCAATCACGTGATTCAGCCATATGATGTCAAACTTAGGATTTTCATTGTTGCAGATTCCTTCATGTGCTCCAACGAAAGCGAAAAGTTCACGGTTTTCATCCCGGGAATAAACGTTAGGAAGGGACCCACCAGTTGCTTTGCAAAGAAAATCGCTTCCAGCGTTAGATAATGATATTGAAAAAATTTTGAAAAATGGAACCGCAGTTTCGGAAAATACTGTTTGATTGGTTTCAAAATTTAATTCAACTTCCCCAACGCTGAAATTTTCGAAACTTTGAAATGAAACTACGGTTGGTAAAGATATTTCTGTAAAATTATCAGTCCACTCAATGAGCGTCTCTGTATTCAGCGATGTGTTGAACCAGTGAAGGTCAGCTAAGCTGCCTTTGAAGCTTTCAAACTTGTCAAAAAGACCTCCATAGTTGTCCTGCTCTTGTCCTAGCACAAGGATTCCTCCTCCAATCATTTCCACTGATTCGGGGTTCGGCCAACTATTAGTCTCATGAAATAGCACACTACCGTCCATGACCACGGTAACGTTTCCTTGTTCTAGATGGAGACTTACACAGACGGAGAACCACTCAAACAACTGGACAGAGATTGGAAAGGCGTGCCACATGAGACTGTGGCAGCACCCAACTTCCAAAGAGTTCACTGTCAAACCTGCCCAAGGGAATATTTGAGTGATTATCATTATTTTGAACAACCTTGGATATCCGGAATGATACTTGATGCTTCCGAAAAATTCAAGGAAAACATTTTTAATTTAATTTTATGACGTCGAACAACACACGAAGAGTGAAATGATTACTGCAATTCATTTTCAATGGGTATTTATAAATAACTCAAATTCATTTAAATAACACTATTAATTCCTTTTTAATAGTTCACTATTTATGAAGAAGGTGATTTACGCGGAAAAGCGAAGAGAGAGCATCTCTGCAAAAGAAATTCTGCGCTAAAAGACACAGACTTGTCGTTCTTGTTTTGACTTGCGATTTAAGGTCGGATTTTTTCTTCTTAAATTAGCCCTACCACAGCCACCGTCACTAAATTGGCGCCGGCATCAGGCAGTCAACGATATCAGGAGAAGGAGGGAACTGCTGCTCAGCAGGGAACTCTACAGAACACATTAGGGAACTCATTTAACGAGAAATACAATTAATTGAGGGCAGTGGCGCAGCCAGCCGAAAATTTCGGGAGGCAGGATCCCCGACAAATAATTTTGGGGGCCAGACATTAATTATCAGTAATCTTTTTATTCTATTACTTAAAACGGAGACTGAAACTGACCCCCAGCTCAACATTCCGGGGGAGGGGGGCCATGTCCCCCTGACTGCGTTACTGATTGAAGGTATTTTCGAAAGAGAACCGTAAAGTCCTCTCGGGCGTCAAAAGGTTAAATTTTTGATTGCGTTGTAATGGCAAATGTGAGGCATGTAGGACGACCTCAGCATGCGTTGAAATACTCTGCCTGACACACGCGGGGTCTACTTCTGAAGGAGTTCGAACGTGTCAGCGAAGTCCGCTGTGGGTCTGCTGGTGCCAGCAGAGTCAAAATAACCTCTACACAGACATGAATTTCCTTTGTATTCAAATGAAATGCCTAAGTTACTTTAGAAAGATAATGACAAACAAGTAGATGATGTACAAGTTGGTAGCATCTAGTTAATTATAAAATCTAGTTAAAAATAAAAACTCTCAATAACACCAGCTGCAGAAGCATGCAAGTAATGTTATTTTTATTCTCTATTCCACAATGATGTCGATTCCTTTTACTATCATTTTTTATTCGTTTACTAAAGTAAAGAAAGGTCAATCAGTTTGAGGTTCATGGTACTCATTCAAATCAATAATGCGTTCCTACTGGCGAAATGAAGACACAGAAAAATCTACCAGAATGACAGAGCCACGCGAACCCTAACTTGAATGCATCAAATCACGATCGTATCCTACCGTGAAAGCGTTCAGCAGAAATGAAAAAGAGCTACCACAAATATTCTATAAAGTATTTGCCACAATTTTTCACACACGATATTTTCTTGCCTTGGTGGAATTTTGTGATTTTGTTTCGAAGTCTAGTCTGCACTTACCAACATTTAATTCGTTATCGTAATCCTGCACAGCATAGGACAGCAAAGTGGCGAAACGGCGCGGCTGAAGTATTCGTAGCCGAAAACAAAGAGTCATTTCGGACATGGAGGGCAGGGCCGGCCCTTTGTACGTCAGCACAGAGTCCTTTGTCATACCGTGAGGCTGTGTAAACGCAGCAACGCCTGCAAATTTTATACAAATTATACAGGCATAACACAAATCGAATTCCAAAGAGAACTCTGCATCAACCGCCCGTTCTTGTCTAGTGGAAGGCTGTGCCAATGAAATTGTTTCATATTTTCTAATGTGAAGGAAAATTGTGATGCAGTGAGAATCAGAATTTTTGAAATGAGAACATGTCAGCACACTGAATGAAATTGAAGCTAACTATTCTTCGATTTGCTGGAAATAAAAAATTTTCTTGAGAAAAACATAAAAATCCAGCTAATGCCAACTAATTTGAACTCTAAATATCTATCTAGTACGATACACTGGGCTTATCTAATACGATATACTGGGCTTGTGTAAAACACAACCTAACTTCAACTTTGAACAATTCAGTATATTGATGAAAACTACTTTTAATTATAATCTGTTAACGCACTCGGATGAACATTAGCCGCAAATTCGAAACAGACATTCAATACACAATAATATTTTCATAGAATGTCTTCTACAATTTCATCAAAAATTTCATCCCAAAATTAGTGGATAAAATTTCTCATACCCGATAAGTGACGAGATGAAACGACCAACAGCTACTCGTTGTAATTCGCAAAAATGTATTTAGTGCATCAATTAATGTAGTAAACAAAATCACATCATATGTAACTAAGTTGACTATAGTTCCAATCGCTTATAGGCCTGCTCGATGCAGCGAGAGCAGCCGTGTCGCTGACGATCTCACCGAGCTGCTCCTCTTAGAAAGTGCTCCCTTACTTTCTTGACGCAGGGCGCTACCTTACTCAAACGATCCTTATTCAAACGGTCGCTTAAAAAATTTCAACTATCTTTAAAAATCAATGGTCTTCAATCGACCGAGTTAATGTTTGGCATTTGTAAAATTCCTAACCAGTTTTTACTTTATCTTTGAGTTCAATATTGAAGTTTAGTGAAGCCGATCGCGGTAAATGCGTAGAGCAGCGTGTCTCGTTGAGACAAGGTCTCGTTTTCATCTAATCTGACCGCCTTCATAGATTGTCATCATCTTTGAATTGAATCCTCATTGTTTTGCCATGAGTAAAGCTATGAAAATTGAACCGGTTTTCAATATTATTAGTCGACTAGTTGACACTCGATTTACGTGTGCCTAATAGCTACTGGAACGGGTGTGAGGCTTATATTGACAAGTTTGTTCATCACCGATCTGAACAATTAAAGTTTTCTATAAAATCCTTTCCTTTAATCAGATCACTTTAAATAACATATAGAGTTGTCTTATCTTTTAAGATTCACGTGAATGTTTCTAAAGAGAACTAGGATAACATTCATTTAAATGATTTTCTTTTAATTGATGAAAACGTTTGAGACAGAACTAAGATAGCCGTGAAAACTCCCCTAAAAAAAGTTATCCGACAAATATTCACACCTTCAAACCAAAGTACTTATACATAGAGCTACATTTTTCAACAATATACCAAAAAGAAGATTATGTTGCGAATTTTAATGCTCACCGATTCTAGTAGCAAAGACGCCATGAGGCAGCAGCACCAGCAGCTCTACGGAGCCCCACACGAACACCCACCACCACCACCGCCCAATTCCAGTCATCTTCTGGTACTGGGCAAAAAATTCCAGATAATTTATTTAAAGTCCTTTAATTGCTCTTGCGACATTTAGACCCGATAACGAGTCTCCTTTTGCATATTTCTGTGAACGAGAACTGGAATGAATGAACCATTTCTTTAAAAATGGAGGATAGTCCTCGTTTGCTTCAGAATCTTCATTTACAAATTGGTTTGAGGAATATTCCTACAACAATATTGATGTATAGATAAAACACAACGAAAGCTTTAACATAGCAGGCAGCAGAAATGCGTAAATATGCGAGCACATAAGTTTCTCATTGCTTCGGTTGTCGTAATTGAATATGTGCGGACAATTTATTCTCCGTTGCACTACCCGGCGATAAATGTGATTTATATTTATTCATTTAAAGTTTGAGCTACAGTGCGGTAGTCCAATAAAACTGTATAAGGGTCAATCGTCACTTTATATATATAATTTCGTTTTTTACTAATTGTTGACTTCGGTACACGTGAAAATTGTTCATGGTTACCTTTTTTCAGGAGATAATCAATACTTGTTTCGACACAGTTGCGAGGAAGACAATTAAGAGTTTGAGAGAATAATTCAACTACTCTGGATGTACAGTTGATTAATTTGCTTCTAAAACCTCGTATTTATCTGATAAACGGTTCACAACTTTCATCAAGTATTTCAAGTCAAACATAAGTATTGAATCTTTAGAATAGTGGAAAAAAATTGTTTAAATTAATCTTCATTACCGAATACCCACTTGTTTTGTTGATAAGTTACCCTGCTTATACGAGCTTTCCGAAATTAATGTAAGTCATTTTCGAAATCAAATTTTGGCAAATCAATTAGAATTTTTTTCAATGATTCAGTTTGGATTTGTCGTTCTCTTATTTAATTTAGCATTTGTTACAAACAAAAACTGTAAATACGCATGAACACTATAGCACGAGAAACTAACTTCTCATCATGATCGATGTGAATATTGTCTTACAGAAATGCAAATCTCAATTCGTTGGATTAAAGCAGAGAACCGAGATAATTTCCGAATGGGACTTAGACATTTCAATTTATTCCCCAAGTGTTTCGATTTCGTTGAGCAACAGAAACGTTCGTTCACGTAAGGACTGCAGAGTCCAACGTTGCTGCTTCGACGCTGGTCCTCCGTGATCTGTCCTGTGAACACGTCAAGTTTTAGCTTCTTGTTTATTTGAGCGAAGTGTCAAGATGTTCATTAACATAATTCGTTTACACTTGGATCCATATCCAGCCCCAAGTGATGTGAGTTTGACACTTGCAATGGCGGCTCTATTGACTGGTTGTAATCCTTGATTAAAATTAAGAGAATTAAAATTGAACGCCATTAAATCAGGCGATCGCAACACATGATTAAGCTGAGAAAATTGATTAGCGGTATATACAGTGCTCCTTTTAATTCTAAAAGGTTGATTTAGAATAAAATGAGTTGATGATTATATTTTACACGTAAAGTATGGAACATGAAGAATACAAAGAACTGCGTTCTTTCAAGTTCCCAAAAATTATGCAATTCTCTTAGATTTTGATCTCAAATCTGCAACAACGTTTCTTGGTTTTAGTGATTGCAAGAAAACTTGACCAGCACAAGAACTGGAATCTAAGAAAATGGTGATGTACAGAGGTGTTCAAATTGAAACCAATGTTTCATTATTTCATGTTTGAAATTCATTGGAAATGAACTGTTTTCTTTCTTTTTTGCAACCGAAGCTCACACACAGGCTTATTGAATGAAAAGGAAAAACTCAGAGTAACCTTATGAGTTGATTGGTTAAATAGATTTCTTTGCCAAAAGCAAATACATTTTTAGAAGCAGGATAAAGGAACAAACATGCAGGAATATCGAATCATTTTCACTATTTCCTGCGAGAGCCAAATGAGAATGATTCTAGAGCAACCTAACCGGAGAATAACAAATTCAAAAACAAATCAGGAAAGAAATTTCCTGAACTCATTTTTCAAGTTAGATTAACTGAAAATTCAAAACGAACAAGATGATCTTCGCAAGCCTTAAGCAATGTTTTCCTTCATCAGAACTCGCTCATTAATACCATCAGCTCACTCGCTAGAGTTATTTTACAGGAATTAGAGGACGAACATCGATGCATTGAATGAAAGCATGAAAATGGCTCGTCGCGTCAAGAATTGCTCATCACACTATGAATTAATTTCATGTGACAATACCAACAAGCGCAACTTTTGTTCCAGCGTATATGAGTCACCTGCAGCTCGCTGATGACCATTCCAGCGCACCGTCAAGGCTACGAATGAGTGCTGCTGTAGCTGCAGGTGCGATAGGCAGTCTAGATCGACATCGCCATGATTTCAAGTGTAATTATTCTCCGTTTGTCTTTGTTCACTTCATTGTCCCATCAAGAATGTGTAAGACTTTTACTGCAATTCAATACCGAGCAAAATAATGGCTTTAGACGAAAACTTACTCACTGTCCCCTGTATTTCTCTTAGGATAAGTTTTGCAATTGGCTTTGATAATAATAATGGTAATGTTGAAATTACGTGTCTGGCCATTATATTTGCCTTTGACATACACTGAAGGAGTAGAAAGTGTTTAAAAAAATTGTTTTGAGAAATTTCCGAGTCTATCAGCGCTGTTGACAAACACTAACTCTCTCTAATTACTCGCTGCCTCTGTTGCTTTCGTGCACAAATTCTTTCTAAAATATCTAGTTTTATTTTTTTAATTCGAAAAACATCAGGGAAAATAAGTTCTTATTTTTCCTTTACCGTAATCTTCATCCCGCTTGAATACAGTCCAACTTTTATCGGTAATTTTGCGAAGGTCAACAGGCTTTTTTTTGCAAAGTTGGAGATTATTGTTGTCCCTGCCGTGTGAAAATATCTTGAAAACGTATACTTGAACAAATACTATGAAATGTTTCACTGCCTTTGAGAGATCACATCTTGGAAATAGAGTTTCTATTGTACATGAAGATACGCACAATATTGTTGGAACGTTGGGTATCTTCTGAATATTAAGCTGAATACTTGAATTTAAATCAACTCCATCGGATTATTAGTCATTGGAGCTGTATAGTTGTAAACTTCAAAGAGAAATGTGGACAATCATCAAATGGCTTCCGCCCAATATCGCAACTGATGTCAGATAAGCGGTATTAAATACACAGCTTTAGAATTTCATCAGTAGGATCGAAAGAAAATTCACAATAGAAAAAAGAAGGGTAGTCAAGAGAGTCTGCAGGTTAGCGTTCGCAACGGTCAATTGCACGACAATCATTGGTGCTAATCGAGCGAAAACAGGGCAGTGGGGAGCAGGGTGAGTGGCTCGAAAAAAGCAGGCCGTTGGAGAAAGGCTGTGTGCTACAGAATAAAATGAGGTTGGAGGACGAATGCGCAGGATAGAAGTAAAGACAAGAAAATCAATAACTATAATCAGCGCCAGTGTCAGCAGTGAAGGATGGGAATATAGAGATGGCCTAAAGATGCATGTATCATTCAACCTTGTGAGTTGAAGATATGAGAAATGATTAAGGATGACATTGGAGAAGTTGGGAAATTAACGGAAACTGGGTAGGCAGTCGAGTTAAGTGATAGCAGAGTTGAGTGTTGTAGAGAGGATGAAAGCTTGAGAGTGTTGGAATTTTTTCTAGTTCGATATTTACATACTTCAGTTTAATGCAGAACGATTGATGCTGACCTTTCGTGATTCCCTTGCTCAAGGGAAAAATGTTTGGATGCTGGAGCTTAAGAAGTCAGCTGTGTTTCGTTCGAGAAGTTATTGGTAGAGTTCAGATGAATGAAAAGGCTTTAACGAGCGAGCGTTGCACAGAATGAGGCAGGTCTTTGAGAAGAATTTCTCGTGCTGTTGAAGGTTTACAAAGGACGAGTTCACTTGTCATTGCGATGCTACTTCAAAAAAACTGTTCGGCGATGAAAGTGAACGCGCAAGATCTTGAAGAAATTCCTTAACAGATTGTTCAATTTATGGGCGGTGAGTGACGAGAATTATTATGGGCCCGGACGAGCCTTCAATATTTTTAAACATTGTTATGGTAGAAGTTCGCCTTAACAGACGCTGCACATGGTGGAGACACTTCGAGCACTCACTCTCTCTTGCTTTAACTCGCTGCGCATCAAAAATCCTCTGAGAACAGCCTACTCGATCTGAACCTTGTGGTGAGTGTTAGGAACAAACGTTTGCTATCGGTTGTACAAGAAACAAAATTTAACTTCAAGACGTAGAAATATCAAAATATGCCTACGCTACCTATGATTTCTTTCGAATGAAAAATTCTTTAAGTCTACGAAAAGTCCTCTGTTAATATGATAAAAGGGAGAAAGGTTAATCATTTTAAAAGAAGGCGTCTAGAGTCCATCTTGAAAGGAAAGGACAGGAGCAGAGGGAGCAGTAGGGTCAGCGATGACGACTTAGATCAAACGAGTTGACACGGTTTCTCAGAAGATTTCGAAGATTTTGATGCAGATGTTGTGAGCTTTGCGAGAGAATAATTTCTTCTTGTATGGATCGCAGTTCTATTCAAGAAGGGAATTCGTACAAGATTTTCATGATGTTAGAAATCACTTAAAGGATTGTGAAGGAAGCTGTATAGATGCTGTGTCTCTTAACGGGGACATATCTCTTACGATTCGACATCGCTTCTTTTCGAGGCATATACCTGGGAGATTTGTGTGTTGGATGCATTTCTCTTTAGTAGGGTTTCCATTAATTGTAGGCAACCATACAAGCGGTTGTAGGTAATATGAGCTTTTGAGCGAGAAAACTGAGATGCTTACCTCCATGTTACACTTTTTGGTGAGCTTGCGAGCTATCCGGTCTGAAGAGTCAATGAGTGTGCAATGGACAGAGTATGAACGTGAAGAATTTTCATCTACACTCATTATGAACGAGTTACCATAAAAAATCTGTCTCTGGAAACTTTTACTACAATTTAATTTTAAAAATTTGGAAGTTCAACTGGCTTCACGTATGTGTTCACACGTTCTATTTGTTGATTGCGATGATTTTTATTCATGAGAAACAAGCAGATTTACTTTAGTATATTAACTGAATAATAGATTCTGGGTTTGGTATTACTGCATTTCAACGTTTTAGTTCTTAGGAAATATTGCTAATGTTCTATTGTATGAGAAATATTATAATTTAATCATTGTTAAGCACCATTCCTTCTCTAAACGGATAGGTCTCTCACCCTCTGTAAAACTATGAAAAATTAATCCTCACACCTAAAATTTCCACAGAATTCTTCCGAACTATAATCAAAACCACAAACTATATAAAACGGACGTATCGTGATTATGCTCACGGGGATGTTCAATGAGACCAATTAATAACAAGTTCAGACAATAATTGCACACTGTGTGCAATTTAGCTGAACACTCAACGGTTCTTCGAGAAAATTGTCCGGAATTGTATTCCTGCAACTCAAGCTCGCAGGCATGCAGGAATGCTTTTCGGATTCCAAGTTTGAGACAGCCTCACGCTAATGCCAGTGTGAGGCTAAATTTAGGGACGTCTCTGACCACTTCCATTTATGATTTTTTTCACAGAGGTAAAAAATTAGACAATTTAACAAAATATAAATTCGACGTGTAAAATGCCCGATTCGAAATGTCTGTTGGGGAATCCCTGTATGTTAGAATCCAGCAAGTTTAATTTTGATGGTTGATGTGCAGTTAATTAATTGATGGTGATTTGATGATAGTGGGTCCAAAACTTTTGCTGCGAAACTTTTCCAGAGAGCGTAGAAGCTCATCTCAACTCACGGATTATGATGAAACATTAATTACTTCAATCCTCCCTATTACAGATAAAAAGTATACCAAAGAATTGTAAAATTTTAGAAACTTGCCGGAACTTCATGCCGAAGTTTGAGAGTTTCATTTCAGTGAGCCACAAAGCTGCCAGTCGTTAGTGTTGATCGATGCGCCGAGGTCGAAAGTTTCCTTGCTTGCCAAACTCGTTTGCTGCAACTTGGATAGACTTGATGTGGACTTGTGTGTGGTTAGAGGTTTGATCTGTTCTAAAAGAATAACGAACATTATTTACAACAGGTGCCGGTAACCACATTTGGATAATTTACAAATGTAAATAATGATAATTTCTGAATAAGTGATTCTTTAGAGTGATCATGCGGGTGATCCTAACTTAAATCAGAATCAAGAGATAAACCAGACAAGAACATCAAAAAAGAGCTACTTTACGCTCAAGTTTACTCAATTTAAAGCTGACGTTAAAAAGACTTGGTGCCTCCTTAACTCTTGCTGTAAACTGAATAACGCCGATAAAAAGTTTATTGAATATATTGTTCAAGATAATGTAAAATACCATGAAAAGAAAGAAATTGCTAATCACTTTAACAATTTCTTCGTACACGTAGGGAAAACTTTGGCTGATGGTTTCCAAGTGAATCTACTGATCACCTGGAATACATGGATCATCTTCGAGAACACAACTCCTTTTTCTTTACGCCTACCAACTCTTCCGACGTCATTGCGTGCATAATCAACTTGAAAAATAAATCGAGTGGTTTACAAACATTTCCGAATAAAGTACTTAAAATTATTGCAGATATTGTGGCCCCGCTGATATCCAATATTATTAACCAGTCTCTTCTCCTAGGCACTTTCCCGAACTCCCGCAAAGTTGCTAGAGTAACCCCTATCTTTGAAAATGGTGAAAAATCCTGTGTAAACAATTATCGACCTATCTCCGTGCTATCAATTATTAGCAAGGTATTCGAAAAAATTGTGTATAAAAATGTGTACTCTTATTTTGAGCAAAAATCATTTCTCTTTGATAAACAATACGGCTTTCGTTGTAAAAAATCAACCACACAGGCAATATTAAATCATTTACAATTTCTTTATTCAAATATAGATGAAGGAAGGCCTGTCTTCTCTGTATTTCTTGACTTTCGAAAAGCATTCGAGTGTGTGGACCATAACATATTACTCTCGAAACTACACGGTTATGGCATTCGAGGAGTTGCCCATGATCGGTTCAGATCATACTTAAGAAATCGGAAGCAATACGTTGTCATTGACGACGCAAAATCGGACCCACTGACAGTTAGCCATGGAGTTCCACAAGGATCTGTTCTTGGCCCTCTTCTATTTCTGATTTTTATCAATGATATTATTAAATCTACATCATCTTTCAAATTCATACTTTTTGCCGATGACAGCACGCTTTCTGCGGTCCTTACGGACCAAAATCCCGCTATGATTGCGGAGAGTATAAATAATGAACTCCACATGGTTTCATCGTGGCTTTAAGCTAAAAAAATAAGCCTTAACATCGATAAAAAAATATATTACATTCTCATACAATAAAAATATATCTCTCCCACGCATTAAAATTGGCGAAGGTGAAATCGAAGAAACCAACTCATGTAAATTTCTGGGCATCATAATAGATAAACATCTGACCTTCAAAGAGTACATCGCTCATATCAGTTCTAAATTATCAAAATCCATCGGAATCCTAAAACAAGTCAACAATTTCCTCCCTGAATCAGCCTTACACATGCTCTACCGAATGCTCATTTCACCATACCTGCAATTCGGAATAGAAGCATGGCACGGAACTGACAAAAATAAAACAAATAAAATTTTTACTCTGCAAAAAGAGCCATCAGAGTGGTAAAGAACCTAGAATATAATGCTCACACAAATGATTCATTCAAAAATTTACAAATACGTAAACTTTCGGATCTCTACAAAATCTCCATTTGTAATTTCATTTACAAAACATTAACAAATGATGGCGACAATAGCCTAAAACAATTATTAACTGCGCAAACTGGTCATCATGACCATTTAACCCGAAATAG
>JACJUY010000249.1:31585-56771 GCA_014220935.1 Platorchestia sp. MABIK
ATGTGACTTGAATGCATTGAACTCAGACAGGCAATATTAGCGTCAAGTGAGTTTCTAGCTCTCTTTTAACTTGCGCAAAACTTCTTATTTTATCTTCTCGGTTATTCGCATCAAGAGAAAATGATGTTGACAATAACAGCAGCTGGAAAATAGTAATCAAAACTCGAAGCTTACTGGTGCATGACATTGGCTTGCGTGACACTCACCATATTTGGTCGCAATCCCCGGATTATATCAGCAATGGAGGCGAACTAACTAAATATGACACACAGCGACGTGTTCCTTAATTCATTTGCCAGGTTTCCTCGGCAAAACTACAATCATTTGTTCATGGGGATTTTACTGACATTTTTATTCAGTTGGTTCAATTTACATTCATGGCGTCGAATTTCATGCTCGGTATTTTATGCATTTACAGAAATATGTTGGACATCCTCGATACAAACTGACTGTTTGATTGGACTCTATAAGCGAATAATATTTAGTTTGACCTTTTCCAATAAACTTATGTCAAATCCAGTCCGACACAGAAATAGCTGCTTTGTCAGATGTCGAACTGTTCCATTTCAATCTTTCATGTGAGCGACATCGCAAGCCTGACTAGCATTCAGAATGCACGGACCAGTAATCTTCGTGAATATACGAATGTGAAAGGAGATATTTTATTCAGAGCAACATCGCGAACGAGGAGAGTCCCATCGAAGATGAGTTCTCCAGATGCTTTGGAGTCGATGTCTCCTTCGCTGATTGGACCATAGAAAGTAAACCCAACTTTAAATGTTAATAACTTTACAGTGAATGATTACAGTGAAAGAAGAAAATTTAATTTTGTATTAGGTGAAGAAAAATGTTTTCCCTAAAAATGTTAGGTCACATTAAAATTGCTCATGACATTTTAATGAGGTCATAAATGATTTAAAAATTAAAAGGGTTATTACAATGTTATTCTAAAAAACGAGTTATAATGAGTTGTAACGAAAGCTTCTTTCCGGAAATCTCTGTTAGAATTTATTTGGAAGTTCCTTTAAGCTCTTTGTTCCCGCGTAGACGTTGTTGATGAAAATGTGTTGCTCCTTTGTTGGCTGCATAACGATGGGCTTAGTCACTTTAAAATTTAAAGGTAAATTTTCAAACGACTTGGACTTTATTTATACTCAGACCCAAAGCTTTGTAGTGAGGATACATATCTCTGTGTGTAATGCAAAAAATGAAACTGAAATATCTTAACCCAAAGTTATTAACATTTAAAGTTGGATTTACATATTTCTGGTCCATACGGTATTTTAATTTAACAGGAGTGTATCGAGTGAAAATGTTAAAAAGAACTCTGTAAAATTAGAAAAAGACTATCACAAGGTTGGAATTTCAAATTCACTTTGAAGAATCAATGATGCAATTTTTGCTATCTTAATTTTATTCCAATTAAGAAAATTAAAAACCAAACTTGAGAAATATAGAAACTAAAATGATAACGTGAAGTTTGACTTTTTTGCGTGAAGGAAAGTTGAAACATTGATGACACAATAAAGTTGCAATACTGATAAATCGCATGATTTTAAGTTGCTTAAGTACGAAGCCTTTAGTAAATGTGATATGCTAGTTTCATGATTACCTAAAATAATGATGTAGATATAACGTAGTTATTCACGATTGAAGGGTTTATTTAACCAAAAAGTGAACGGCAAAATTATTTGATACTAAGTACATCTTGATATACACAAATAAGAGCACAATTTGCAGGATTAAAGATACCCGAATAATTATTCAAATATACTGAGTTTGAAATCCTTGTAATACGAAATTAAAAATTTTTTAGTGAAATAATGGAGATCCGCATGCTGTTTTCATTAAAAAGTGTCTCCTATGCACATTTGATTTGCACATTTTATGAGTAAAAAACTGGCACCTGTGAGAAACGAGTGTAAAAAATTGCCCACTTTTATTTCCACGATTTTTATACATAAATGTATTTTATCCCCGTTGACGCAAATTTTATTTTGACATCCGCCTCACAGCATATGTTCGTTCAGTTCACTTGATATTTTGATCCTTCGTTCACTTATTAGATTAAGTTGTTTGCAATAGAATTTCTAGTTCCGCAATTTTGCTAACAAATTCATTTTTAAGCTAGCTTCCGGAATTTCCCAGAAAACACTCACTCGAACAACCCAGTCTAACTTTTTCGCCGCCTGCGTAGATGTTTTTCTTCGCCTAAGCGATTTAAGCGATTAAATCACTTAGGCGGCAAAAAACACACATGCAGGCAGGGAAAAAGTTAGACTGGGAACTGAATTTTCACGCATCACACTCCACGGGACAATCCTGGAGGCCTGAGGCGTGAAGACGGCACTAAAAATGACCAAATGAGCCTGCTAGAGAGTTGAGTTCGATCTCCTTGCTTAGGTTCACCCAAGAAGATGAGGCTGTAGATGCGCGCAGATTTTATTCATGCGGAGCAAATTCTCATTCGGCCGTAATTTGTTCCTCTCATTAAACGACTGCCCTCCGCGCAGAAAGAAAATGCTAGGGCATTCGTGCTCAGGGATATCATATTACGTTTTTTAATTAAACTCGCAGATGAATTTTGTCATAGCTCTTTTCCTTCTAGGTATTTTTTTTCCACGTTCTTCGATCAATGATCTAAATTTTCCGGAGCATTACTGGGTAATTTTGGAATTTTTACAAGACTTATGAAAGCTGGCAGTAATGGTGGTTTTATCAAAACAAAGCTCCTGTGAACTTTTGAAAAGAACAATTATTTAAGCTAAAATGTTTGATTTTTTGCTCGTAGATTTTCAGTGCTGTCAAATGCCGTAATCGTCATTACCTTCCTCTTTTAATTGACTAATAGACTTTCTAGTCATGTCGTTGACTGAAATTTCAACCTGAAAAATCTTAAAATAATAGACTAAAGTCAAATAGCCATTTCAAGATATCTAAAAAAAATATTGCACTTCGTTTCAGAGAATCAAAACTTTTTTAGTTTCGTCATATTTCTGTCGTAAGGCGCAATTTATTTCTGAACTCCGTTGTGTTCCGAGTTGATGGCAACACAAATGAGAATCGAGTCGACCACCTTGCGTTTGTTTAGATGTCATTCATCGGTCGAAAGTGTTTCATTATTGCCACTGATTCTTTTTCGTTAAAATAAAAACTTTTCTAAGTGTCTGAAAAATAGTTCATTTTGTGTGGGCACTCAAGGCCGCAGAAGGGGAAGAAAAGCTCCTACTTCACTGGTCGAAAATCTCTTTTGATTGGCATGAAAAAGTTCCTATCTTCCATCTTAGAAAATATTTTGAAATCCTCCTCCACAAGAAAATATATGAGAAGCAAAAGGTATCTGTTGAAATGGAGTAAAAACTGTCTCGCATCCGCATGCCCTTCACGATTTCTCCTGATTCACGTAAAAGGCTGCCTCTGGCTCTTGGGGCGAAACTTTTTCGCTCCAAAAATGGAAATGCGAAAGAGTAGACTTCAAAATGCGTGCAAAAAATGTCGTCAGAGACGATGTGTCGGATACGATATTCATATTTTCAGTCGCTTCATGTGAGCTTCATGGCATGCTACACGTGCATCTATCAATCAAAAAGGTTATACACGCAAGAAATTGTAATATTCATTTTAGTCTACGGATAAATGTTCTCAATTTTTAATCCTTACGGAAGCCTTG
The DNA here is from genome assembly GCA_014220935.1 of Platorchestia sp. MABIK. NCBI lineage: Eukaryota > Metazoa > Arthropoda > Malacostraca > Amphipoda > Talitridae > Platorchestia > Platorchestia sp. MABIK. Next base: position 35,256 of record JACJUY010000249.1, read on the forward strand.
AACTAAATTATACTGCGAGGAAAAAATAACTGACTCGTTACGAATCGTGGAACTGATTCTTTCGTAAGCTCAAAGTTGCATCATCAGCTGTAAGATCTGCAAAATATATACAGAGAATTGAAAACTAGTGACTAGATAATTGCATGTATTATTAAACACGACGAGAGATAATTGGGAAAAGACTCCCTTCCCTTGAAATTTGAACAAAGGTACAAAGAAAATGAGCGATAAGCACAGTGAAACGTAATTGAAATGTATATAACAGAGCGTTCTCTGAAGCTACTGTTGACCAATCAAAACCAATTAGCTGGTCAATATTTTTGAATCTCTGTGTATATTTGCAAATCTTACAGCTGATGATCGGTCGAGGCCTGAAAAGTGCATTTTGGTAATGACCACATTTAATTTTTTAAACAATGGAGAGTACTTTCGTTTTTGCTTTCAACTTTCTATTGATATGCAAGCGTCTTGTATAATCTAACATGGCAGTGAAGTATATTTACAATTAAAGTTGTCCGCTACATCGAGTATTACCAGAATAAAACTAGTATTCGCATGTACTGCGTTTTCCAGCAATAACAGTCAGTTTATTCCTTCCAACAAAACCCTAAGGCGATCTTTGATTTTCGCAAATTTTCTTTACGCTGTAGCGAAAAGCGTCAGCCCTCGAACGAGGGCCATTAAGCGCAAAAAAGAATAGAAGTTTCTCTAAAGAGAAAATAATTGTTAGAGTTAGTGAGGCGATCAAAGCAATCGTCACGACCGCATTTATTTTCTGCGGCCTTGAGTCGATGCCCGCCTCTTCCGGTTTTTGTAAGTAAAAATTCTTATTGGTCAACTCAACAATTTTCTCCACGTGAACCGATTTGCATTAAAGGTACAGGATTTACTTAAATCCTTTACAACTCTATTAATTATTTTTAAAATGAAAAGTAAGGCAAAAATCGCTGTATGTATGGTCATTTCATTAATACAAATTGTAAAGTCTAAATGAAATGACTTAATTTTGGATTCCATTATTTTTGTTTCAAGTTGTGAGTCACTTTTTTGGACTAAACTAAACGTAAACAATAATTATTGTTTATTGATTATAATCAGATAAATACAACTGTACTCTGAAGCCCCTCATGAAAAATCATACGAATGTTAAAACAAATGTTTTTTGAAATTTGAAATACACAATGACGGGCCCAGAGGTCTCACTGCCGACGTGGATGAGAATGCGTTAAACATTGGCGACAGGACTATGGCGACGCCCGAACGCTACAAAACGAGATGGTACACGGCGCTCCACAGCAGCAATTAGGTTTTCAATTTACCTGAGCTCACACGAGCACCTCAGCCATCGTCCAAGCTTGCCTTTAGAGGTGTCATCACTTGGATGGGAATTTGACTGCATCACAACTGTGGCTCCTGAGAATAGCGAGTGAATTGAGACTTGAGAAAGGACAGTTTTATTTGTAAAATCTTTAATAAAAGCGAACCCGGAAACTTCACTTTCAAAACGTTACTTTACGTTTGTTTTTGAATGTGCAACTTTCTACCCAATACAAAATCACAGCGTCGTTTCAAGCTCACTTTCAAAATATTGGTTCTTGGACCATTCTCAAGGCGAGCATTAGAAAATGTCTCCAAATTTTTTCTCTGGAGGAACAGAAAATAGAAAAATCGATGAACAATTTTTCATTCTCCTGTGGAAAATGACGTGAAGTGCTAAAGAAAGAGCTTTTGTTCAATGAAATAATTCTGAAATGGGATTTCCGTTCAAAGTGAGGACGCTCTCAGCTGCCCTTCGCAGGTCACCTTTGCTCACAAATGCAACGGACAGAGCGTCTCTCTTTGTAGCGAGCGCTGCTCTCGTGGTGTCGGAAGGTGAAGTGTCCAGCCTCAAACATGAATTCCTGGACACGGAAATGCGGCATCATCGAACCCACACTTGGTAGACGACAACAATTGGTGCTGCTATAGGGTGAGCTCTACCACACTATAGCAAGAGATCTACCTCTAGCTAGTAGTATAGCGTGAGCTCTACCACACTGTAGCATGAGGTCTACCTCTAGCTAGTACTATAGCGTAAGCTCTACCACACTATAGCAAGAGATCTACCTCTAGCTAGTAGTATAGCGTGAGGTCTACCACACTATAGCATGAGATCTACCTCTAGCTAATAGTATAGCGTGAGCTCTACCACATTATAGCATGAGATCTACCTTTAGCTAGTACTATTGCGTGAGGTCTACCACATTGTAGCATGAGATCTACCTCTAGCTAGTAGTATAGCGTGAGGTCTACCACACTATAGCATGAGATCTACCTCTAGCTAATAGTACAGCGTGAGCTCTACCACACTATAGCATGAGATCTACCTCTAGCTAGTACTATAGCGTGAGGTTAGGTTACTAATTGATATTACTTATTTTTATAATTTTAGTTTAGCGATAAACACTTAATTTGTACATCTCAAACTGCCCCTGGGTAGGCGACGTATGGCGGTAGACCTCACGCTATAGAGGCACCCAACAATCTCTATCGCTTCGAAATTTTTAGCAAACGCGCATTATTCTGATACAAACATGAGCTCATTCGGACACAATGCTGACAAAATGAAACATTGTTCTTGAATGTTAGGTAAACATTCTTCTCCGAAAAGGAATCACAAGCCAGACCATGATATTTAAAGGGACTGTTTGATTGCAAGTCATTTAATGCAAAAAAGTTAAGATTAAAGTGATTAAAGTTAAGATGAGTGATTAAAGAGCAGAAACATATTGCTTTTATAAGTAGAACTGAATTATACAAAACTTTCGATTATTTAATTACACACCCTGAACTGTGAGAAAAATTCCTAACTATTTAAATTTGAGAAGCACTATTTCAGTTTGGAAAGGTTTTCGCAGTGAAAGGTGTTCTATATTTTACTCAAAACATCAGCTAGCTCAGAATCCGCGATGGACGTAAGATAGACTAAAATTAAAATGCACAATTTAACTTGCTTGAAGATCGTTGAATATGAAACTAATTTGAAGTTTAAAATTCTAGTGGTCTAGTTGTCACTGAGGAGAACTAAACTTCAAGGCTCTTTTAGAGATATTTCACGAAACTCAACTCATTGATAGAAATGGAGGTCAAGGAACTAAAGCTAAGACGCGGCTCTGTGAGTATTATGGAGTGTGCCTCTTTACCATTGACTGCCTTCTTAATCGCTCAGCAATGCAGGTTCTGACGTAGGAACTCGATGCCTGTTCCTAGTATTTATCAAGGAGCCCGATGGCCGTTTCTAGTAGCCATAAAGTTCTTTATGAGTACTAGAAACGTGTGAGAATATTAGAGAGTACTAGAACGGATGAGAGTGCTAGAAACCCGGTAACCGGTGGTGGTACTCACAAGTCGCCCAACAGCCGTTCCCAGCACTTGTCAAGGAGCCCGCTTGTCATTTCTGGAATTCGTCCAAAAGTTCAATAGCCGTTCTTGGACTCGTGCTGGAGCATGAAGCCCCCCGCTCTTGTCACAGCATTGCCATATTTGTGGTGGAGCGCTGTACCGAATCTTAGGTGCTCGATTCCAGTTTCTAGCGCCACACAAGAAATCCAGAATTTGTAAGTGTTTACGCCAGAGTTCTGAATTTTATTTCACCACCACGTTCACGTCTTTCATTGATGCAGTTTAGATATAACATCCAGCGACAGGAGAGAAACTAATCTGCGGTTTGATGAATAAGTCGCTGAATCATCAGAATTATAACACAGTAGCTCAAGCCACTTTCAACGGAGCGATTAAATGGAATAAAATTTGTCGCCGATCTGGGTGCTGGTCCACATGAAGGTCAATAAAAATTGCGTTTCAATCAATTTGTTTGTGCATATCGTGATTGGCTTTAACGAATTTGCAGGGCCTAGCCGAAACTAGATTCTGTTCAATTTGTATTGAGGATTAGCGAAAATTTGTTAGAATGTTTTTCTCACCAGAGCGTGGCTTCGGAATATCATGCAGACACGAATGACAGTTTCAAATTATTCAAAAGGAGTAAACTGTGCCCACATTTGCTGCTGTATAAGATGTTTGAAAAAATTCATACATTTATTTCATCGTAAATTATAATATCACTAATGCTGGGCCGGTTCTAGCTCACTTAATATAGCTAAAAGTAGAGAAGAGTTATCTAACGTGTGCTCTATTCATATATTTTCTGTATTACAGCAAACTTTTTTAGGTTGACCATAATTGGCCAAACATTAAGGATGATATGATAGTTGAATTTAAAGCGCATGGTTTTAGTGGAAGCTTGTGTCCGAAAGTAGTAATGTAACAAAATCTATACGTATATTTATTTATTCCTTCGAACCATTCAAAAAATATAATCAGAGTTGCAATTCTTACGGTGTTACGTTCATACTTTTTTTCAGTTTTGAAAACAATAATGAACTATTTCTGAGGATCGGTGGATAGGATAAAGTCTTCAAGAAAGTTAGAAGACTAAAGATATTAAAGTCTCTTGTGAATGGCATGTCCAGGTGTTCAGTGTACACGCAGATTTATTCTCACTTTTTTCTGCTTTACTGAATTTTTCAATCCTGTGAATTATTTTTGCATTAAGTAACAATGAATTTTTCGTAGCCTCTGAAATATTTTACACAGGTTTGAAAGCAGCGACAAATGCGTTGAAATGTAAGTTGAGATGTTCAATAAATATGTAGAAGAAAAATGTTGAAGAGTAAGTTGTGGTGTGCCTCAATGTGGAAATGATTTTTAATTTTGTTATGTATGTAATTCACAGCAAAAACATGAACCTTGCAGTACGCGGGGCTGTGTGTTCTTACTTATTTTTATAGATATTAGAGATATGCAACAAAGCCTTTTTCCATATGAAATGAAAATTTAAAAGGATTTTACTGTTTCCCTTTTTATTTTGGAAGCATTTTCAAACCGCATCGTGAACAAAATTAGCCAACCTTAGTTTTATAACACCATGAACGTAAAACCAGACTAGCACTTTGATGCACAAAGTTTTGTGCTGTCTCTGAAATGTAAACCTGATTATGTGGTTTTGTAGACCCGCGTCACTGCACTCTGTCGCACTCAGATGAGAGGAGTTTGTGACAGGGCTAGCAAGCCAGCAAAGTTGCTCTGCCTGAGTCATTTCTACGGCCAAAGAGCTTAAAAAGTTTTGGTCCTTGCAAGGTCTCAGCCTCTGAAAGTTTTAACCCAGCGAGATTTAGATCTTAAATTTAAAAGCATGCACACTTTGAATGTTTAACTGTAGTACTTGCGTTGTTATATAAAATTTAGTGAAAAACTGAAGGGCTTCTAAAAGTTACATCATAAGACTAATTTTTTTTGGTTACGATGAAAGAAATTTTTTCACTATTCTTTCAAAACACAGTTCACTTCAGTGAAAGACTTGTAAAGTGTGCAGTTTTTATAACAATGCGTAAAAGCCTTATAGGTAAAATATTCCTAAATGAAATTTTCCAGTTTGTGAGAGGACACCAGAAAAATGAGCACATGCTGCACACTTGTTTCAAGAGTTTATAAATAATGTTGTTATTGTAATAATTTCAGTATAAATAAATCAGATACATTTTTTTCTCACTTTTCGTCATCCTATCAATTATATGAAGTAAAATTCAATTATTTTAAATTTTATAACAATGTTAGAAGCGTAAATATGTTAGCTGCATTGTTGGCCCACTTCTCATCGTCCAATCAGAAATATAAAATGAAGGTAAACAATTATAAGCAATATATATACACTGTCAGAAGCACTGTACTGCAAACACTATATGACTACTAATGCCTGTAGCTTATCAAACTAATTCTAATCAGCGCGAATCCTCTCACGTATTCTCAAAATCAAGCTCTCTCGGTTGGTCATCATTTCTTCCCGTTAATCGAAGAATTATCTCTACTTGAATCAATTTCTCGATCCATTAATTTAATAAAAGACAAACGTGTTAAATGAAGCGTACGAGCTGCGTCGTTTCTCCCTCCGTCCCATCCCTCCGCTGTACACATTGATGATCAAAGGAGACTTCGGAGGAGAGATGGAGTCTAGGATATGACTAACTCGCCCATTTCTCAAAGACGGTATGCAAACGGTTTCCGCTAGGATAAGTTATCGTTCTAGTATTCACAAATGAGTTTATTAAAAATTGACATCGAAATCTTCCTCTCCTTATATCTAAAAGATATTGACGCTTAAGATAGAAAGTCGGTCGTTATTATGGCAAGCGGGAGCTAAATGGTTTTTTATCTGTTTATGGTTTTTTGAGGGATTTATTTCTTTATCACCTTTTTGAACACTACTACATTGAATGGGATTATGCGTTTTGATTCTTAATTACTATTAAAAAGGCAGAGGACTTTGGATGATGGTTTACCAGCTCACAAACATTTCAGTTTAACGTAAATGCTACCGAAGTAAAAGTCTTCTACCACTGAAAGCCGTTCAAAAGACATCGATCTTCATCTCTTTCCGTAGTTCTCACGTAATTTGCCGGGATATGATTTTATTTTGAAAATGACTGACACGTCGAGGAAGTAGGTCGAACATGAATTAAAAATATTTAGTTTTTGGCCCTCATTCTTAACTGCTGTAAAGAATTTTCATAATTTTCACAGATTCGTTGCAACGTGCTGAATGGAAAGAAGTGAGTGAGCTTTTTGAAACTGAACACTCAATTCATCTTTCACTGTTTACCAGAAACTTTAGGCAAAATGTTGCGTATTCTTTTTCCCACTTAGTATCGGACGAGAATAACAATACAACTCGGAAAATAAACTTAGTACAGCTTTATATACACAATATGATCACCTAAAATAAATGGAATAGATTAATTTCTGGGAAATCTCACTTTTAGGATAAAAAGGAAAACCAACGTAGCTAAAAATATCATGATAAAAAGCAAACGTTTCGGATTATAAAAAATCCATCTTCAGTGTTCTGAAATACAATAAATCGAAATATTAAATGATAATAATATTATTATGTTCACCTAACCACTAACCAAGAAGAAACTCCGTCGTAAAGGATCCTTAGTCTCTCCGGGCTCTACATTAGCAAAAGATTCCTGCCCAAAGGGTCCTTAGTCTCCGGCTGGTACCACACTTCGCTTACAAAAACCTTTTGTTCTAGAAGCACATTACTCATTTCCACTCACCATACTTTCAGCAACATTGATCACTATTGTGCAATCGTGAGAGGTCATGCGTCAATGTGAAGGCTTTGTCTATCAAAGTGTTTTCATTGTTTTGACGTTTTCTATTTCGTGTCTGTAGAAGGTTTCGTTTTCTTAGCAAATTGAAAGAGTGCAATTTCACCGCATGGCTTTACTGCATTTTTAATTCTATCACTGTCATAGATTTAAACCACTTATTTTCACTTCATTACTACATATATTAGACTAAATATTTTGATATTTCTGTCAATTAGATTTAAAAACATTTTCCTAGAGAACAAAAAAAAACATAAAAACTGCTGTGTGTAATAACTTCTTCGAATTATGGTGTTTCCCCTCTCTTTAGGCATGTACAAAAACTTAATTTCAATTTCCGTGCAAACAGCTTTTTTCTTATATGATCTATATGTAGAATTATTTATTTCCGTTCATTTTATTTTTAACAATTTCGACTTCTATTACAGAATTGCTACTTCTGTGTGTTAATGTGAATGGACACTATTTCCTCGAAGGCCTTCTTTAGCAACGTTTCACAGAGCTCATTTGTTGCCAGGATGCATCAGGCGTTTCAAACCAATAATAAAACATCCAATTAGAATAAAATATGCAAGAGAACAAACTTTTTATTTTTTAGCTTTTAAATATTCACTTAATCCCTGTCATGATTTTATTGTCTACTTCTCATGGTTTGCCCATCAATTCAGGACTTTGTGTTAAAAAATATCGAAAATACAATTGGTTTTGACGCATTTTAAGTATGGATTTTTCTGACGTTGACTTTGTCCTTTTTTTACATAAAAAATAAATGATTAAATTGGGATAGAGACTCCGTTCAGCGACATTCGCAGGACGATTATGATGGTGATGTTGATGAGTGCGTCTGATGAAGGAGGAAAATCTATAATTGTTCAAAGAAAGTGATTTGGCTTATAAAATGAAATAGTTGGAGAAAAACATTTTGAATTGATTTAGAACACCTATAACTGTGATTTAGGGAGAAAAATTACCTGAATGCATATCCTAATTTGAATTTTTCTTATATTGTGAGTAATATGACTCATCAAAAGAAAAATACCGCTGGGATATACATCCCCTTTTTCTCAACATTTTCAATTTCAATAGTGATGAACGTCTAAATTTAACCGAACCCTATTCTTACTCGAGAGCGAACTACTTTTAAATACCTTCGTCCAGCAACATTTGCATGCGTTTCGTGTTCAGAAGTAGTCAGCCAAACGAAAGAGTTACTGCAGGAACTATGAGGGCTCTTTAGCGCTCTCTAACGCACCTGCGATCCTGAGCTACGCAGTCCATCGACGCGGTACAAACACCGACGCTCGATACTTAGTTTGTTCCCAGCTTCAGATTTGGAGGGATTAGCCTCCTTGTTAGTCATGATTGTGCCAGCATTGCAGCGCTGAGTTCTTTCCTCATTGTGGACAGCGCACTTCAATTTAAGCACAGCTCTCACGTGCGGCAGTCCAGTCACTCGTCTGCCTCTTTAAAAAAGGGAGGGAAGTCAGAGTTGAATGGGGTTTGCCTTTGCAAATTTTCCTCTGGCTATGGCTTAAACTTAGCTTTGGAAATAACCGAGATCTTGCAATGAGTTTCTTATCCAAGATCCGAATGTAAAAATTTCATTAAAATAACACTGAAAGTTTCTGCGATATTACTTTCGAAAAGTCTGTGAATCGTTATAGTGGGTGGAAGTTAAGCTAAACACCCAGCAGAGCTCACGTTCCACAAAAAACGATATCCCTTTTTGTGAACTTACAATTATGTACTTGAGACACTGATCAATAACGTGTCTGAAAAATAAGTGATAAGTTTCACTAACGATCCTACCAGGTCATTAGTCAAAAGTTGATTGATTCAGATGTTAAAAAACAATTGCTGAGTCTACAGTGAATACACAAGAACTTCTACGAGCATTACTCAGTAATTTTTCTCCATGATAAGAAATCCAGGACACCACCATTTCTGCCGGGTATCATCAGTATGAAAAACGTTCCGAATCATCCTACTCAATCTGTAACATTCACACGAAAGAAAGAGTTGACAATTACGATTACAAACAATCACACCCCAATTTAGGGTGCACTTACTGCTCAAATTGGTTGTGCGAATAATTAGAATAATTAGCGTGCAAACAATTAGAATACAATATTACAATGTGCTTCATGTGAGACCTTTGGTTCGTTTGTTTACAATATTCATGTAACGACTTTACTATTTAATTTTGAATTGATCAGAATTTTCTCGCGTTCATAATTTTGGGCAAAGTACACCTCCGTCTCATAAGGTCTTAGAACTACAAATTATTCCGAGAAACTGTTGCGTTTCATTGCGAGGAGCATTTTAAAGTCTGGAACATTTTAAAAAGAAGAACCTTTTGCCCAGATGATAAATTTTGCACAGAAAAATTTTCTTTTACGGATGAAAGCTTACGTAAGCGCATGGTGAAATAATGTCAAGGCGCCAAAGACTTGGAGTAAAAATTTTCTTCTCACAGTTCATTGAATATTTGAGTTTCTAGTATAAACGTACTTCTTTTTTCTGCATCTTCACATTTTTCTGTCATGTCATCTCTCAAAGGCGCATCGAGCCACTTTCAAATGAGGTGGGTGTAGTGTCTAAGAAATAACTGTCTTCTGTCTATTCGATGTTTAAAAATGATAAGTCAGTTGTCTTGAAATAAAACTTACCCTAAATGTATTTTTTAATTTGCTGCTCTCTTTCATCATTACATAATATGCTATGTAAAATTAATATGATTTTTTCTGATCTCGCTAAACTTCTGTTCGATGTCTTCTGGACGTTCAAATAAATTTGGAGTTCTAGAACAAATGAAATTAGAAACGTTGAATGAGGTTCATGTACGATACCTTATAGAAAGAAGTGAGTATATACTCGGACACGCTAGTATTTATATCTCGACCTGTCTTTAATAATATCATTGTTCTAGGTAATGATTCTACTCATCTATTGCTCGCAGAACTAAATTGTGCAAATTGTTCGAGCATTCAGTGTGTGCGGAATTCAGGCGTAAGTCAAAGTACAACAACTGAATCAAACCGGCCAAAAATATTCTCGCAACACTGACTTGTTTCCACTAGGATCCACACAGAGTACCGTATACATTCTATACACTTCTCTTATGACTTTGGTTTTGCACTCAATTTCATCGGGAAGTTATTTCAGAATAATTTATCATGGAGCCTGTAAACATCCCCCGGCAGATGCACTAAATGCCTCATCTACATGACGTAGGGCGCATTTCCTCAGCTGGCTGCATATTGGACATGGTGGAGCTTCAGGGCTGCTACATCACGGTCGACATTTTTATGAAGCATCAGAAGTGTCGGCAGCATAAAGGAAAAATGAATAAAAGCGACATTGAACGCGTAAATGAAAATTGGACTTAACTGCCATCATCACAGTCAAAGTTTCGATGAAAGACATAATTTCCTTGTACTTCTATCTCATATCATGAAGAAATTAGAAATCATGTATCATGACGTAAGGTTGCCTTCATTAGATTATATGATAATTATGTAAAGATTTCCCCATCTTCTCTTCGCTGTCTCCACGACTGAGAGCTTGTCTAATGATACAGCAAAGACAAATGGTTCGTACTCTGACGATGTGAAATCGTTTCCCCAGGCTTTATCGCCCTGCTATTTTTATGCTGATTTTTTTTTATGCAAAAACCTAGAGCTTGAATATCAGAATTATGATCATAATTTGTCTGATCATAGATCATAATTTTTATTGCTGAGATCTCAATATTAGTATTTGATTATTATTTTTACTCGATAAAATGATTTGCACGAAAAAGTCAAACAGAATGAGTAATTTAGGCTTCAGTGTAGTATTTACGTTTTACTAGATTGTTCCTTGGCCGGAGACACTTCAGCAGTTGAACAATATCAGGCAATGTCTCTCTACATAAAAATACAGGGCACTGAGAACCTAATAGCAGTGCGATCTGAAGTACAATACGATGCAATTCTATGAAATCTGTTACACAGGTTGATGAAGTGGTGCGTGCAGTGTTGGGTAGTACTTGTGAAATAAGATTTTTTAAGACTTTCATTTGACTTCGGAAAACGTTCACAAATTGGCGGGCATGGGAGAGTAGCTAAACAATCGTGACAACAAAGAGTGAAGAAGGGCAATTTAACACCTTGATCGCAATCAGTGAAATTGAAGTTCGACATGCAGCTCAAATTTAAAATCAACTGTAGTAAGAAATTTTGAAAATAACGAACATTTAACTAGATCACTCCTTTGTTTAATTTTAATTGAGTATTTATAAAAATTCAGTTTGTGACTACTGGTCGGTCAGTAGCAGAATGAAACTCCTCTCCGTGGCCACCGGTGGCGCACGTTGCGGTCAAAGTGTTAACCCTTTACTTTATGAATTATTAGCACAACCACTGGGAGTGCTGCGAATTATTCGTCGCACACACGCAAAGTTCGTTGAATGACTTAAGCATCGCACGCAAAACTGACGCAGCAATGAACTCTGCTTGCAGATAACATGTACCTAAGTCTCCGCATTCATTTACTAATAGCTCTGCACGTAATTTAGTACTTAAGACACCTATATTTTTAATAATAAAGAAGGCAGTTGCTATCAGGCTGGCAAGGCAACGCAAGCTTGGTCTCACAGGTAAATCAGAGGACAGTCGTTGGTGTCACGTAGAAGTTGGTAGGTAAGTTAACACTTCTCAGTGCTCCTTTAAGGTGCATTTAAAAAGAGAAGCTCTCTGGCAGTGCCATGCCTGAGTACGGACTACTAACCGAGTGTGTAAAAAATGATGTTTTCTGCTGAGAGATTGGCAGTGTTGTTTTACCGCTAATTTGGCAGTCCAGATCGCTCAACTGAACAGAGAGACTTTAATGTACGTACCTAACATTGCACAAAAAAAAATATATCAAACATTGCACAAAACAATGTGGTTATCGAACAGTTCTCGCACAGCCTCAATTCGGTAACCGTGTGATCTCAAAATTCGGTAACGTTCCCTGGCCCTCTCGATCGCCAGATTTGTCCGTTTGAGACTTTTTCTTGTGGGGCTATCTCAAGAGTAAAGTGAACACCACTTGAAAAAATCTCTGGATGAGTTGAAACAGAGAATTCAGGATGAAATTCACGGTCTCCCAGCTGAGATGTTGCAGAGGTCAATGAAGAATCTCAACAGTAGATTTCAAGAATGTATTCGTACAGGAGGACACTGTCTATGGGACGTAATCTAAAAAAAGAAAATTTCATCACTCTTTCTTAAATGGCATGTTTGAAGGTTTCAATTACTACGAATAAAATAATTTCTTTCCATCGCTCTTGGTTTTACTGGATTGTTAAAAAGCTGCAATTTCTTTGTATCACCCGTTATATTCTGACGAGCAAATTTTCATCGGATTTGGAGGTTAGCTTGGAACACTCGATTTTCCCAGTGTTCAATCATTTTTGCTCAAACGGAATTCTTCACAGTAAATTTTGCGCTGCAGGTGCATTGCATTGCAAACTTGGGGCATCCGATTCTCCGTGGCGCGATGGGTTAAGCATCAAACTTTGAACAATAAAGACTCTGGTTCGATCTCAGTCCGGCCCTCGCGGTATTCTCATCAAAGTAACTGCAGCCACTCTGGTGATGGTAGCAAAGAGGGGAAAACTGGAAGGAAAGTTAGAGGGGAAACTTTTCAACTCATTGAGCTCACATTCAACTGTCCACTTCCTATTTTTGGGTTAAAAAACTGAAGAAACTTTTTTCAGAACATCATAACAATGGCAGAGCTGTTAATATAGATCTTCTATTTGAAAGATGTTTTCTTCACTCAATATTCAGTTATTTTATTTTGACAACTTGATATCGAGAATCAATTCCTGTCACCACGAGTGTATATAATCAACATAGAAATTTTATCCAGTACTGATGTGGCTCATACAACGGTACGTTCATTCTTGTTTTTGAAATTTGCGATTAGTATTTTAAACGTTTATTCGTTCTTTTAAACGAAAATAACTTCTAACTATCGCAATTTTTTTAAAGATCTCGAATTTTTTAATGTGGATTGTAATTTATTTACTACAAATCACATTTAGTAATATGATGGAAGTCATTCCGGTTAAATAACGGGTTAATATTGACGTATATCAATGATTTTCTACTATAATATCAGTAGACACATCCGTCGACGTGAGTAGACTCCAACAACAGCTCACTTCAGTTAATATTTCCACTTGGAAAACTTCCACTTTTTAATCACTAGCCAGTTTTCCACAGTCATCTTAATTGTAATTTAGAAGCGAAGCTTGAACAATACCCAACAGGGTTAGATTTTCCCATTGGCGATACGATTTACTCGCGGGAATGAAACAAGAATTAAAAACAACTGAGTCTTGGGGTGCTTCTGTTTGGACAACGCAGACTCGAAAATACGAGAACTGCTATCTTATTCAACTGGCTTAACATATTCTTCAAAAGGGTTAAAACAAGCTACTCTTTGAAGTGCATGACTTCACTGAGGATATGACTCGTGAATATTATAGTATAGGGTAATTTTTAAACATAGGTCCTAAAGGAATCTTTAAGGACCTCCACAATATTGGGGGATTTAAAAAAATTATCGCTAATCAAATCCTAAGATGTATTATTTTTATTTTTAAAATATTTTGAATGCAGAATTATACATGGGCCACCTCCTGAGCGCAGACAAGAATATACGCGAATACGCAGTCAGTTCATTACGGCACTGGAAAGATGAGGTCCAATTCCTAGGATTTATGCCTTGATGGATGCCTTGAGTTGGTGTTTTCCTTAGGAGATACGTAAAGGGAAGAGTTTACTGGGAAAAGCCTACAAATCTACACCAACTCAGGGCATTCATCAGGGTAGAAATCCAGCGAATTGGACCAGATCTCGCCAACACCGTGATGAACAGCCTGCGTTCTCGCGCCGAATTTTGTCAGCGCTCAGTAGAACAGCGCATGAAGAATGTTGTTCTCATAAAGTATTTTACTCAACAATACCTCTAGTGGGCTAATTTTTTTGTATCCGCTTCATTTGAAACATCTTCTTTGATTTGATTTGAAGAATACTTAAGGACCGTATTTGTGATACGAGTTTCACCAATACAAAAGTACAAGAATGTTTTAATTGCGGCTACTATCAGGACGGCATTATTTGTTTGTCATCCACCTCTGGGGGATTTATGTAAGGAAAACATCGGATCCCGTCATTTTTGATAGGCTGTGTACACTAGCTAAAAATTATATTTGTATATTTCCAGAATAGCATAACTGCTTTGTTTTTTAAAATCCATTCTTTATTTTGAGAGTCATTAAAGATTCTTATAGTACCCATATTTGAAAATTTCCATGTATTAAGGACAAATGATTTTTCATAATAAATAACACTGTAAAATGCACAATACATGTAGTTATGATCCTTCTTCGTCATCTTTAGAAGTCATTACATTTTTTTACGATTATGAAAAAAATATTCAGATTACACTCATGGAATGTACCATAAAATTTCACCAAGTTTCACCGAAAAAACGAAAAAATCTCTTTACTTTTAAATCAAACTTATAAGCTGCGAAAATAAAACTTGTCTGTGTTCCTTTCAGGGGTAATAAACTTTCGATAAAATTCACCTCAATGTAAAATTAGAACGTTCCCTGGCGGTGACTTTTCTGAAGACTTTCCGTCATCTGCGTTACTGACAAAAAACTTGGATGCAGAACTCAGGTTTCTATACTAGGTTTAGCTAAGAAAATATGAAAAAACTAATAAGTCGTTTGAAACATTAACGAGCGTACAGGCTCATTTCATGGAGAATCAAAAATGTGAGTCAATGAAGTCTGCGCTTGACGCGAGCACCGTAAAGTTAAAATAATTTTACGTTAGTAGCAGTGAAGAGTTGTTAGAAAATTACTCACAAATATAGAAATGTTGTTGATAGCAACCTAGGAGTCATAGCTGCTTCTTAATGATACATAGTGAACGTTAAAATTCCAGTTAAGGATTTATAAAATTTCTCTACATTATTATTTTTTCAATTCTTCATCCCCTTATCATTTCGAGTTGAGTAATAGTTTGACAAACCTGATGTTTTAGAGTGTAGTTCTGAAATGCTGAAAATTACTTTAGCACCATGCTTTTCACATGCTTTGACTAAATAAATTTACGTCAAAATTCCTGAGAAAACTTGAGGGAATGTTTTCTTGAGTACAGTGCTGGTGTAGATTTAACAGCGAGTTTTCTTGAGTGAAGCGTACAGATTGAACTGACTGCACATTTCACTAGCGACCAGAAATCTGCATGGGCTCACAACTTTGTGAAGTCTGTCATAAACATTTAATGAAATCTATCCCTCCGACGCACACCTCGGAGGTGCATTGCAGTGGAACTTCAAAGGCGTCTGTCGATTGCATTCGCTCTCAAGTGAGGGGCTTGAGCGAAGAAAAAGCTGAAGCTAAAGCAAGTGCCGACGTTGGTCAAATGAAGAAAGCCAGGGAGAGAACAATGGGAGTTGTCGTTGCCAGCGTATCAAAGTACGGCAAGAAGCAGAGCGCATATCAGGGCGGAAAGCTGCGAATGAATTAGAGTATAACGATGCTCACGTGTCCTGGACACAAGACGGCAATTAAATAAACATTCACTGTTTTTAAAAAAAAAAGAATGATTCTCACGTTGCTTCCTCATTATGAATATGACATAGAATACAATTACGAGGAATTTCAATTACTGATTAAATTTCACCACTAGTTATGTTTCAACCTGTTTATAGTAGTACATTCAAGTATATATTCTAGCTTGTGCTAACTGGATTGTTTTTTTAAATAAAATAGAATACAGTTAAATTGGTGAGAAAAAATGTGTTTTGGTAAAATAAAATCTTTACGTGAATAAAATTCAGTCAATGTCATTTCAATTAGCAATGTTGAAGTCGTAAGAACATAAATGGTATAAATGCACTGTTAGCGACGCTCATGCGCGTGCGGTAGGTACATTTAGTCTGAGCTGTATCATGGTCTATTACACGTTGAAATCTATGTGGGCTGTAGGCATTTCACTTGCTGTCTAGACACGGAAGAGTATGTCAAAAGGGGCTAATAATTCGGTAAGGTTTAATGTTTTGTTGTCGCGTCATAAACTATTTTATACCGTGCAATATTATCCCTAAATTGATTTAGTGTATACGATAGGTTTTAGCATTTTCGTTAGTCGTGTTTATTTAGATTATTAATAGCATTATATGTGAAGTTCGTGATGTTCAAGTGCAATTAACAGGGTTTTTAGAGCTAGATCTTAAGTCTGTTTGTATTATATTATTACAGAAACCGTTTGGATAAGCCTGCGCGTTTTCGAATACCCTATGCGCACCCAAAGAACCACGAAGTTCTTTACATGCACATTGTACCCAATGAAAAGGATACCCTATTTCAACGGAGGTCATGAATTTGATCCTAAGTCTATTCTAGTATGAACAGTTCTCATTTGGCTCAAATGAAATATTGTTTTTAATTTGAGCGTCTATTTCTATCTGAACCCTTATGTAATGGATCAGTCTAGCGCGCGATTAGGTTGAGAATACCATTGTTTCCTTTATATTAGCGTTTTGATAATATGATCCTAACTAATAGGGTTAACAAGTAACTACATTCGAATGTGTCCATAGATGTAGTTTTAAAGAACAATCCTCTTGACATATTACTTTTGGTTAACTAATTGTTTAAAAAGTTTTTGAATGCATGTTGCATCAAACGCTGGGGCTTCAAATGTCTTGTAATTAAAAACGTAACGTAACGACGCTTACCTACAGTACACCGGCGCTCACTTCAGCCACTTGAGTCGAATTGGAAACTGTAGCAGAGTTCTTCATTTTCCCGAAGCGAAAAAACACAGGGGTATCAACCAGGATGTCGCAGTGACAAGATGCGTTATTGCAACAAAAAAAATGAGAACAAATATGCCGTAGAAGCACGTGAATTTTCTGCACATGTCCAACATGTTGGGAAACTTATGCCAAAACCAATTTAATTTAAAGTAATTTTAAGTCATAGAGTCCGCGTCGAGCGTAACTCGAGTTCCTCCTTTATTGACCAGCGTCGAAGTTTGCATTAAAATGGAGGACTGAGCTTCGGGAAACCAGCAGCTCTTGAAGTTTATGTTTTACAGTTTTTACAGTTTATTTCCGATAGAGTTGAAACATGAAATGTTTAACATTGGTTTTGAAAATAACTTTGCAACATCCTTAGTTGATCTCCATGTGGCTGATGCACAACTGTATATACAAACAGGCAGCTGTTAGCATCCATTAGAATGAGCGAGGAATGAGTCTTTAGGCTGGCTGTGTTTGGAAATGTTAGAATGTTATCGAGACAAGCTCATGACGCGCACTTCGTTTCCGATTGAAAGATTTGAAAAGTACTTTGAGGCTGGCTTCACACAACAAAAATGAACATATTCTCATCAATTTCACGAGTAGTTCAAATAGATTTTATTATGTAACCTTAATGCAGCACTGAAAGATGTACTCAATGAGTGTAAGAAAAAATAAGGATGGTACGAATGTGGCATTTACAGTATGAACTCGTACAATGTGAAGACTATTTTCATTGATTTTGCTCGCACAAAGGAACGAAGACGTGTCTTGGCATGAGATGATCCACAAAATGGAAGAAAGAAATCTGAGGGAAATGGTTACTGTACTCCTAAACGTCTGTTACTGTTACTTCAATAATTTCTTAGAACGATTCCTGCGAAGAGATCCACCGGTGGTCCCTGAGGGAATTTTGATAATGCTGCTGACCGACCTGCAGTCTCTAGCTCAATTTTTATGAATACTTAATGAATGATAAATGAAGGCACGATCCAGTTAACATTTGCTATTTTCAAAATTGCCTTCGACAATTGAATTTGAATTGAATATTGAACTTCAGTTTAACTCGCCGCAGGAAACGTGTTAATTAACCGTAAAGGGTTTGCTCGTCTCAAACTCCCCCGTTGGAATGCAGCTCCCTGAAAGCAAGGGGTCTGCAGACGTGCGGAGATCAAAAGACGTTAGACGGTTCTGAGGTCATTTTATGAGCAGGGCAGTCATGCCAGACTGACGATCCGTATCTTTGATCCCTTGTTTTAACTGTTTACTTTGCTGCTCTCGGTTTAAGTTGCTCGGTCCCAGTGCTCTCATTTCATTTTATTGCGTTCTTCTTTCAGCGTATAATTTTGTAACTTCTGTAAAAGTCTTGCAGGACAAGTCGAGAACTGAACTCCATTTCAAGTTCGAGTGCAGACACAGCAGTGGCTATTACATCGCGAATAACATTGCTAGCTCGCTCTGTGGAAAGCAATTACATTTAATTACAAAAACTCAATGAATCGTTAATCCTCCCTAACAAATTAATTTAGAGTCCCAAAGCCCATCAAAAAAGTCATTGCCGGACCACTCCTTAACTTTAATGTCTTGAAGCGAATGCTGTTTAACGCAAATACGTTTACTGTTTTTCATTAGTTCTACGTATAACATTTCGATATGGGCACGATTCATAGTTGCTCTTGCAACTGTTCTCGAAACTATGTATTTAGATGTACACGTACTCACGCCTCTACCACCGGATTGTTATTACCATTATTATTATTTCTATTATTACGTAGCGAATTGTGGTTATAATGGTTCTGCATTTGAATCATGTCGTTTGATGAGTCATCTTGCCAACTTTCGGTGAAGCTAATGACGTCAGAGATAAAATTAGTGAACTGTTGCTCCAGTTCCATTAAAATTTGGAGTGCATAGAAATATTTTTCTCTTAATGATGAACGAGTGCAGCATGAACACTTTTTGCTCACCGCGAGCGGCTTTACGAGAAAAGTTGTTGCAGCTTTTTGGAAGATTTTGAGCCTCATTACTGTGTTTCTGAAGACAGCCTTCCCATCTAAACAGTAGGTCGACCATGAGGCGGATCATCTCAGGTTGGAGTTTTGTAAGCTGTTAAATTTACTACAAATGATTTATAGTGTTCCGCATTTTAGAAAAGCTTTTGAGCAAATACTATCGACTGAATAGTTACAATTGAATTTTTATTCTTGCTTCAAATTACATTTACAAATTCCTAGAATGCATTGAATTTTAGCAATACGCACCTTTTTAAATAAATTCCTATCATGTGAAGGGATAACGCGTGTGTAAGAAAGTATATAAAATTTAATCCTTAAATTAAAAACTGAAGCTTTCTTCCAAATTTATCACATTTTTATTTATCAACCGCAAAAAGCGCAGTTCATATCATCTCTACGCAGTGTTTTGAAGCAAAACACCATTTGAACAGAGCCACTAAATATAACCTCACAACTCATGCAGTGGAAATTGAAAATAAACTCTAGGTTCAAAAGAGCTGGGCTTCAGACGCGTAATACAGCATTCTCAATAATAAGCGCAGCAGCTGTTAAGCCGGCTGCAAGGCAAGGTCTATTGTGCTCAACTAAAGCGTGAACTATTGTCCACAAATTGGAGAGGGAACTTTATTTTCAAGCCTCGGAAGAACAATATCACCGTGTTTTTATCCCCTCAGTCATACCTGTCGTATTCCTTTCAGAGGGACTCTCTTCTTCTCAATTAGGCTAGAAATGCATCAACAAAACACGCTCAAAATCTCGCAATTGTGTAGGCTGTCTGGCTCGGTAGGTGCGGCGTTGCTTCTTATTTGATGAGGTTTTGTTTAAATAAGCGTCACGTTCTTTGTAAATTTTTGGCAGTTATGTGTATGCTAAATATAACATGAGGCTTTCATCTTTTATAGCAAGCAAGGAACGACCTGTTTTACAGCCACATTACCTAAAATAAATCCAAGAGTAAGATATTTTCAATTCCTTAACGAGCAGTGTTCATGTCCGGACCTTGGTTATTTTTCATTTGATTGTAGTTCTTTGCAGGAAGTGAAACAAGCAAGATCGCGATGGTATGCAAATATTGCCTTTTAATCGTATTTTCACGAATCATAAACAGGATCAAAGCACTTTGAGAAGCCTGCTCACAGGATTCTAGATCGTGAAATTGAAAATGGCGCAGAGGCTTAATCTGTGAATCGCGCAGCTAGCTTATGGTTCGTAGTGTAGCCGAAAAAAGTGTTAAGCGCACAATAGTGTGGTCGATGTAACTGCACATCAAAATAATGATGCCAAAACAACTCAACAAATAGCGATCATCGACATAAAAATTAATACATTCATTGACCATGTGTTTCCTTTGTTATTCTTTTCCAGTAAAGATTCACTAGCTTTTTGAGTTAGCTCTTACTGTTGAGAGCGTCTTCTCTAAGTTTTTTCAGTTCTAATCGCAAATGAAAACCTGGTAGATAGACATCTTTAATCTTTGAGCTTTCCGCTATGTACTCATATATCTTAAGTTTTACGCACGGTTCTAAGTTCAGCGATGTTTAAATTCTGTTCGTGGGACGAGTAAAGTAAGAACCGTAAAAATGAACTTTCTGGTGAGCTGGACAATGCAGCCGGTACTTCAAAACAACACATACACTCACGTATGGTAAAAAGCGAGATCATTTTTACTCGAAAATTAAGCTGGAAAAATCTGTGCTCCCAATCCGTTTACTAGAAATGCTGGTGAAACTTTTTTCTAAATTGAACACTGATGCGTCTTTTCTATCAAAGCATCTTTTTGCCGTAACGCCGAGCAATCATATATGAGTTCCCTCAAACACCTCGGTATCGCTTAAGGTCAAAATTTGAAATACAATGGAAAGTTGTTCGTCTTCTGACTGTTTTCACATATCTCATAGGTCGCACTCATTGTCAAAGAAGCAAAACATATTTAAGGTTTGAAAATCGCAATAAGATTTTGCAACACAAGCATACTTCATGCATACAATTTGAAGTCCTGCCTTTAAACCTTAATTCTGACCGTCATCATCGACAGAAATGCAATTAGAGTAATACAGTGAGAGCTCACACAATGCTTTAAGCCCCACTTGATTCTTTGACAAATTTTTCCCATAATCCGAACAGCGACCTTTAGGCTGGCCGGCGTCCGTATTGCCTGAGGGAAGGAATGAAATTTAAAAGCTGGGGCACTATACTCAGTAAATATCATTCTCGTTTTGTGGAACTGAGACAAACATGAATCCTTTAATGAAAAAAATGAGCAATACGTTTCGAAAGAAACTGCGGAACTACTCCCAGTGGTTTAAATAAGCCAGCTTAATATTTATTCATGAGAAATGAAGGTTTCAAAGCTTAAAGCGGTAAATTGCTTATGATGACAGAGATATCCATTTCATCTAAAACAAGATTAAAAATTTACTATCACGTTCCGGT
>JACJUY010000249.1:74840-93884 GCA_014220935.1 Platorchestia sp. MABIK
GAAGCCATGTTGTAATGACCCTTAATTTTAAAATGCACATTCTAAAAAACAGTCCGACAATTTACAAATGCGACAAGGAAGTGAAACTTCCAACTTCCAACTTGGTGATATTTTCAGTAACCTTTGTTTTGTTATTTATTATCCTTTTTTATTATAAATAACATTTATGATACAATCCTTTTTATTTATTTTTATTTATGAACCTATCCTTTTCATTTTTATTGATCATTCTTTTTTATTTATTATCAATATTTACTTATTTTCGGATCACAAAAATTCACTTTCAGTGCTTTCAAAAGACGATCATGGGTGTTAATTCCTACCGAAGAATAAAAATTAAACAATGGTAATAAATAAAATAAACGTTTATATTATTTATTAACAGTGTTTTTTTGATGATTTGCACAAAGTAGTTATTCTTCTGTAGGAATTAGCACCCATGTTTGTCTTTCGAAAGCCCTGAAAATGTATTTCTTGTGGTCCGAAATGTTTGCTTCCATCAAAATATTTTTAGCTACGCTGATTTTTCTTCAAGTCCTAAAAGTGACATTGCTTAAAAATTGACATATTCCAAACATTTTGACTCTCTGCTACGCAACATGAAAGAGGTCCAAAAATTGAGCAATGTCTCAATACAGGATTTCTTATCGCATAGAGTTTCTTTGAAATATCTTGCATGGTCTGTAATGGACACTACAAGAATTTTTCCTCTAAAATATAGCAGGATTGTGAACTTTAGTAGTGTCTTTCTTCATCGCTGCAAATTAGACGTGATCTTCTCTATTATTAACAGAGAACCATGAGCCAAAAAAAGTTCACTTTACACGAAAGGGTTGCTCCTGGATGAGATATTTTTTATCAAATTTTAAGTTTTACTATTGCAGAATTATCTAAATGTTACGAATGAAAAGTTAATGTCTTTAATACTTTGTTTAAAATTTTTCTTTACTTCTTAATCAAATTTGCCTTTTAAAAGTGTTTTACCCGCAACAGGCACTCCTAAAGAGGCAACAAAATGATGAAAAATGTGAAGCAGAGTTTCAGCACCACAGTGGCAAAGGATACTGTCACTGTTCATCGTTCTCTTACTTAATCTGTGGAGAGCAAGTGAATTAAAATAATAGAAGGGTTCAGACTATGTAAGATTGAAGGTTAGCCGAAAAATTAGGTGCCCCAATTCGTCCATGTAAATGGTGCAAAAGAGTTACCAACTGCAGAATTACTCGTGCGAAATAAAAGTCTACTTAGTTGTGGAAGTAAACAGACGGGATAAGTATGATAGTTGTTTTTTTGAAGAAACAAGCTGAATGAAGTCTATGGAGTCGTACAACTAGACCAGTCTATAGCAAGTATTCGAGCGAAATGAAAGTGTATTTAGTTGCAGAAGTAAACAAACGGGATAAGTATGATAGTTTTTTCAAAGAACCGAGGTTTATGAGATCGATGGCGTCGTACAACTAGACCAGTCACAAGCGCCCTAATGACGGCACGTGGGCTATTCCGTACCTCAAACCCCGGTGACACCATTAGGGCAGTCAAAGAGCGCCCACGATTCAGAAGGTGGAGGTCGGTAAAAATATTTCTTAATTGCCATAATCTTCCTTCAGGATTGGGACCCAAAACTTCGTCCTCCAAAAGAATTTTCTGTGCTGTCTCCATTTGAATCTCAGAGGTCGTGTATTTAATTTTAGTGAATCAACCTTCCAGTTTCATAGAAAATTAAATAAAAGTGACTAAAGTTAAATTTTTCCCCTACTTAAATGGTAGGTCAAAATTTGGACTATAAACAATCAACATAACTAAAGGCATACGAGAAAACAAATAAGTTTGTTTCAATAAATAGCATAAACTTTCACCCCTAAAATAAATTTAAAAATCGTGTTCACGAAAAAGTCATCTAGATTCAAATAAAAATTTACAGGGCTGTGTTGAATTTGCGATTCTTCAAAAAATCATCATTTGTTGATTCAACATTAGGACCTGCTATAGTCATATTTATCGTGCTTCGGTATTCTCATTGTGAACAGGTGCTGGAGTAAACCCCTTTGCTGCAAGAAGATTAAACCTGGTGCGTCTTCATCAATGATCTCGCCAATTATTTATTTTTGCCCTAAAATTAGCTTGGTACAAATTGTCGACAAAATTTTTATACTGCAATGCGAAGTTGTATCGGAAATGTATGCGTTTGAAAATAGTCATACATTAGCTACAAAAATAATCATAACTTCTTCAAAACTCAGTAGTTCAATATCATAAATTCAGGTTAGTCCAAAAGAAATATTTTCGCCTGAGCGATATTATTTGAGACTGAATCTCAAATCAATTATGGCACAAAAGACCGGTGATTTAAACTAATTTCGGAAGCTCTATGAACTAATCACGAAGTTCTATTGGTTTTGAATTGAGTATGGATCGCGCTGTCGTGCAGGATATGGTGGGGTCAGAGTAATTGGATCTAGTTTTCCTGCAGCAATGGTGACAAAAGGAATTTTTTCCATTCTTATATTGAAATCAAATATTACCCTTCAATCCATGTCTGAAATTAGTTTCGTAATGATATATGAAGCAATACTGAAAATTGGAATCGTTTCACGATTGGGATGCTTAAATGCTCACTGGCCTTGTACTAACAATTTGAAAATAACTCGCACAAACTAAAACAATTTTAGCTAAAAAATTTCATTTAAAAACGTACTCTAATTTTTTGAAGATGTCAATCTATGGAAACGGACTGAAATCATCTGTCTCTTTGTTTTTGCTCTTGAAAGCGACTTGACAGTTGGTATCAAATCAGTCGAGTTTTTAATTTCTTTCGAAAATATTTCCGACAAAATAAGTTGAGTAGCTTCATCAATAAACAACTTTTTTATAGTAAATTTGCTTCGCAAAAATCTACCTTTGTACAATTTTTGCTTGGTAAACTTTAACGATGCTGGTCTTTTTTTATGCGACGATGCACTCATACAGCGTTATTGTACGAACGTTTAAAACTTAACGATCATGCTTTTAACTCCCGTCTGAACTGCTTACTGAGAAAAATTCCTCAACGTTCGTGATAACATTGCATTGAATTCCTTATTTTTAAGTCACGTTATGCCACTCATGTTGGAATATTCTAACGTAAGTCTCCATACAAGGGAATTCTTTCAAAGTTTTTTTTAAGCACGGGGAATGCATGGATGCCTTTAAGGAATGGTAGTTTAGTGAGAGTCCTAAAGTTTTTTCACGGACCTTTATTTCGATGTAAGCTAGTGTCACTCACAACCATTAAAATATAATTGCAGAAAGTGCAGGACTTCTGTTTAGGAAATGCTATTTTGATTTTACGTAATTTTCCGATCGTTGTCGCGATTTCACTCACGTACTTCATTTCATCACAGATTTAGAAAGTTGGTCAGGAAGTTCATCATTCATCTGCTTATTTTTATTCGCCGCTCATGGGCAGATTAGGCGTTGGCTCCAACACCTGAGGAAGGCGTTGACCAAGTGTCTTTTTATAAGACTGTCACATAATTCGTCAATTAAGGCATTAAAGAGCTTTGAAAACTGCATGAATCTTCTGTAACAAATTGGTAAAAAAATATATACTGTCTCTCACCTATGACTGAATACCCGGGAGTGAAGGGAGATTTTTAAAAGGCTTTGTAGAAATAAAGCTTGCACACACACTAATAAAATAACAAACCTTGTTGTTTGAACCCTAGAGCACAATAAATGAACAATTATCTTTTGACAACTTGATTTTTCACATGAATTTTGGCAAGACCAGTTGAACTAAATTGGGAAATAGATATTTTGGTCAGAATGAAATCGTACGTGTTAGGTACGTATACTATGTTAAAAACATTATCCTTTTCACTACGAGAACTTTGTTCGTGAAGGGAAAGGAATTCAAGGAATGAAGCAATCAGCAACCTGCAGTACATTTGAAATTGCGTAACCTAACTGATGCTGGGGCCAGTTTGTTTTCAATAAAGAATTTAGAGACAATCAAGCGATGTTTGGTGAGTGAAAAAAGGCCTTCCGACGCTAGGAAAATATATTCTCAAACGTCACTTTGAAAGATATGCTTAATAATGGCGAACTGGTAATAAAATGCAATAGAAATTGAAAAGGCCACGTGTAAGTTCAAAGAAAATAAAGCGTAAAATACGCGTCTTTAACTGTATAGCCTAAAAGAGTGCGGCTAAAATTATCAAATGTTACAATATTAATACGGTTTCCTGAATATTCGTGATTGCTCTAAATTTTACCGCTTATACCTGCATTCTACCATGATGTTTAAATTATTTCATTTTCTCCCAAAATGGGAGCACCGACCGGCTTGCTACTTGCACCTACCCCCAGGAGTGGAAGGGTTGCAAGATCGTATTTTCATAATGGTAATAATAGGTTTATTCATTTGAATACAACATTTCTTTTGATAGAAAACTCACGGTAGATTGCAATTTGAATTTCATCGGAAGAAGTTTATTTAGTTTTTTATTCATGGTAATGCTCCAACTGCTGTTTTAGCAGGAACACAATTTTGAGTTTACCAATTTTGGCTGTGGGAAACTCCTGTTGAGTTGGAGTTAACAAGCGGCGAATGTCAGGGTAACACCAAACGCGTTGTACGGTTGACCAGAAGGGAGGTGTGAATTCCGTCTCTTAACTTTCAAATTTGTAAAAATACGTTAGCAATCAACAACTAAACTTATGTTTAGATAATTGCACTAAAATAAAAAATTCAGGATGTCACGAAGTGAAACACGCTTTTCCAAACAAAAAATTGTCAGCTGAATTTCTATTTTTTTCCTTGGTCTGTCAGTTAAGCCGCTCTCGAATATTATTTGGTTTTTATGTTGCTATCCATAGAACATTTTGTGTTGGTTGATGCTTGGTGCTCATTTTTTCATTTTTTCCATGCGCATTTATGGTGATAAATCTCATTTCAGACTAAAAAAAACTCCCTGGTAGCGTAACAAATTGTCAAATATCGCATAAGCGAGCAGTAAATATACGCAGCCACAAGCCACGATGCTGTTTGGGGTAACTAAAACGACTCGTGCTGAACTTATCTCCGGTGGTGACAAAAACAGCAGCAGCATCAGTAACTCAAGCCCAAACATTTCAACAGTCATCTCTCAATGGCAGCTTTCGTTAAATTCATCATACGAAGACTTTGCCCTTCGGTCACAACGAGCCTCGAATGATTCAGCTTTGAGTCTCTCATCCCAGGAAATGACTAGTTTTGTCCCGACTGTGCCACCCGATCAACACTTCGAAGAGGCTCTTTACTACCTGCAGCTGCTGCAACCGGACGCCGGCAACAATACCACGAATTTGCTATACCTGCAGCAGTTCGCCAACTTAACCCAAGGTGTTGACCTGACGGTGGTGGAGCGCTTCTCAACCAACCTACGAGTGTCGGAGGCGTCTCTCATAGGGCTGCTGATCGCGTACGCGGCGCTCATGGCGGTGGGAGCGGTGGGCAACTGTTTGGTTGTGGCCGCCGTGGCCCGCAATGCAGCCCTGCGCACTGCGCGCAACTTGCTCCTCTTCAACCTGGCCGTGTCGGACGTGCTGCTCTGCGTGCTCACCATGCCCCTCACGCTGCTGGAGGTCGTCACTCAGCACTGGCCACTGGGCGCGGCGGCGTGTCGAGCGGCCGGGTCCCTTCAGGCCATCGCCGTCTTCTCCTCCACCTTCACCATCGTCGCCATCGCCCTCGATCGACACATGGTGAGGGCGCCCCGGGTTTTGTGAGCTTGGGAAAAGTGTGTCCGTTACCTTCCTAAATTTGAATAGATTGTTCTACATCATAGTCATTGGTTTTGTGAGTTTTGGAAAACCATGTTCGTTACGCTGGTAAGTTCGAATACATTTGTTTACGTTATAGTCGTAAATGCTTGCATGATTGTCGATATGTTGTTGTCACTGTTATTAGTTTGGGTAATTGTCTCGGAATTAATACCAAAATAAAAGTCATGAAGTTAAGGGGCAAAAACACAGAACTGTACAGGTGTTGAATAATTGAAACGGAACACTCATGCGTTACCGAGCAACGGGCAAAAATAAGATGCGGTCTCTGATTATTCAACAATATTTGTCAGTTTCGCAAGAAATAGTCGCAACATATAATATAAGAATTTTGCACCCTTGTGCTGAAAAATATCATATTTCTTTCAGACAAATGAATATGACTGAGAAGGAAATCCCTTCTCTTTTATTCGAAGAGTTAGCGAAAAAATCTAAAAATAAGATAATGATTTAGAATCTTCGTGGTAATGACACTTCCTTACTAATTAAAGTACATTCCGCTTAAGAAATTTATACCCAATGAATTCGCTTGCCAGTGATGAGTTGTTTCAATAAGAGGGCTTCTGGATAAAAATTTCATTCCTTGCCACTAATACGGTATAAGACCTCCCCGAGCACGAAAGATGACGTTAATGAGCGGCATTTATTGTTCAAGTTTTCTGATGTACGTCTGGTAGATTTAGATCATTTTTTCATGTACTGATCTCGTACAGCGGCCTCAGTACGTGAAAGATCTACTCGACGTATAACTAGCCGTTGTAGGTGATCGCACAAATTTTGGTTCATGTAGTCCAAACTAAATGCCAATCTGATTGCCTGACTCATTATGAGTGACTGTTATGCCAATTAATGACTGGACTGGAGACTGGATTCCTGCAGAGTGGGTTAAATTTCTGCCACATTGAGTTCAAAATAAATTTTTCCTTTCTGTGATAATGATAATGCATGTAATGAGCAAGAACGCTTGGTTTCGAATGTGAAAAACGTATGGCTGTACACGCATAGAAACTCTTGACAGAATAAGTGCCGGAATGCATAGCAGCGCATGCGCACGAACTCTGGCAACCGCATGCGCAAGAACGCATGGCATGACATGCGCAGGAACGCATGGCACGACATGCGCATGAACGCGTGTTTCTAACCCCTTGTATATGGCGTGTTGTGTGTGTATCGAAAAAGAAATCTTCATTTAATTTGAGTAATGTAGAAAACCTAACAATCAAAAAATGAAATTATCATAGAAAATTAATATGGCTTCAGTCACCCTATGAAAGACTAGTTGGGTAAATTCAGCAGATATCATCTGACTATAAGGATGAGGGCGAAATGTTTGACCAAATAACTTTGCAGCAGCCATACTGACTATCACACAACATTTATTTCTACCGCAATTTGCGGTATGAATCCTATACGCAACCACCTCCTCCGTAATCCCCACGCGCTGAATAGAAACGGAATGATTTTCTAATACCGAGCATCACGATGTTTCCCTGTGAATATTTTACTGAGCTGTCGGACTTTTGGTGTGCGATTGCGGGAGGAGAGCTCTTGGTTTTACATTTGTTCTGAGCAGTTTACTTCGACGCGCAGGTTGTCCCCCTCATCGTCAGAATTCCTTCCGTGACTCAAAGGCAAGATTTTTGTATTCCAAACGAGAGGGTGGCGGTGTATCCGTTGTTTTGAATAAGAAATAGATGACTTTGGCATTGCCAACTTATCCTGTGTGAATGAATCGTTGTGAGAGAGAAAATGTGGAAGGTAATTTCACTGGAATTGATCTATTTATAATAAAGTACAGCCATCTCGTTACTAATCTGCTTATATTACTAGTGATATTTGATATCATTAGAAGGGTATTTAAATATTTTATACTAATTAGATATTTTCTAATGATATCTTACATCATTATTTTCTAATTATATTTTATATCATTAGAAAGATATTTCGACATTTTACACTAATTAGATATTTTCTAATGATATTTTATATTATTAGAAAGGATTACGTTTCAATAACCATAGCACTTCATTTTGACCTGCTGGTTTCAAATTTTTCTTCAGGTTTTCTTTGATTGAGTATGCGACCTTGCAACGAGTTTTCATTTTTTCCTATTCCCTTGACGAACGTAAAATTTTGGAATGTCGGCAGAATGAATAACCAAGCTGGGTTGTGCGTTGAGTGAAACGACAAATCTCGTTTGCATGCAGATTGGGAAGGGAGAACTTTGGGTCGGTAGGATGAGGCTTCAGGTTTTACGAGCCTTTTGTTTGGAATTCATTCCTTCTCTTACAGAACCATACGCTGCTCATTTGTATTTGTATCAGTGATTTAATTCGTAAATTCATTAGAAAATTGTAGGAACTTTGCTCAAATGGTTAAAAATGCCATTATTTTCATTTTTCGTCAGCTTGATATGAAAGAAAGCACATGGTGAGCAGAGTAAATGAAATTTAAACATCGAAGTCCGTAGAGTTTAATCCTTTCAGTAAATTCTGTATGTGATAAAACAGAAAATAATCAAGATTTTTCAGTAATTTACGCTTTCACTATTGCGTTTGCAGCTAAACTTAACTTAACAAGTTTTTAAAAGAAAATTATAGAGATTGGTCACTTTGTGAGACAATGTTTCTTCGCCTGAACCGAAACTGCTTCAAGTTGCTTAGACCTTGGCATACACTGGAGATAGCGTCTCAGAAGTTTAAGACAGCACCCTGAAGTTTTGAGCGTTTCGTCGGTACCAGGAATCCCTTGAATTTGTAATTCTAATTTTATCGAAACACGCATCGTGGCTTTGAGGTGCGAGCGCCAGGCTGTCACGTGATATTAATTGCGTCACACCCACGATGCGCGCCACAGAATAATTCTATTTGTTCATTAACTTATTTAATTAAAAGTTTCCGAGTTATTGCATAGCTGCTAACTCTTGATGATAAACGTGGTCTAATTCTTTACAACTCTTTAGGATTTATTTGTGCACAGTTTTATTTCAGCAACGTGACTACGACGCGCCTGTTGACATTTCGGACTCGTGTTACATTCTACGAACAAAAACGCTCTCAAATAATATTATATTTTCAACAAAAGGAGCTTAAAGAGAACAGTTCTTCATTCAGGTCTTAATAGCCTAATATTCATTCATCCTGCGGAAACATATTTTGCTGAATATTATGAGATGAAGCCGAAATTGGTGTAAATTGCAATTAAACTCATTACTAAAAATGATCTTCCTATCTAGTTAACAAGTGTTAATTATAGAGTTTTATTAATGAAGTAAATTAAAGAAAACTTGAACGAACTTTTAAGAAACAATCAGAAAAATTTAACACAGATGACCTTTGCAGTCATGGCGAGATTCATTGATTGAAAATATTTCTGCGCATTTACCACGTAGAATCCATATTCGGTATGTACATTTTGAGGCTGATATCATAAATTCAAACCGAGCAAAAAGCTATTTCCAAAACTTTAGACACGAAAGACAGGACCTACAGACACTGTGACGGCTCTTGTTTAGAAACCTGCCAAATCATATTAGATCTTTAACTACAGAAGCTTAAAAAAACGTTGTTAAAAAAAAAAATTTATAGACGTAACTCAGGCGAAGCATATGCGTTCTTTATGTCCGCTATTGCTAAAACGTCTTGAGAGTTGCTTGCAAAATAAAAAAATTGTTGAAACGTATTTGATAGTCGTATGAGAACCTCTAAAATGCTGTTATTACTTGTAGAGTTCTTGGAGAAACCCACTTTGTTGTCCTGGGAACGTTCTGAGCAAAATGCCTTTTTACGTCATATTGTGCGTCTGCACCACGTTAGAAAGAAGCTACGTTCAAAACAGCCGCGATCCTTAAGCTCTTTATGCTGTCGTCCATGAAAAGACTAAAAACATAAAGAAGCGAAGAAACTACGTCGTCTTAAACAACTGCTCTTGGTTTCACTTACCATGCTCACTGACGACAGTGAACAGCGTGGACGCATAGATTAAGATGGAAAGTCAAAATGTAAAGCCTTTTTCTTTTGCGCTGAGTAAGACTGCTCATGACATGCTAGTGTAAACCGTATGCATTTGTAGCGCCATGTTAAGGGTGATGTAAAAATTTTATGTGTAAAAATTATATTAATTTATGTAAATACATTTACTTAAATGCTAATGTATATATAGATAACACATCGACTGTATAACATCCACTCAAAACATCTACTTACATCGTCCATCAACCAAACAAACTCCATTTCTCAGAAATTTAAAAGATTTCATTGAGTGCTTCATTAGTTCAGTAGAGTTCTCTTTTCGATTGCCAGTAATGTTTTTGCAGGAAACCTTGGGTTAAGTTGTGTTTTTTCGGCTCTCTTTGTCACTGACTATTGCAGTCTCGAGAAGAGCTTCATTTATTGAAGCCTAGAGCCTAGATTCAAAATATTACTGCTCTAGGTACGTTTCCTTGAAAGTAAATAAAAAAAGCCAATTGAGCGTAAAATATTCACTACGAAATGTGTATATTGTATTATGTATGAATACCTGCGTGGGTGTATTAAGTTGTTAATCAAGTGATGAAAAAATTTAATCTTTAGATTTTAACCAAAATATCTACCAATGCTCAATCGAAACCGATAAGAAATTCAAATAAAGCGATGCTAAAATGCTAATGATCAACATTCACAGAGCTTAGATAGCAACACATGTAGACTTGTTTACGTTTCTAAGTTCGGTTGGGGAAAATACGACATTTAGATTAAATGAAGCTCACAAACAGAGCAGAGTTGGATGTTCTTATACAGAGTAGGAGGGAAGGGAGAGTTAACATGTGACAGTACAAACATATTTAAATAGAAATGATCAGAAATTTCAGGTAGCTGTTGTACTTCACTCAACAGTTTTGGAAGGGTTGCTCTGTATTTCAGCCCTTCATGGGTGTTAAGCACGAAATTATATCTCCTCCTGAATGTCAAGAAAGTACGGTTCGCACAACAGTCCACCTCAATCTACAGATTAAGAAGGTTTGCACAATCATGTGCCTCGTTGCGCTCATCGGACTAGTATGCGCAATATTCCACCTCATGCAGATCGAACTAGTACACAAAAATTCCTGCAAATGAACTTGTATGCAGGAATAAGGTTAACCATTTCGACTTATGCGGAAGATCGAACTAGCATGCACAATAGTAGAGCCAATTGTGCACATAAGTCCAGGATTCACATCAAATATGTCATGAAATTGTATGAGAAGATGTGCCTGACTCTACTGCTGAGCAATTCCTTTTCCATTACTTGTGCAGCTAAGCGAATTGTTTATTCCTGCGAAGGTCGCTACGTCGCCTCAGGCTCAAGAGTTCCAAACATACCGAGCCAAGTTCCATGTTCCTAGAGAATTGGCAAAAAAGGCAGTGAGAATAAAGCGATAAAAATCTCAAAATTTTCCAGGCGGCTTAGCAATACGGTATTTTACTTCTTCCGAATATAATTTTGTGAAGTGTTTGAATTTAAAACCTATTATGTAAAACCTTTGTAACTATTATTTTTATATTTTAAACGTTAGGGAGCTTCATAAGAAAGCTTCAGAAACGGCAAGCATTGCGATTAACTTTTATAACAATAGCTCAGATCTTTTTAAACGAAGATGAGAGAATACATCAAGATATAGTCTTGAAAATCAAAAATATCTGATATCGCATCGATAATGCCGCCTGTGAGAAATTCGACGTCACTTTGTAAAGAAATCTAACTCAAATCATATGACTGAAAATAAACGCCCTGAGGTTACATCATTTATCGTGAACTTTACTAACATTTGTGGCTAAAGTAATCCAGTATTTCTGAGTTGGTCCCCTCATTCTCTTATTATTTATAACTTGATGCGTTGACCTTCACAACTCGCGGACAGCTGAGTGCGGCTCGTCAGGGAAAGATTTGCATCGAGCGTTCCCTAGGGGACAGCAACTTGAGAAGTGGGCGAGCGTCTGCTTCGTCTGACGTACGAGATGCAACAGTCGCACAGCGAGATGAGAGACACTTGGTAACCAAAACAGACAATTTGGTCTGAATATTTTTGTTACGCCGTATATTTCTGGGTAGAAATCAAAGCTTGCTCAAGGTCCGTGTGAAATTGAATGTTTATCAAAAATGTTCAGTGATATTTTAAAATGACCACCTAGAAGTCGTTGAACTTATTCGGGCCCACAAGTAACTATTTTCAAATGTGCCCATTGAACTAAACTCAAGACACAATTTACTGCTGTATCGCTTGTAGTAAAGATATTGTTTAAATTGTTTAACCAGCGGCGTAGTTTGTTTTAGAGGCATCCCCTGCAGCACTCTTTTGGTAATTCAGTAACACTCCCCGGCCCACCAGTGATTATGGAAATAGAAAGAAATAATTTGCATTAATTTTATAAAGTGCATATCCAGTATATGAAACTAACATGCCTCTTCCTTCATATGTATTCCGTCTATCTATTCAGCTATTTCATTTTGAAGTAACTGGCACACTTCAAAGGACTCGAATGAATGGAAAAATGATAGATGCAATTATTTGATTAGTCTCTTGAGTTTGATGAACGTAAAAGCTGGCGAACATCATTTTTAAAAGATATCCTCGGGTTCTCGATACGCGAGTAAATGAGTGGTGAGCTTTAGCAATCTACATGTCAGTATTGTAAACGTTATTGCCTTAGGTTTTGAAGTGGCATTATTTCTTGTTTTCATGTCACGATAAAGTACACAATGTTATAGAGACAATGATTTTATTCATAAGAGAGGTATTCTGGAACAGTTTTAAAATTGAATTGCCTAGTTCATTTTAAACGCCAGGCGGAAAATGTATCGGTATGTAGAAACACAATCAATTTATTTTCTAATTTCTACAGCCACTCTGAATATTGACAGGGTTAGGAACCCCTGTATTTTGATGGTTCGTCTTTCACTCCGATCGCGTGCTACATGTGATTGCGTCGACACTTCATCAACCCAAGTATTTCTTCTCGGTCACAAAATCTGGATTGGACGGCATTCCTGCTGCAATTCTAGCGTGAGACCAGCGAATGGCGACCCAATCTGCTGTGCAAGCCGCGCTCTGTCTCGCCTTTGCAACCTACGCGGTGGTTGAGACGGAGATTATATTTATGGGATCATTGAGCCACGAATTTAGATCCCAGTCTATCAAATGATCAAACAAAAAATAAACACGATGAGGTCCATTATTTTTATTGATTGTGGGGTGGTTAAGACGGAGATTACATTTCTGGGATCATTAAACGACGAGCCTCGAATTCGAATGCCAGTCTATGAAATGAAACAACTAAAAAATACACGCGCTGAGGTTGCATAATTTTTATTTAATGTGAACTGCACTAACAGTTGTAACAAAAGTAATCCGACATTTCTGAGTTGATTCTCTTATTATCATATTCTTTTTAATTTCATGTGTTGACTTTCATAACTCGTTGACAGCTAAGTGCTAATCGTCAGGGAAATATTTGCGATCTTGGCAGACAGTAAAAAGATATAGAAACTTGTACGCTAGTGAAGATGTTAATTTCGTCCGAATTATGATATTACGGCACGAAAAGAAAACTAATTTTTATAACTCTTTACGATAAGGATACAACGCTTTGATAGTTCCTTAGGAGGGAAAGATTTTATGTTCACCAAACCTATTCCGCATTTCATTCAAAAAATTTTAAATGAATAGCTTGCATTCAATTATTAACGTCTTCGATGGTTTCAGATACAAATGTGTTCATCCTATTGGAGGATAGAAGTAATTTCCATACATACTCATTTCAGATTCGAAATGAGTGAGACGGTAACTTGACTATTTGACTATTGACTATTTAAATTTGCAACAATTGCAGGCACAAGCACTCGAAAGAAAAAAAAAGGAAAGAACTGTCTGCTTTCAACTTGATGTTGAAAAACAGGAAATTAAATTAGCACTGTATTTATTCGCCCGAATCTGAGTACATTTTTTTATCACCATTCTCAGTTCAATTCTGTCTATCCATCACGCATAGTTTTGCATGTTCGTCAGAAAAGTGATTCTCAAATTCTTTGATGTGACGTCCTTTCTTAGTAAAATAAATTGACACCTAAAGCAATTTGTAAAGCAATCTAAAGCAATCAGTGACACGTTCGAACGCAGTAGGCTGATAATTCAATCTAAAATTTACGTCGGAGCATCTATAATTTAAGGTGTCGAATGCAGATGCTATATTTGGGCAGCGAAAATCCCCGATGCGCCTGTAAAAATGTTAGACGGGAAAGTTGTTTACTGCTGTATGCTAGACGAGAAGGCTAAAATTTTTTGTCTTTTATTCGCTTCGTATTTATGTATCTGAAACCCACGTGTCAGAGTGACACTACTTCAGAAGACAGTGTGATATAACAAGATAAGGTTCATATGAGCTTCCAATTTGAACGTAGTTTTACATTTCCTTAACCCCGTTATTCACGACAACATTCAAAACTTAATCGGATGCACTACAGATAACGCACTTGTCGAATGCCCTCGACCATCTCCAATATTATTTACACGTTTGAATGTTAACGTTAAAGTTAGCTACAAATAGACTTAATTTTATGATCATACTTCGTTTACTCTTGTTCACACTCCAATTCATATGTGGTGACCAAATCAAAATTTCTTGCTTGACTCATATCTTTTCGGAAAATTACTAGGTTTGCAAACGAAAATCCATTCGAAAATTAATCCAAACAAAAATTTATTCGCTATCTTTACTAATTAACCTAAACAAAAATCTATTCGCTATCTTTACTAATTAATCCAAACAGAAATCCATTCGCTATCTTTACTAATTAATCCAAACAAAAATCCATTCGCTATCTTTACTAATTAATCCATGCATGTTCACATCCGGAAGCAAGGGACACAATGTACAGCGCAGATGTAGCAGATCCACACCATGCACGAAGAAGAGCAAATAGAGAACATAGAATTGCTTTCGACGTGTTGAAAACATAACAGGAGGCATGTCTGACAGCAGGCACCCTACTTTTCCGCGCGCCTCGCAGGAGAAAAAAGAATTATAAAGAAGATTGCGCAGGCCCAACCGAGACCTTTTGTTGTGAGGATTGCAGGCTTAGCCAACTAGGCGGGACTGATGCTCAACTTTCTGCTTCGGAACTTCGTCAATTAGGTTGCCTCCCCAGCCTTGCTCAGAGTCATGTAGACAGCCGAGCAATAGCAGATATTCTGGATAAATGCGTAGGAGTTTCGCTCAGGAGCTTGTCGTCTGCTTGCCAAATTTTGCGCCTACAGACCCGATACAGACATATTCCGAAATAAAATTTCGCCGATGAGTATTTTCGCGCAAAATTAGGTACATGAGTTTCACTTTCGATATTGTTAGTTGCGGAATAAAATAAAACTACTCAAATCCCACTGGTAGTTTCAGCGCAAAAATTTTAATGCTGGCTGTCGCTTGCAATTCGTCAGTGAAGAAATCGGGTGTTCGTACGAGAAGGTTTACGCGTCTCAGAAGGCATTGAAATGCCGCTCTGGGTTTGACACGACAGACGTCGCAAAAATCTTCGTCCGTTTTGTAGCGCTGTGGAGCAAAGCTGTAACGCAAATTTGTGTTTTTCGAAAACGGGTAGAATTACTGCCTCATGCGTTAATACAAAATCATTTTAACAATCGATGGGATTTAACCAATCACGGAATATTTTATAGCTCATTCATTAGAATAAAGTCGACAGTTTGTGAAAAAATTTTTGAGAACACATATTTTTCTAGATTATGCTGGGAGCTTATGGATAAAATCAAATGGAGAACCAATGTTAAAATGCGCATTATTGATTGCAAACGTTTTAAAGTACTTAGAATTCTATTTTCAGTGATGAAACACGATAGATCAATGTCAAACTTAGGACACGCTCTGAGTTTATGCATTTATCATCCGTTTTAAAAGTATTTACAATACTTTCGCCTTTATTATGTGCTACAACATCTTGCGCGACTCCGACTGACTAAGTTATTTTACTTGTAAGTGAAGGAGAAAAGTTTTTCCCTCAACATACTCAACTATAATCTACTTTTCCAAGCTCCTGTGCATCTGATCCAAGATCTTCGCACGCAAGAGACTATTCACGTTGAGGAAGAGGCAGAAGCTTAAGTTAACTTCTTGAACAAAAGTTTGTTTGAAATTTTTTTTTCCTGTAGCACATGCACAAAAAAACTATTACAGCACGATGCAGTAAATAAACATTGGAAAAAATATGGCATAATACAAGGAGTGTGATGTGTAGCATTACACTCAATGTTTGTCCGTGGTTGGCATATTTTCTATCGAATAACTTACCGTGCTTCATTCCAGAGTAAAATATGTTCTAGTGAGCCATCATTAAAAATCTTCGGTGTTTTGTTTTTCGATGCCAAGGTAACAACTAACGTAGAAAATTCATGGTTTACAAATTAAAAAGAGACATTGATGCTTCAGTGGTCATCCACTTCAAGAACAAGTGTGGGTTGTTTTGGAAAAAATAACATTCAAATCATTTAATACAAAGAGTTTCAATTTAGGTATAGAACATGAAAGCAACTTTAATTATTGAAAGCAACTGTAAAAAAATCACGGCTCGTTAAAAACGTGTCTGTAAAAATAGGTAGAAAAGTATTTGCTAATTGTCACGACAGTGATCTCAACATTGAAGATTCTTGAAGAGAAAAGTCTTTTTTGAGTTTTTCTTTAAGGCAATGTGGCGAACTCATAAAAAATGCCAAACAAATTGATCTTCAGTTACAAATTTTTTTGTGATGCTATTATGGAATATTTAATTCCTTATTTTCTTGGATATACTGTTTTCATTCTCGAAAACATCCTGATTTAATCTAGCAGAAGCTCAACTTGCTATTTATAACATGTACAATAATTAAAGTTATCCAGATTCGCAAGTCTCAGGCTCTGGAGTCTGCTCCACTGAGTTTCATAAGCCGATGATTAAATTGAGGCGCTCTTGCTAGGATGAACAGCTTTTGAATGTTTCGCATCACTGTCAGCAAATTAATTCCCTAATTGATTCAGAACTTTAAAAGACAAAATTTCTATTCCAGTAGCGATGTAATTGCCGCTAAACTTTTTTGCAAACTATTGATACTGAGACTTCACTCGATGAAACCGTAGTTCATTTCCTTTATCAATCATCTTTTCAGAAATAAATTAATTCGTTAGACAGCATAAGCAGACTAAAAATAACTGTTTGTTCCGGGGACTTTCGTTGAAAGAGATTATGATTTGCTTTAGCATTGTTTCTTCTACTTAGTTCTAATGATTATGGTTTTAGTATCAATATGTACTAAAATGCAAAAATGTAGCGGATAATTTCGTT
Organism: Platorchestia sp. MABIK; assembly: GCA_014220935.1. Classification (NCBI taxonomy): domain Eukaryota; kingdom Metazoa; phylum Arthropoda; class Malacostraca; order Amphipoda; family Talitridae; genus Platorchestia; species Platorchestia sp. MABIK. The sequence continues at coordinate 91,986 of JACJUY010000249.1, forward strand.
GTGTGAAATGAGCTCAAGGCTCTTTTCATTTCTGAAACAGAAACTTCTAACAGCTTTGAATGTCGGAATTTCTTATTCATCTCAGAGTAAAATACAGCCAAATCTAAGAGATTGAAAACGTCCCGCAACAACGTTAGTCAGAGTATTCCGTGTACATATTTTATTTACCATTTCAAATTCTTAGCAACTTGTTTAAGCAGAAAAAATTGAATTGGTTTTCCATTCCTTAAACACAAATTTAATCTTATATTTCAAATTTTTATCAACTTGTTTGAGCATGAAAAAATTGAATTGACTTTTCTTGCCACAAATTAGATCCCCTCGTCGAGCGGTCCACTTACCTGCGTAGAGCTTCATACGAGCGCCGCAGGTCTCCTCAGTCTTTCGCAAACATTCCCGGCTCTCAGGAAGCCTAAATGGCTTTCAGTCCCTCGTGTCATCCCTTGCCATTACCCGATGGTAGGCCTTCCCATTTAATTTCCTCTCTATTTTAAAGGAATTTCAAGCAGACACTTGCAATAATCGTAAGTCTCTGTGGCGGTAAACATTCTCAGCTCTAGTACCGTCCTCATCTTCCTGCTCAGCAGTCGCAAGTCAAAGAGGCCCTCGGTCAATAAAAAATCCTGTGAGTTCATGTGATTCTGATCAGGCCTTTAGCGTTCACGTCCTCGAACTAACGGAATTGAGTTTTTGATGAAAAATTGAATTTCATGGAAAGTTATATGTTACTGATTTTGTTGAAAGTAACTGTTAGTGATATGTGAGAAAAGATACTTAGAACATTCTCTTCACGGGCAAAATGAAGTAGAAGATGTTTTGCCTTTGCAGCTTATATCACGCAAAACTGATGACAAGTTTCCCGAGGGTGTTAAAAAATTCATCATTTCATTTCCACACAGTTTCATGAATTTCAATTTCTGGTAGAAAAAATTCCCCTCATGGTAGTACTGTGTATCTCTCTGCAAAACTCTGCATTCTTTACGTCACTGAAAAAAAAACATATTTCGTTCAGTCCATAGAAGAATATTTAAAATAAATATTTGAACTGAACCATGCGGTTACAGAACTATGCAAAGTTTGGTACTTTAAAGGATGGTTGTCTCAATTTAACCTAACACAATTACCGTAATATTTGAATATTAAAAATGATCTGCTACTATGTAGATTAAAAAGATTTTTTCCGAACAGTCAAAATTTTTTAATTTGTACTTCGTACGAGCATGCTGTAATACTGTGTTAGGATAAATACTAATGTTTTGCTTCTTGCAAATCCTAATTATGAATAAAAGAGCAAAGAAAGTAGCTTTTAAATTTAACATTCTTTAACTGTGTTAGTATATGTCAGTTCGGATGTCGGGTGTCATTTTTATCGAATTAATTGCTTTTTTCCGGTACGTTAGACCTGGCTATCATCAAATTATCGTCTTCCAACGCGCACGTATAATCGAGGAACAATGTTTACCATGGGATGAAATGGCTGTACCAAAACATGCAGATAATCGTACCTATTAAGTAGGGATTGCATCAATAGAACTCTTCGACCTCAAATCATCATTAGTGTCACGACATCGCTAACGTCCTCTGCTCTCCGCTGGATGGACAATACCGTCATGATATGTTTTCCTCTGAACGTTTCCAAACATTAAAAACATGTTATGACGAAATCACGAACAAGGGTTAGTTAAATAAAACTCTCCTCTTATATTGGTTCATAAACTATGTTTTCCTTTGAGTGTTTCCAAGCATTAAAAACATGTTGTGAGGAAATCACGAACATGGCTAGTTAAACAGTACTTTCCTTTTCTATTGGTTCATCATCCAAACTTTGCTCGTGAAAAACCGTCAATAAATACAGAATGTGGATGAAAAATATTCCTCTTAGCACCTTTCTTCTCTGGT
>JACJUY010000249.1:96073-172939 GCA_014220935.1 Platorchestia sp. MABIK
AATGACAAGAACCAAATAGCGATGCGAGTTACAATGGTTAAGTATCGTACGTTTTCATTGGTACCCCATTATTTTATATTTTGCGTTTCTCCAATATTTTTGCATTTGATCCAACGGACAACTCTTATCGCACTGTATTTTCTCTCTAAAGGAGCTCTAATCCAAAAAGAACTGTACGTGGTTTTTGAATCCCCTGGTGAACTTTTGAAGATGAACTAGTAGAATTGTCCGCCTTCTGATGTAAAAGCTTATCATGCCAATTCCACAGGGCGTCTTAGACCCAAATGCTTCACGGAGTAAATCTGCACTGATGTGTCCAGAATTTCAAGCAGCTCGTTGTGGAAAATTTCACTTTGAGCGCAGTTTTATTTGAACGGTGATGCATTTTATGTGCATAGCAATATTCAGCAAATACGCTATTAATTCCTTTACTTGTCTTCTTAACGCACATTAAAATCGGTTCAGGATTATACCCACAATTTTCCACGTGATATACAAAGAAAAGTGCTTTTTGTTGATCACTTCTAGCGAAGCAAAAAAAAGGATTCAAGTTTTATAGTAGATTTCGGCCCTTATCCCGTCCGCCTATCTGCGATGTAATGTAATCAGTATCCTCCGACCCTCGCGAGAGACAAATCGTTCACTCAAAATTCCCCACCAGATGATGCAACGCTGTCGAGCCCCTTTTTTCACGTACCTTGCCTCACGAAATGCAGCAATATAGCTCAATTTTTGTTTTCTACTCCTTTTTGTTGACAAATTTCCACCTAGAAAAGCCTAAATTTGGCTCTAGGAGAGTTTAGAGATTTCTCGTTCATTCTCAGCACATGTTTCTTGTTCCCAAATTGAACGAATCTCAGTGACGATTACATGTTAGTTCGACATGCCACTCGCCCCTGCCTGCGGTGAAGCAAGTCATCCACTCATTTCACACAGAGCCTCCTCAGACCTCATGATATTGGTGACAGTGTGACAACGTTTTCAACGCGCATATTAGTTCATGGAGCGTTCTAACATTTGTCGTGTTTGTTCACAGCCACTAAAACCTCTTGCACACCAGCAAGAACTGGGGCAACTTCTCTCAGATGAATAAATCGTGGGCACTACTCAAGTGCGGACTGTGGCACTCAATGCAATAAGCGGCTATTGACGAGCTGTTCTAGCTGTGTATCATACTTGTCATGACCCGACCATGCTTATATTTCTCGCCGCTCAGCACTTGCGCCAGTGCTAATATCGCACGACTAGAGAATGGACAAATGTTATTGTGGGAACGAGGTAAATGATACGAGCTTGTATGTACTAGCTGCCCTCGGCCATTCGACCTAGTTGCCTGAAATATTCGTCTGTACAGAGTTCGGACAAGCTTTGCGCGATTTTAGAATCAGTTTTTCTTTTGTCTGGAAGTTCAATAACAGTATGAATTTGAACCTGAAGAACGTGTATGGCTCATCGAAATCTAGATTTCGAGTTTCAAAAAGAAGATACTATGAAATACAGGCAAGCTTATTTGTATTTCGTCGAAGAGATAGTCAAGGAAAGAGATATGTTGATGAAAATACAAGTACGTAATTCGTGACTTTTTACAAATCGTTCGAAGAATAGTGCACATCGAGTTTGAATTATGCTTTTATTACGCAACACAGGTATCCTCGATACACTTTTTGCAATTCTTCTTCCTTTAATTTCTTTCGGATTATCAGAGAACAATTATTTTTCATTCATAGAACGCATAAGAGCACGTTAACAACAAGGAGTCAACTCCACCAAAAAATTTTTGACGTTTTTTACGTTTAAGGTGAGATTTATTCAAGAAGATCATTTTTGAAACTAGTTTCAATGCACATCTTTTGTTTTTCTAAAATATTTTGTGTAAGGATTATAACAGAACGAACATCAACTAATCATAAGAATTTGAAATTGGAAAAAAAAAATTTTCGGTCATTTGTAGTACTCAAGTATCTATGTAGTTTCCCTAGTACAGTGGGAGAGATAGCGATTTATCAAATATTCAAATTCAAGTTTTTGTCAATGTTTCACACGTCCTTTTTCTGGCACACTACCTCATCATTCTAACTTGCAAGGCTATTCTGTTGCTTTAAAAATAAAATGTCGTGTTAAAGCACGAATTTATAGTTTCTGTTTTAAAAGGGATTACTAGTCAGTTGTTAGGTATCATCTTGCTCAGTTTTTCTAAATGTTTTGTCCCTAACGTCAGAGAGCAATGCCGGTTACTCACGGTACCAATAAAAACAGCAGGGCAGAAATAAGAATCAAGGTCCCTTCAATTTTTTTCACCACGAAAGACGTAAAGAATATGCTGCTTGATTCTAACAAAATGACGTAGACTGACCGTAGGAATAGACACTATCTAACGAAATCTGTTTGCCATCATTCTATTTTCGCTTCTATTATTAAGCGTTCAGTTTACACAGAGTAGAGGCTTATTGCTCATGATTTCCGTCCTCGTAAACTTCAGACGTCACAAATCAAATATTTTTGCCAAAAAGACACTTTCTCGTTTGGTCCTTTCATTTGCATAGTCAAGACCATGATGAAAGACTGCTGTCCCGTGGGCGTGCGGTGCCTGCGGTTTGGCTCCTTCCATTAAGCGATAAAATCCAAATTCTCCGAATCTCGTTTATTTTGCACTATCAGTGATTGACAAATTATACCTAGGAAATTATTCATTGTCCTTGAGCGAGAGTTAAATGATTCACCAATACGCACTCACTTCTTTACTCTTGACAACTCTAGAAAAATTGCTAATTTACTGAGCTGTAACTGAAGTTTCAGAAATTTTATAATAACCAAACAAGCAAGAACATTTTTCAAACATAGAAGCATTTCCCAATAGAAAGTCTCAAAAAAAATTTATTCAAAAAGTCGCGCACTTAAATCTAGCAGTACATGATCGTGTGACAGGTAACAGATCGTAAGTAGAATTTGCACTGGCAGAGCATTGATTCCCGAGAAGAAAATAGACTCAAGGCGACCAATTAACATTTATTGCTTTAGCTGGACGTGGCTCAGTGAGTGTCGGGTCTGCAGAAATCAATCAAGTCCGCCATGTCATTCGTTTGTGATTGGCTTCCCCAAAGAAGCTTTATATGATCTCGTTAACTACTGAAACAGAGAGTCGTGGACCGAAAAGAAGTCTTAAGGGCATTTTGGGTTTCAAAGAGTTGTTGATCTTTAACTATTGAAACTGAGATTCGTTGACTGAAAAGAAGTATTGGCGGCATTTCAAGTTTCCAGGAGAAACATAAACAACTCGAAATTATTGCAAAATATCTTTCGAAGAGAAATTTTCCATGGATTTATAGAGATATGCATTGTTTCTTGTACATATTCTAAGTATCTCAGCGAAGTCAACTAACTCGATTTTACTGAAGTCAGTAGATGAGGCTCAGTGATGAAGTTACAGCCGTAATTCAACAACATCTCCATCATCATTCCTCAAAAGCCAATTAAAAATTGATTTTGATTTTCGTTGATTTCGTGGAAGACTAGATTTTTGTTTGAAGAACATTCACTTGAATATCCGTGAACACTTACGAGCCATTAAACTCTTGTCTAACGAGGTCACTGCCTAACGACCCAATCCTGCACCAGGGCTGAAGTTGCGGCTCCGCAGGGGAGTTAGCTGCATCAGNAAGGGCGGGCCGTTCCGCCGCTACTGATGTTCACAGTCCAGGCTTCAGCAATGGCAAGGAAGTTACTCTATCTTATCAAACTTATATCTTGAAATTAAGATAATACTTATACTAATTTACCACTCTCTCTTTACTGAGTAGGTGATGACAAAGTAGGCTTAGCTTTAAATTATTTCAAAGTGATGCTGTTTTGTGATGACTTTGCATGAGTAAAGATACCATTGAAATTTATTGGAAGCAAAAATTTTCAAATATTCTCTAGGTTTTCATTAGAATAATCTGTGTACTTTAAGGTGTGAATTTGGAAGACTAGATAAATGAATTAATTAGAGTCAATTAAAAATTCCGTTTGTAATAATTTTCGTAGTCAGTAAATTTAGGAGAGCTTATTCATCATTTTAACTTGTAGATTGCCCTTGAATCTCTGTAGCCTTTAAACTATTTTTAAGTTTTTTTCATACCTCATTATTTGTGTTTAACACTTGTTCAGGCATGTAAAAGCTTCGATAAATAAAAAAGTACAATGAAAAAGTTTCTTCGTTTAAAAAAATGAAACCTACCCTGGTATGCCAAGACCTCAAGTGCAAATTTAATCTGTTTTTGTATTTTCAATCATTTCAATACACTCGGAAATCAGCCCTGCCATTTTGTTATACTCATAACAGAGTATGCCAAAAAAAAGAACACTCACATCAGGAGTACAAAAATTTTCTTCTAAATAGAGAGTAGATGGCAAAAAATTTAATTAACACGTTCTCATTCATTTATAATAAATCTATGAATTAGGCTTTTAATTTCTGCTAAGAAAATGGCTCAAAAATAATTTTCCAGCGACGTTTGTACGATTCAATCAGTATAAGGATAACTTCACATAATTTTTTCCACATACGCTATGAATGCGTATAGATGATGCAGCACCACAACAAGTCCACGGACTTTACATCGAAGATTTCATTTACTTTTGACCATGTTGTTGTGCTGCAAGTATACCTCATTTATAGCCGAAACAGAGAAGAAAAGGAGTAATATTTTCATGAGCTCATTTGTCCTGAAGACAGGAAAACGGCTAAAATTTACGAAAATTTTAGTGAGTTATTACAGAGCGCGAGTAAAAAATTGTCGTTGATGATCACATGCTCATCAATCTTCTATAAACACTCGAATAGGCATACAAATAACATGGGATTCCTTTCTGATTGCTTGACATTAAAGAGAAAAATTAAAATCAAACTCTTGCTTAACGACATCACTGTCTAACGACCCAATGCTACCACAGGGCTGAAGTTGTCGGTCCGCAGGGGAGTTAGTTGCATCAGAAGGGCGGGCCATTCTGACACCCTTGTGTTCACAGTCCGGGCATTAGTAATAACAAGGACGTTGCCATCTCTTAACCAAGAGAGAGCTGAAATTAAAGTAGTATTTATGGTAACTTACCACTCACGCTCTTTACAAAGTGGGTCACGACAAAGTAGACTGAGCTTCGAATTATTTCAAAGTAATTTTTCGGTAGAGTTGGGGCTGCGGCTTTGTGACGACTTTGCGTGAGTAGCGAGAGCGTGGAAGGTAATTGAAAGTAGAAGTATTCAAATGATGTCTCAGTTTTCATTTGAATATTCTGTATACTTTAAAGTGTGAATTTGGACAACCACACACATTAATTACTGTAGAGTCAATTAAAAACTAGGCTAGTAATTATTTTCGTTGTCAGTAAATTTAGTAGAGTATATTCACCCCACAAATTGGCAGATTGCTCCTTAATCTTTGTAGCCTTGAGATTATTTTAAAGCTTTTGTCACATCATTTGCTTTTACCCCATGTTCAAGCTGGGGAATGGTTCCATGAGTTGAACCGGTTCAGTTAAAAAGCTTTTCTGTTTTTTGAGAGAAATGACGACTGCCTTGGTATGGCGAGACCTCAACTGCCCCAAAGTCGGCAAATTTTATGTTTACGTATTTTCAATCATTTCGCTGCACTCAGTAATCTGCCCTGCTGTCATGTGCTCCTCATAAAAAGAACATGTCAAAAAAATGAACACTCCTATCAGGCGTACCAAAAATTACTTTCAAGTAGTGAGTAGATTATGAAGAATTTAATCAATACAGTCTCATTCATCTATAATAAGCAAACGAATATTATTTTTTTATTTTCTGCAAAGAAAATGGCTCAAAAAGGCTTTTTCAGCGATCTTTGCACGATTCATGCATGAGGATAGCTTCACACTATTTTTTTTCAAATTATGCAAACAATGCGTGGTGCAATAATGAAAATGATCAGTTTAGAATCTGATATTTTTTGTAGGGAAGGTAGAGTTGCATCCTGAATAGTCCATTCCACACAAGACTACAACACTGCGAAAAAAATATTTCCTTTATTGCATCACGTTCAAATTAATCATGCATTATGCTATNAGAGAAATGACGACTGCCTTGGTATGGCGAGACCTCAACTGCCCCAAAGTCGGCAAATTTTATGTTTTCGTATTTTCAATCATTTCGCTGCACTCAGTAATCTGCCCTGCTGTCATGTGCTCCTCATAAAAAGAACATGTCAAGAAAATGAACACTCCTATCAGGCGTACCAAAAATTACTTTCAAGTAGTGAGTAGATTATGAAGAATTTAATCAATACAGTCTCATTCATCTATAATAAGCAAAAGAATATTATTTTTTTAATTTCTGCAAAGAAAATGGCTCAAAAAGGCTTTTTCAGCGATCTTTGCACGATTCATTCAGCATGAGGATAGCTTCACACAATTTTTTTTCAAATTATGCAAACAATGCGTGGTGCAATAATGAAAATGATCAGTTTAGAATCTGATATTTTTCGTAGGGAAGGTAGAGTTGCATCCAGAATAGTCCATTCCACACAAGACTACAACACTGCGCAAAAAATATTTCCTTTATTGCATCACGTTCAAATTAATCATGTATTATGCTATGCTTGCTTAAAAATTTTGCTTTTTATTCGGTAAAAACATAAATAGCTCTATGTTCGTAATGCTGGACGCCAGTAATCCCCATTCCAATCAAATCATAAACTTCCAGTTAATAGGCTTCAATTTTTCACGTCAGAATAAGAGCTTCGTAGAAACTTACTTGAATAAGGCGCTAAACTGATCGTTAGTTCAAATAGCCATGAGTATTGCAGCATGCGTTGATGATAGGATATTACCATTGGTCTGACAAGTCTACGGACTATACATCGAAGATTTAATTTACTGTTTACCATGGGAATTTCACCAATGATTTGTGAAACTCTACGGATTTTACATCTAAGATTTAATTTACTTTTTATCGTGTATGTACGATTGTTGTGCTGTAGGCAAACATCATTTGTAACTTCAATAGCAAAAACAAAAATAGTATTATGAATGGGCTTATTTACCCTGAAGACAAGAAAAATGGTAAAATTTACACAAACTCAATTGAGTTATTCAAGAGAGAGTAAAATAAAACGATTATCGATCTCATGCTCATCACTGAAATAGGCATGTGATACGGTATTCTTTTCTGGTTCCTTAGAGTTAAAGTTAAAGATTTGAATTTGGCTCGCGTTTTATGCACATGTAAAAACATAAAAACAGGGTGAACGAATTCACCGAAGAAAAGACGTGCTTTCTCTTACGGTAGACATATCTGAAACAGAAGAATTAATATTATTTAAATGAGATATCAAATTTGGCTCCCTTACAAATGCTTGCCTTCCGAGCAAACTTAAGAGGACTGGTAGTGACAGCTATCGCATTTGTGGGCGTAGATTTAGAACTTCACTTAGAGTTCAAGTGAAAAGCTGAGCTTCTTAACCTCATCTCACTACAGATTTTTCACCCAATAATTGCTCTTTGGATATTTTTCTTTGCACAATGACGTTTCAGGAGGGGAAGACTCTTTACAGCAGCTTGATAATTCCATCTTGTAAGGTGTCATTTTGATCAAGGGAAATTCTATGTGATATTTCCACACAGAAAGGATCTTATGGTAATTTGCTTCTATTTACCACGCTAAATTACGTATGTACATGTCTCGCCGAAACTACAGCCTTATATATCGACAGAAATATATACTTATGAATACTACGGCCTTTGTCAGATTTATAACGGCGAGAAGTATATACTAAGAATTTTAATGGAAGTATAGCTCGGCAAATGTGATAACTACGAAACTTACACTCATTGGCAGGCCAAACCTGATAAATGTTGTAAAAAAAGACCGAATCTGCTCGTGCTGACCGAATGTTGGATGCCCAAAACCTTCCTACTGGCGAAGAATACATTGGGGGAAATGAAATCGAGCCGTGCAAAAACACCAACCAGCATGGCTTGTTGGCTTCACCCCTGTTGGTCTAGAGTAATTCTGAACCGTCATTGAATTTTGACGAGGGCAGATGTTTGTATCCAGTAAATCTTATGAAGTCCCTGATGACCGCTGTCTCTATTGAAGATCATACGCCCATTGCCAGATACTTGCTCCGAGCAACATATACCAGCTCTTAGACGCATCTAACACCAAGCAGTATTCCCTTTTTCTACGTCTATGACATAGACCAAACAAATTCCAGCTGATAAACACGATAGAAAAATAAAATATTATGTTTTCATGTGAAAATCGAAAGCACCACGTATTTAAATATGTCAATTAAATATAACTTCACTAACCAAAAACTCGAGAAATACAATTTGTGTCCGGTCCCGTACTGTTCACTTTAAACTACAGTAGTGTACACGGCCCATCAAAAATTACTGGATTCAATATTTTTCGTGGGGGATTCCAAATTTTTCCAATGTGGATGACAAGCAAATACATCCATCCTAACAGCATCTACGAATAAATTTTCTCGTTCATCTGCCCTGGTAAAACTCGTATCTCAAATACGGTCATTAAGCCTCCTTATGAGCGTGACAGAGAGGTGGAAGAAGCGGACACTAAACAAAAGTCTAAATGAATAAACATACCGAGGTTATTATTTGGTAAAATTAGACCTCGAATTGTGAAAGCAATTAAATAACTTTAAAATAAATCTTTGAAATCACAGGACTACTGGCCGACCTGACACCAATATTTGGCCAAGTGGGGGACAGCTATTGGACTGTTATTGGGCCGTGACTAGCATGGAGGCCTGTGGCGCTGAGGGGAAAATGACCTCAATCTCAAGTTGACCCGAGAGAGCGGAGATCCGTGATCTGTTTTCCACACTGGAATAGATAGAAAAAATGGAGTTTTGCGTTCTCGGAAACATAGGGAAAATATTAGAAGAACATAGGGAAAACAACAACACAACATAGGCAAAGTGTTCGCCCACAGAGGAAAAATAAGTTACATCGCCACAAATTTGCCACGTTTCACGGGATGAAGTAACAATAATTGAATGCATTCAAAATGAGCTAATGGCTTAGTATTAAAATATTTTACAAAGGGGTTTTAGTTTAGACAGTTTACTTAGCTTTTTCAGCACGCTTGGTGTGATTTCGGCGAGTTTTTTTCCGGCCTCTACATAGTTCAAAGTGAAGTCATCTAAATTTAACGAATTTAACAGTAGACGCATGTGAGGTATTTATTTACAGCTTTACATGACTGTTGATATTGTCGAACAGTGCGTACAATGTATTTATACATGTATTCCTGAGAGGAACACATGTGAGGAGGTCATCAGCTTATTTTTGCGTAATAAAAGTGGTCCTTGTTTGAAAAAAGTTCGAGAACCCCTGCTTTAGTTCATGCTGGGGTTATTTTTCCATCCACTGGCCTGTGAGCTGAGTCTGGGACGTTACGATGTGTCTCTGTTATTTACTCTGTAATTAATCTCAAGAGTTTAAGTGCGTGTGAAAGTAGAAATAGAAAAAACTAATATTTAGTCATAAATTTAATGATTGTGACAGGATACTCCAATTAGTCGCTACAGTAAATGCTTATTGCAATTTGCCAGTGTGCGAAAATCATTCCCAGAAAATTTAAAACCCACCGAATACGTAACGTGCATTTGTTTTCACATAATTCTTTTGAATTTCTGATTGAAATTACCGTAGTCTCCTATCGCGAGATATTCACAAAATTGTCCTTAAATAATCTCCGTTGTAAATGCAGAGGCCGTCGTTGTGTTTCACCGCATGAGAATTGTCACGCAAAATGAATTTTCCATCTTATAAGTGTGAGTTTTTTGTAGGATTTCCCGTAAGAATTATTGCAGTCAGCAGAGCCTGTAAATATCCCGTTTCCAATTTTTAGACGTTTAAAACAGTGGAACGAGTCCAAACTTGTAGCCTTTAAATCATTGAGCGCCGGGGTAAAATGAATAATTTTTCTCGAGAGTTTCATTCCATTTCTCGTCGCAATACCGCGGGGGAAAATTGAGATGCAGTCCATGATCGTCTCTCCAGGTTGCAGCCAGATCTATGGCGCGTGTTCCCTCACGCCGCCTTCCAATGTCTCTAAATTTTCATCAACACCGTGTCATTTCCTTCTCATGTCATTTCTAACGCGCGTCTTTGCATTTCCTCCTCGTTTGAACCCCAGTTTTGCTGATGTAACGCGTGTCTTTGCATTTCCTCCTCGTTTGAACCCCAGTTTTGCTGATGTAACGCGCGTCTTTGCATTTCCTCCTCGTTTGAACTCTAGTTTTGCTGATGTAACGCTTGGCTTTTCTCGTTGTGTTAACCCCGCTTTTGCTGATACAACACGTGTCTTTGCATTTCCTCCTCATACCGCTTTCATCGATGTGACTCGTGTCTTTCTCATAAGTTCAATTGAATGAAAATTTTCTTCACAAATCAAAAATTCATTTAAAAATTCTCTGCGATGCAAATGAGGTCTCTTCCCTCAGCATCATGATCCAGTGTTTGAGAGACCAAAATTCCTTCGGGAAAAACGCATTTCTATAGGTGTATTTGCACTATGGAGATCGGAATGCCATTATCATTTCTGTGAGTATATCTTTTTTTTCGATTTTCTAAAGTTGAAAGGTTGGAACACAAACGGGAGTTTTTTTTCTTTTTCGATAATAATGACTTAAAAGTAATTATTGCATGGCTCTACTTTCTTCAATATTTATCTATGGGAGGGAAAGATAATTGTAAACGATTTCTGGTAAAAGACTTTCTAGTAAAGAAAGCTCTGGGTCGCTACCATTTCATTTTCAATCTATGATGTGCACACTGATGTAATACTGTGATCCTGGTTAAGCAAAACGAAATCATTTTGAGCCCCGAAACGTAGCCCTTAAATCTAAATAATTTACAAAAAAATGCTCATCTTCTAACACCAGGGTGAGTCGTGTAAAGTGGCACAAAAGTTTAATATATTTTCAAAATAACACTCATCGTCCAACTCTAGCTTCAATTCAGTAATTACATTCATGGTTTTTATAGTTTGCTACTAAACGCTTATCATCTAAAACAAGATTGTGTCGTGTGCAATTCCTAATCTATTTGCAATAGTACACTCGTTTTCAAACTCAATGAACCTCCAGTGACGAGATCTGGTATTCAATAATTCTAGAATCTACGAGAATTTTTCGCTACCAGTAGAGGTCATGTCTACTACCTATAGTTATGCCTTCTTTCTGTTTGGATACATTTGATCGATTTTCTAACTTTTTGTATCATACAATTTACATCATTTGGCTTCAGGTTTTAAGAAAATAAACAATTTATTGCATTGACTCATGTCAAATTAAGCTCAGTGAATGGTCTTTACCCACTTCAACATTCTCTCAAATTTTCATTTTCCCTCAATTTATTTTTATAAGAATCTATTTAACGATGTGATCATTCTGTAATGAGGAGGATACAGATTTTTAAAAACATGTTTTGCAAAAGGAAATAAATCGTATTTATCGTGATTTTAATAGGACAGCGAAATATTCGAGAGATTCCCAGCGTTTCGTAAAATCTGCAGAGCGAGGCATCGCATCGATGTCAACTTATTTCTTAAAGCGATTCGAGCAGATGAAGTAGCCCCGGTGCGGACACCTCTAAGCCTCGCCGATGAGTTCCATCATTGTTTATTCTGCGTTATCGGGAGCCCCGGCGTGTTTGCAGGCGACATGTCTTATTCTGCCTTATCATGAACCCAGGCTTGTTTACCGCAGACGCAGCGTATTCGACGGTCGCAAAGTCCACCACGCCACCTCACTAAATCGATGTTTTCCGGTGCTCGTAAATCCCCATGAAGCTCGTGTCACCAACAACATTTTTTCCCAACCCTCAAATTTATCAAGCAAAGACAGGAGAACCCCTGATGACAAAATCCTATGTTTATGCTCCAGCCTGCACTATACTCGTACAAGCTCTCTCGTTCTTCTTATTTTTTCTAGTCTATTCCATCCTTGCAAAATGATGCGTTTTCCCAAATGGTTTAATCTCAACTTTTAAAAGCTTTTAATTTTATTTGATGAGAAGCATGCTAAAATTAGTATGAAAATATTATCTTGCCGTGTCTAAATGACACCCTCAAAATTTTACTGCCTTTGAAGCCGAAAGATTCAGCTCTCCTTTCTGAAAATCCACTAATCTCAGATTTTGGCACGGTTTGTTTGATAGAACTTCAAATTGAGTACTGAGTCAATCTGAGCTGTTTATCATGAGCCGGCTTATTGAACGCCAGCAACTTAAAAAATTAAGCATTTTCCTGTGTCATTCGTACATCCTACAGAAGCTCATAAAATAAGTAGTGCGGAAACTGGACAGACATCACCACTTACTGTGGGGAATTTACGGCATAGAGTTCAATATTTCGCAGCCGCCCTGCAGTTGCGTGTCGATCGCTGCCGAGACCAACGCTGCACTTCAAATTTTATGCTCTAGTCTAGTCTCCTGGATTCTGTAAAGAACTTGTATTCTTCAGCCCGCGCTAGACAACAAGGTTATATATTGATTCGTGTTGATAGATACTATCTTTCAATACATTTACGAGAGGAGTGCAGTGACCTATATATTCACAATTGCTCTGCATCATTGGATGAATTTATATCACTTGAATCCTCAACGCTCTGACCATGTTGACGAGTAATTTCTGTAAAATCCGACATGTGTGAAAACGTCTAGGGACCAAATACAGAAAGTTTGACGACCAGATCTGATAATCCGCTGACAGTGATTAACTTTTTACGCTATCCACATCATTGCGAAGCAACTTAATTATTACTTTCTCCTGTCAGATTTACTTCACGCCTCCAGAGGAACACACAGGCTTTCAATTCATTTTAAAATCATCACTATCTCGAGCATCGTTCCACAGTTACAGAAACTTGGGAACTGGTCATCTACTCTAGGCGAAGTCCGTCAAGCCCCACACTTCAGAGGATTGCTCCTGTGCTTGATTTCGGTACACTGGATAATTTAATTGCTCCCATTCTGACCGGGGGACACTCAAGCTTTGACCAAACTTCACTGTTAATTTCAGCATTCCCCACGTAAATGACGTGGGAAGGATGAGGAGAGAGCATCACGGTGAAAGCCTCAGTCGAGGTAGCGCGCTGGACTTCGTTGGAGTTGTCAGTGTAGATCTCGGTTAATTTGGAGTCTACTTTCATGCTCCTTTTCAAAAATGAGATGAACTCAGGAAGAAATCTTGCCTAATAATACCCTTGGTGTGTTGATTTATTTATCTATGTTTGTGGTGTCCGCTTCTTCCTTCTGTCTGTGACGCTCATAAGGAGGCTTAATGACCGTATTTGTAATTCGAGTTTCACCAGAGCACAAGTTGATGAATTTTTTAATCACGGGTATTATTAGGATGGATGTATTTCTTTGTCATCCACATCTGGAAAACTTATTCAAGGCAAATATTGAATCCCGTAATTTTTGACGGGCGGTAAACACTAGTAATTCAATGATTTTTTCCCTTCTTCACTCTTGATAGGATTTGGTTTCATAGCTAATTTTAGTAAAACAATTGAACAGGAAAACATATTGTGTAGATTAGATATTTTATTAATGTTTTACGTCATTGCTGTAATTTATTATCATATTCAGTTTCTATAGAACGTGACAAGTACAAACCCTGAGGCAGGAGAAAGAGAGTTGTTCATGCTACTGCATTACATTGATTTACAATTGGTCAAATTCATGTTTTTATTTTTTCGTATCTCATTATTTGGCTCATGAAAAGTGTATGAAGAATCTAAAATGTAGTACCTGCCCTTGGAGAGAATTTTCAGACAAACTATCTTTCATTTTATGGCTTCAGCTCAAAGCAGGTTTCCAAGCGAAGCTGCATTTAGTCAACAACTCGTTTGACCGAGGCCAAACTCCATCAGCTAACGATAGCTCAAGAATTCAAATCCTGTTTATTATGAAATTGGATTTGATGCGAGTGTACTTACGGCAGTTAGGAATTTTAATTTCTTCAATCATCTTAGCCGTAAAATAAGGGCTATTATTCAGAAAAAATCGGCCCTTAAATTTCTGAATTTGACTGATGAGCACTCCTAGAATGATACCTGATGCCCTCTTGGTTTCTAATTGATATGGAACAACAGTGGGACGAGTCGAAGGACGGGCAATTTGCTGAAGCCCTCATTCTCGAACTAATTCTCAAAACTTAGAAAAAACTTAACAATAATTGTAAGGGCTAAGATATGTGCACGCGACTGAGATGGCTACCAGAAATCAACAATTTATTCAACAAATGAAGTTAATTGAGAACATCTAGCAATCGATGCTTCAGTAAACTCAGTTTGACTAAATTTTTCATTCAAAGTGAGCGAAACTAATAACTTAAAGAAATGGTCAGCATAATGTTAAAACCGTGTGGCTAACATTTCCTGAACTCTGAAATATAGTAAACTTCATGCTTTCGGGAACGCTGAGTGACTAGCCAGAAAAACGACTCTACGATGAACAAGTGCCAGGGTATCGCACTTACCATGCTCCGTCCCAGTTGAAATCAAATTACCGAATTATAACATTGAATCTCCCGGTAAAATATATATCTAATTAATCATTAATGAGATAAATTGAACTTTCTAAGTAAATAGTAAATAATATGCTTTATTGTGATCACTGTTACAATGCACACATGAACGTTTCCTTCGAACGAAAATAATGTAGTGTACGCACTGTTTCGCAAACAACCAACGTACTGGAACCAATATAATGTTACAATAATTTCATGCTCACTTTTAAAAATTACTTATCTTGCCAAGAACTGCTAATGTTCATATATAAGTGGGGTGTCTAAAAAATGTGAAAATGCTAATCTTAAATCCAGGTTTGATGAACAACATTTTTTACAAAGATCTGTGCTTCAAGTAGGATATCCGGGATACAGCCAGAAAACTAAAAATGGGCAGACAAAAAAATATAAAAATGTACTTCGACATTTTTTCTCCTATTGGTGTAGCAAGCAATGCACACTGACATCTCCCAGTATTCTGCCTCCTTCGTCTGAACAATTGCAAAATCCTCATTTCCATTTATAATGTATACTCAATTAACACAATTTGTGAAGAACTGTTGGCTTCGTAAAAAATGAGTTTTCCTTATAATGCACAAATGAATAGAAGTGAAATTGGTGACTTTTAGCACAAACGCTCAATGCGTTGTTTGTACTCTCTGAAAAATCTTATGATGTTTAGGGAATAATTTTAGATTGTTTCCGAGTTCCTGAAAAGAAAATATTTACACCCTTGAAGTTCAAATGTTATCTGATTAAATTACGTTACAACTACTCTATGTATCAAGCGCCCGTATGAAGAGCAGCTCATTAATGCCATGTCGTGTTCCAGAGCTGTGAAAAAAAATCAGGTAGAAAAGTTTTGTTTTATTCCGGGAGAAACTCGAACGCATTCTTTGGTCCATGATTTTAAAAATTGATAGAAGACTGCTCAATAATTCAAATTTTAAAGCTCCAGAAAAATAGGAGCAAAAAACAAAGGGATTCATCTCCTAATTGACTCGTTGAGCCATCGATCACTGCAGCACGGTTGTGTCTCGCGAGGCTCGACTAAGAAAATGAAGCAAGAATGAAATTCGGCTCATACATCTCGATCAAATTCCATTCAGCTAAATTTTTTCTACAATTCTATTTTTCCCTTTAGCTATCCTGTGCAATCCAAACTTGGCCTAAACTAACATGAACTGACTCAACACAACATGTTTTGAAAAGTATTAGATTAAATGATTCGGTCGAATTGCATTTTCATCAAATTATATCAGTCAAATTGTATTTGAATCAAATTAATTTCGTCGAGCTGTACATCTGGCAGCCAGGCATCTTAATCATGGAGTCTGAAATTGAAATTCTCACAAGCGAGTGAGACTTCAAAATTTTCGGATATCTGGACCAAATTAATTAAAATATTACGAGAGTAAGAGGAAATTGCTAGAAGTTTGTATTTTAAAAACTATTCCATCAATTTCTGGTAAGTCGTTGCCTTCCCTGCTACATTTATGTAAAATCATTAATTAAGCTTTGATTGATTTTTTTTATATGTATGTAATATGTAAAATCATTAATTAAGCTTTGATTGATTAGTTAAACAAAATTGATTGCGCAAATGAAACTAGGTTGTAACACACGACATGATACTAAAATGAAGGTTATAGCGCAGACAATTGACTAGAACGACATTTACATTGAAATAGGACGTTTTGACCATTTAAGTCAACATTAGCTTGTGACGGAAATGAGTCACAAACACAAATGTTTAACAAAACACACAAACAATCACCGAAACAAAACATTAATGCTTAATGCGGACGTGAAAGAAAAAAGGAAAAAAGAAATATAATTTGAGGCTACGACGAAGCTATTTGCAAAGAAATGAGGATTCCATGTCGTCAAGATTTGGTTTTAATAACTAATGAATAAGGTTTCAAGTAACTTGGATGTACGGTAGAATTTGCAGAGCTTAAGGCTAAAAATCTTACTGAAAGACACGAGCCATTTTTTTCGGAATGAGAGCGTATTGATGAACGGAAAGGATTGCTTGTTTTAAAGCTGCTACTACTATGCTCAGAAACAATGATCATCAGCGTTAACGTAGTGTACATACAACCTACGTACACAAACACACGCGGTGGGCAACAGCACTTACGAACAATAAAAGAGAGCATAGAAACTTAAAAACTGTTTATCTTCAAAAAGAAAAATTTCTTTTATATTGGAGTTATCGATTAAATTAATTCCAGATTCATTTCATTAAAATAATGTGCAAGTGCCTCATATCAGGAAACCGCTTGAGATGGCCTTAGTAACTAAACTTAGTCCTATTTTTATAGAAGCAAATTTTAGGTCGATCATCTTCGCACTAACCTTCATTTTAAATTAATTGTATAGTCAATATTAAGACACGGATTCCTTTCTCATGTACAGTGTTAAATGTTCTCCGCAATTTTCCACACGTTCCCATTAATCTGTTGAGTAAATTTATGCTCGTAATACTTGAGGTTTGCACAGTACAATTGAAGGCCTTACAATTCATATTTATAATTTTCATGCGGTTTTCTGCTGATAAATTTTCACGAGTCATTTTGTATCTTTCACATTTCAGTTGTACGACATGAGGACATGAACTAGCTTAGTTGAAGTATGAAATCTCATTCATAAAAAAATATCCTTCCATGCGGAAAATCATGAAAATATTTCTTCGAAAAGATGCCTTCATCGAACGCTGGTGAGATAAAATGCTTTATCTTGAAGAAATTTCTTGTCGACATGAGGTTGTACTTTTGATTTTGTAGGTTCCTTTTCGTAGAGCGTGTCGTTTGGATGTTTTCATGCGTTTCTTAAACAAAAAATTTTAAATTGATTGTTAGAAATGTACTGTTTACGTTTGAAATTAGCAATTCGTATAAAAGAAGTTGAAAAAGCTTACGTAATCACAAAAATAATCGGTCGCAGAAAGAGGAAGATTAAATTCTAACGTGTTAGCAATGCTATAACTTACTTTCTACGTCAAATATTGTGTAGTTTTACTTCTTGTTATTTTTACCCTCGAATATAAAAATCCAGGAAGTAAAAGAGCAATTTCAACCGAATTCTGCGGCTTTGAATGAATTTTTTTTTCCATCACGAGTAGTGTCTGGTTTCGAGCAGCGAAGCAAGAAGCTGCTGCCAGGTCATGTTCGAAATGGCCGCAGAACACGACACACAAGTTGGACTTCCGATGATATCCCTTCATTTTCTGCAGCGCGCCGGTCTTGTGTTCACCATAGGCGCATGCTGTATGATTTGGTAGCTGCCTGCTCAGTTCTGAGGCCAACAACACATTAAGCTCTCTATTTTATGTTGTATCTAAGGGTATTTATTCTTCATTGTAAGATTAATAACGTTTGTTTCGAATAGATTTGTAGTGCGCGGTCATAATATTTTTGTAATGTATTTTATGAATTGTTTGGTACATAGTGAGTGTTTTGAATAGATTTAGAATTTATTGCACGAATTGATTTATAATGTGAATTTCAAGTCAAAATGTGATTTACAAATAGATTTACCGTATATGGCCCAGAAAATATTTGTAATGCCCTCGCACCGTTTCAGCGGTCTAAAAACTACAAAGAAGAATTCGTTTCTTCTTTCGCCCACGCCACCGGGTCAATTCCAATGATTTTTTTCAATAAATTACTGAAGGTGACTCAATTTTGTTCATAAAATGGGAAGCCATATTTTACAAAGCCACAATCATCAGAAGCGAAGAATTGTGGAATTGGTGACCTATGTAATGTCTTTACTTTTGAAACATAGATAGAAAATAGGAATGAGCTTAAATTTTGTTGCACTGTTGATCATTGTGACTGTCATGTGAATATCATTGATGCTTTATTCATTATGAGTAATGTTTTACTCACAATTCTACTCGCTAATTTTTGCGTCATTGCCGACTGAAACTTCGTATTGCATTACCTCAAAAAATTACGTCGATGAAATTATAACGGCATTATAAATAGAGTAAGAAAAATATAGTTACTTTGTGTTCCAAATGTATTACTGTGACTGGAAGGTTTGTCAAAATTTTTACCTCAGGCAAAATTTCAAATTTTTAGGTCAAATTTTTTCCTCTGGTTCCCAGCGTGATGAATGATTTCGTCAGCAGTAGTGACAGCGACAAAATTCACCAAATAATCGATCAAAGACCCGAGTCGTTTGCCTGAAATTCGTCTAAGTTTTGTTTAGATTCGTTATTGATCGCTGATAATACAGCTACGCAACATAAATTACGATACCTCAAACTGCAGATCATTCCACACGATCACACTAAAATTTACAATCAAAGTCACTCCTACATTCATCTCCACCATATTATTCCCCCGACATATTTATTTTGCAGGTGATCGTTAATCCGACAAGGGCAGCCAGGGTACAGATCATTCAATACGAACATGCTAAAAATTATACTCAACGTCACTCCTACATTCATCTCCGCGAAATAATTCACTATAGCACATTTTTCCTTTTCGCAGGTGATCGTTCATCCGACACGGGCGGCCATGGGCATAAGAGGCGTGACGGCTGCGATCGTCACCATTTGGTTAGCTGCTTCGTTCTTCGCTCTGCCCAACCTGCTCTACCGGCAACTGGAGGTTTATGAAACTGGCCTAAAGACAGTTCCGAGTGTTGCTTTCTGCTACGAAAAGTGGCCTCCCGCCTTGAGTCGCGCTTGCTACAGTGTTGCTACTCTGACCGTGCAGTTCTTCCTTCCCATCCTCACTGTCAGCATTGCACATTGCGGCATCAGTCAAAATCTCAAGCGCAGACGAGCCAGAAATAAACAGTCAAAGGTAGCTAAGAGCTCAAAAATAAGGCACGATGAAGAAACAGCGCATTCAAATAACATTTCAGTGACTATCGTCGAAAATACAACCGAACAGAGGAGTTCTGGGAACTTGTATACCATGGGCTTTCCGAAGCCTGTTCACTCGAAGCCTGCTGCTGAAGGAGACCCTCGACGGCAAAAAGTGAACCAGCTACTATGTGCAATTACTATAGTGTTTTGCGTGTCATGGTTGCCGCTGAATGTATTCAACTGCATTGTCGATTTATTTCACCCAAACCATGAAGTTAAGAGCACGTTAGTATTGTTCGCAGCTTGCCACCTCTGTGGTATGTCCTCAGCCTGTTCAAACCCTTTCCTTTACGGCTGGCTTAACAATAACTTCAAAAGCGAATTTTCTGCCATGTTCGCGTGCCAATTCCAAAACCGCTTCTCCTGGTTCGGACCCTCAAAACGTTCTCATCAACTCGCTGCGATGAAGGAAACGAGGAGCAAAATGTCGTTAAAGAGTACGCGAGTCTCCAGTGCTGTACCACTCTCATCTTTCGCCAAAGTTTCGGGCTCTCATGTCAATGGAGCAGCTCCTCTCGAAACTTCGCTCAATGAAGCTGCTGTGCTTAATAACAGCGAATGAATTAGAAGCATTGTTATCTTGCTAGCTGGTTGAGACTCTACAGCGTCGTCAAATTTACGAGCATATCCCGCCAAATTATCAAAATCAAATGAGCGTGAATGCAGTATATCTCCATGACCTTGGGGCTTCCGTACAATCAAACATTAAAATTTGTAATTCTAAAGAGATGTAATTATTTAAAAAAAATAATTGTTCTGCTAGGAAAGAATGACGTAATCATTCGAATGCATACTTGACTCCAATTTTTATCAAACGTATAATTTTAAACATTTAAATGGAACATCGATATTGAACTAATGCCCCCGAATGCGTTAGGTAAAAAAAAAAGCATTTTATGATTTCGATCACCGATGAAACGTGGGAAGCAAATCGTCTTTTTTATAACCACTCAAGTTTGTACCATTCATTTCCTACGAACAAGGATTTGGATATATCTCAACCTCCAATTTCATGAGACCTTCCATTCCAGCGCAGGAGATAAGCTTTGATTCAGATGCAAATTCTACATGAGAATAAACACGAGTTGTGTCCATTACTGAATTCTAATTAAGTCGTTAAACAAACCACATATGAAAAGTTAAGAATGAATTAAGCATGTATAAATTTATGGAACGGTTCTATCAGAGTCAAAGTTTCAGGAACAAATGCATTACACAAGAGTAGAGTTAACAAATTAATTACCATTTTTGAAGCGCACTACAACATTTCTCGATTTGAACTCATGAATTTTTCACTACGTTCGGATTCGGCTTAAATTCTAGCGTAAGCGGGGATTCATCGAAGCAAATTTTCAGGGAATTCAGTGACGCAAAAACGTCAAAACATCAGGGCAAAATATTAAACAGAATTAATTACTAAATTCATTTAAAAATCATGGTCATGTTCACAGACTAGAATGCTTCACTGTAACTTTCCGTGAGCATTTTGCAAAGCTTTTAAAAGGAATATTAAAGCATTCTACGTGACGTAAAATAGCCTTTTTTATGAAATTTCACTAGAATTTTTTAACGAACTTTCACCTTCAATTTTATCCACTGGTTCTCAGACATGAATAAATCAAAACTCAGGTTTGGCCGGATCTGAATATACTAAGGCCACTAACAACGAACCATTTCTGAATTCCTCGGCATTGCTAATTGTAAATCAAGTGCAACGTTATTTATTAGTGATTTGAAAAAAAAAATTCGTTAAAATTCTCTTAATTTTTACAAAATTACCCTTTTTTAATCTTCTCTGAGCACACATGCCCTTAGATGGAAAACATTTCTTTTCTATCGTACTTCATTTAAATACGGAACAGATCTGGTAGTCTCTCGCTGACAGGGAATAATTCTGTCTTACCTCCAAGTACAACTTTTCATGTTACTCTAAATAAATTCAATCGGGTTTCTGAAAGCAATGTCACTCCACTCCAAATTAGACATTAATAACTTTTTAAATAATTGAGCGTCACATTTTTTAGCAAACAAAAGGTTTCGTCGCAATGCGATTGAACCTTTTTTTGTTCATCAAAATATCATTGAGATATTCTTTCTGAACCTAAATGAGCGTGAAATCAAGCTGCTACGGATCACCGTTGACTTTTTTCTCGCTTTTTCTGCTCACCTCCACAAAAGGAAGTGCCTCTTTACGGGAAATTAACCGCGACTTGGAAAATGCGTGGAGGAAGCCTGTTTTGCAGCTTCTGCATGCGAGAGGGTGGAAAGGGAGAAGGGAGAGAGGAGGATGAATTAAAACCCAAAGGATGTCGTAAATTTTTCGTATAATTTAACCACGAGCATTAGAGCGCGTGAATTAAGCCGTTCGATTTTTACAAGGGAAAGCCTAAGGCTTTATGAAAGTAACTGAGATTTTTAGAATAAAAACCAAGAAGCGAGGGTACAAATAATGTACAGTATGTAAATGAATTATGATGTTAAAATAAGATTTTTGATGCCAAGCGAGGGTTTATGTCATGTAACGAAGTCGATCAAATGTATTTATCCACAAATCACCATACTCGTAGTTTCTGAGCAAAGAATAAAAAGAGTTTTGCCATAAGTTCAGCTTAAATTTAACATTTTTCCTATTCTCATATACTATACAATGTCTAGATATATTCTGCATGTACATTCGTTACACACTAATGAGTATTAAGTACATCAGAGGAAAAATTACGCGCTTACTTTTTCAACTTGAAAAGTCGAACCCATAATAGTCTGCTCGTTTTAACCTTACCTCTCTTGAACTATCCTACCATGACCTGACCTACCCTTTCTTACCTTATCCTAAACTAATCTACCGTATCCTAACGTATCCAAACCTAACTATGAATTTTCTATAATATTTATCTAACGAAAGTTGACCCACTGAGACACCAGTTACGAGGAGAGTCTGTCGTAACTAAGGTAAGCTTGAAGTTCAAATAGTCTCCCTGGTTACCTTGACGTAATGAATGAAGGAGTTTAACATGGCATTCTAATAACACTTTGACCGCAACGTGCGCCACCAGTGGTCAAGGAGGGGTTTTTCATAATGCTGCTGACCGTCCTGTAGTCACAAACTCATTTATCATAAATACTTAATTAAAGCTAAACAAAGGCATGATCTAGTTATTGTTGGCTATTTTCAAAAGTGCTTCCAATGATTGACTTTGAATTTAAGTTGAACGTGGAACTTCAGTTAAACCAATTGCGGTCAAAGTGTTAATATTAGGGAAGATTTACCCTTGAGATTAAGGCGTGTTCTGTGTGCTGATCAGCCCCCGTTCGTTCCTCACCTCAGAGACAACAAATGCAGCAGCAGCGCATTGCATCAATGAGCTCAACGCGTCTCAGAACATGCAAGTGCAAGCTCCCTCTCGAATAAATTTTGCTTTTCATTGTTAACTTCAGTGAGCAAATCTCCGCTAGTTGGCCTGCGGAGACCCATTGTATACGAGCAACTACAGCGCCACATGCTAGCGTTCGCTGCAGCTCACAGCAGCTTGTTGACCTCTTAAGTTATAGAGGGTGCCGCATGAAAAACGAAACCCGAAATGAAAATAATATGATACAATGGACGATCCGTGAAAGGAATTTAAGCTTAAAACATGTTCACAATATTTTTAACAAAATGATTTACTACACAGTAGTTGTAAGTACAGCTTTTTTTAAAAATTGAAATATAGTTGAATTGTGGCGTGATCATTTTATTCGTTGACTTTCCTGCGTAAACATGTTTCTGATAGCATTGTGCAGAGTAATTACCCGTAAATATTTTTGAAGATATTTCATCGAAACGTACAGCGGTCGTTGAAAACCGTTCAACGAAGAATAGGGTCGAAACGGAATAAAAATGTAGAAAATTGTTTTTGAATTATATTACTTTCATTTCGGGTTCCATTTTCGTTGGACACCCTGTGTACTTGAGCACCTACATCTGCTGAGTAGTAAGGAAGCTGCTGAACAGTTTTCCTGACGGACGTTTTGTACGAAATGTATAGATGTTGTACAGTTTTTAAAAAGGAAAATAATGGTAATGCTATAACAATGTTTTTTTATGATCTAACACTGTATTATAAGCGTATGAAATTTATGTAATTAATTACTGTTCTGAATGTTATACTCGCATAGCAATTTCTGTGACTGTTATCGTTAAATGTGTGAATTTGAAGTTAATCAGATCTGTTAAATACAAGTTTGTCTTGATTCATCCGTTTTTTAAACCTGATAAATTAGTTATTGGCTTCAGATGAACTAATGACTGAAAAAATTTAGTAACTTGAGAAGTAGTCTCGACAGGGCAGTTAAATGTAGAAAAATTATACTTAATAACAAGACACTGTGTTGATGCACATGCTTCTTACCGAAAAGAAAATTTCCTAATATTATTTGGAGCTATATCTTCGTTAGAATGAAATTGTAATTTCATAAATAAAATAAAAGTTTATCCACGGGTGAAAACATACATTTTACAAATGTTCCTACCAATGGACCTGTTCGTCATAGCAGAGCAATCATCATCCTCTCTCTCTCAGAGCCGGACATCTAGCGCAAGTTCTTTCAGACTAGAGAAAAATGCTCAATTCGTTTCATTGTGCTGAGCGATCTGTTCTTTTGTTTGGGATGTTAAATAATTGTTTTGAATTTTACAATTGATTCCTCATTCGATGATTTACTCAAAATGCGAAATGAGACCGTCCATTAGATTTCCAGCAGACGCTTGAGTGGGAGAAACCATTTTGTTGGCAACATTCAGAAAAAAAGCCGTCACCATTTCCATGGCCCACTTTCTAGGTGTTCGGACATTGCCAGCTTACCAAAATCGTTCTTTCCTCTTGGTGCTACAAAGAGATCGCAATATTTTACTTCAAAAAACAGTTCCACCTTTATCAGTAAAAAGAGACTCGTGTGCAAAAATTTTTATTCTCTCTTGTGTCAGAGACAGACAGACAAACGCGTGCGAGAACAAACACTCTTCAAAATCTGCTCGACGCCTCGAGCACGCTACATTTATAACACTTAGGAGCTGCGAGGTAAGCTATCGAATTCCACATGTCTTCCTGCAGCGGCGGTACTTCCATCTGCTAACTTAAAATATTGGAAAACGGATTGAAAATTAAAAAACATCTGGAGACGAGTATCTACAGGAGCTTTTCAAGTCAAATAACTAGAAAGCGAGCGTGCATGGTCAAGGAAATTGTTCTCACCTGCGTGATCTCTACAACAACATTTTCACGAAGTAATACGATTCTTCACTTAGGTGTAGGGAAAGGGATTTTGTCACTGTATAAGCCATAAAACTAGAAACATGTAAATCTGAAGCTCGTGGCTCGCTACCGTTTAAAAGAGGGCGAGACAGTAATGAAATTGAGCAGATGAAACATGTTCTTCGTTATGGCAGACATAGTTCTTTACTTCATGGGTTTCACGTCTCATGCTTATAACACTGCCGAAGACTGCCTGATGCGAGGAACACTTCTTTCGAATTAAAAACTAGCTTTTAACGAGGAAAATGCATTCACAACATTCAAAGTGTGATTAAGTTTCAGTACGTAGCCCGCTCAAGTGTTTGATGTTTTGATACACCACAACTACTTTGAATGTGATTGAGAATACAACTCGACTTATAAAATTTGAAGCATATAAAGTGTACGAGGATGTTTCATAAAAGACAGCACTTAGGTTCCTAATACGAACAGTTGATCATAGGGTGGGGAATTTTAAACAATTAAAAATAATTCATTTACCTTTAGTGACACAGCAGTAGATTGTGTCTTAAGTCTAGTACAATGCATACATTTGAGCAGAGCTACTTGTGGGCCCGAATAAGTTCAGCGACTTCTAGGGCATCCTATCATCAATGCTATTTATTAATCTAATTAACCTAATTCACTTAACCAAGTTGATGTAAAACCTTAATTATTTCATAGGTTTTAACCACACAACTCAAACTGATGAGCTACAAAACTGAACAAGAAGATTTTTCTCCTCAGAATCTATGAGAAAATTGTAGTGCATGACGTCGATCAACATTCAGATCAACGTAAATGTATAACAAATAGAATCTACATTCTGTAAATATAACCAAAATTTAAAAAAATGGGAAAAGGATGGTAAAAACAGTCTGGAGGGAATTTTACTCAATTTTTCTCAATCTCATATTTTAAAACTCAAATACTCAATACTCAAATTTTACTCAATGCTCGCCGTGGCACAGTGGTTAAGGGTATCGCCCTTGCATGTAGGAGTCGAGGGTTCGTATCCCGGCGCTGGCGCGGCGATTTTCCCCGTTGGGTATAAGGGAAAGCTGAAGCACAATACCCCACTCAACCCAGGTGTCGGAAATGGGTACCGGCTTTACGGGGTAACCGTCATGGTGTCCTATATATAGTGTTAGTTATAAGGCATTTGAAAAACCCATGCTCAAGATCATATGTATCAGGCTTGATTGGAAATAAAACATCCTAAGATGCCGATGTTTATTTAAGACTGGGTAACAGAAAGAAATCAACGACACTCAAAAATTAAGGACAGTTTATTTCGAATTTATTAAATACTTGAAACCTTAATCTCAGGAGTCTCACCTAAAAAGTATTGTTTAATAAGACAAGTTAAGGAACTCAAAAATCGGTACCTCAAGGGTTCCCAGTACTCGAAGTTTAATTTCTCAATCGGCTGATGATAAACAATCTCAATCTACTCGAACATAGTTCCTATCCAGTGCCATACTAATTTATGGTTAATTTTACGCGAATGCGTGATCGAATAAGAAACTAAAGCTTACGCATGTTACTTCAGAGCACAAAGATCACATTTATTAAGAATCATCTGAAGAGCATAATTATTACGTAAATTAATCTGAATTGAAACCATCACTAAGTGCGTGTTCGGGTTTGTTTGAATTAAAGTCAACAAAACCCAGAGCAAGTCGACTATCCCAACCGGGGTCCCGGCTTCACAACATTCATCGGTAAAGAATTCCTTGCGATCATCGGCCTAGGGACCGCCAGGCGAATTGAGGAGGAAATCCGTCAGGCAAAACGATACGAGGTGCACAATGCAGGCAACCAGTGAATCAAAGCTGTGCTCTAGGGACCAAAATATATGGTTAAAAATCATGGGAAGCAGCGAATCGAGGCTATGCTCTATGAAGAAAAATATGTGGTTAGAAATCATGGGAAGTGATTCAGGCAAGCAGCGCATCGAGGCTATGCTCTAGGGACAAAAATATATGGTTAGAAATCATGGGAAGTGATTCAGGCAAGCAGCGCATCGAGGCAGTGGTCTAGGGAGAAGAATATGATGTGAGAAATTGCTGAAAAAGTAGAAAACTAGAGCAAAATTTAACGAATACCTAAGACAACATTGCTCCCTCCCCTCACTGAGCAAAATTGAAGCTGTAATCTAGGGACAAAAATTTGAGGAGAGAAATCGCCAAAAAAGTAGAGACGAAAAGCACAATTGAAAGAATAATTTAGACAACATTGTGTCAGGCACTGAGCAGAACTGAAGCTGTTATCTAGTGACAAAAATTTGACAGAAATTGCGGAAAAAGTAGATAGCTGGAGTATAATTGGAAGAATTGATACAACAACATTTTGCTAAGTTCCCCTATCTTCCCCCCAACCCCCCACACACCCCCTCCACTCCCCACTGACCCCCACATCCGCCCCTGTGGGGGACGGCGAGATGCGAGGCAGCGGGAGAAGTTATAATGAGCTGCAGAAATGCGACTCGCGGACGGCTGCTGCTAGCCCGGTTTTTGCTGAAATATTGTGGCTTATTAAAGGCAAACGCGGATGAGTTACCGGAGGATTATTTCAGTTCTCTGACCCCTGGAGTATTTCTAAATGCTACCGAGTTGCCGGTGAAATATTTCAGTTCGATGACACCTAGAGTATTTCTATTTTATTGTATTCTATTTCTGTGTAAAATTTATTTCATTCTATTGCTATTTCTTTTATTGTATTTATTCCATTTTACTATATTTCTTTTTATCTCTGGAATACATCCCTAAATGACATGCTGGAACTTCTGAGTCTTAGTGGTAAAAGATAAGACTTTCAGGTAATATAATAGGACAACTAACAGTTAGGACAGGACATGGATTTTTATTTGAGTGCAAGACTAGCTCAATAATCTGGCAATGAATGCAGAATAGAAAGAGAACAGGCTTTTTTTAGAGTTCCTTCTCTTCCTTTAAGATGAGACAATATCTATGACGGGAGAAATTATGCTCTCCTATGGCGAAATCACATCCATTATAACATAATTCCAGTCACAATAAATGACTGATCAATGCAATGAACCATGTAGATTGGTAATTCTAACTTATGTTCATGACGTCAACAAAACAAAATCCAGAGAAACAATCTTACAAAAAAACATCAGGATAGGAGAGAATTTACAAGTAGGTAGCCCTGAGACATTATGTACCATCACCAAGTCACTATCCGCGCAAATTCTACTAGGGATCCAAACACCACATTCTACATATACAGTATGTCCCACAAAAACCCGAACCGCGTATTGATTTTCCCGTATCAGTAATACCATCATAAGAATACCTTAAGCATTTAATTTCAATCAAAATTATGCGGTACCACTGATTACTCCTGATAAGGAAAATAATTACGGGTACCATTGATCCGGGAAATTAAATACTCGCTTCGGGTTTTTGTGGGAAACACGGTATAGTGAAGAGCGTCCGTCCAAGTGTGGGCGAACTCGCTAAAGGTCGGAGCGCAATGACAGACGCTCGCTGCTAATGGAATGCAGAGTCGAATTTTGTTAATATACGGCGCATCTCCGACGTAGGTAATAGCGCCTGTAATTATCGAACTGAGTTAAACTTGTTAAGAAACTTACTACGTACATGTGGCAATTAATCTAACCCGTGGCATTCAATACCAAGCTCAGTAGCACTCGGGTGGAAATTTCACCATAAATCAGTTAATGAATTGTCAGAATACTTTTGGAATTCATTTATTATACACGTGTGCATGCTAGATACAAACATGCTCCAGAAGTGTGTATACTAGATACAACCATGCTCCAGAAGTGTGTATACTTGATACAACCATGCTCCAGAAGTGTGTATACTAGATACAAACATGCTCCAGAAGTGTGTATACTAGATTCAAACATGCTCCAGAAGTGTGTATACTAGATACAACTATGCTCCAGAAGTGTGTATACTAGATACAACCATGCTCCAGAAGTGCGTATACTAGATACAACCATGCTCCAGAAGTGTGTATACTTGATACAACCATGCTCCAGAAGTGTGTATACTTGATACAACCATGCTCCAGAAGTGTGTATACTTGATACAACTATGCTCCAGAAGTGTGTATTCTTGATACAACTATGCTCCAGAAGTGCGTATACTAGATACAACCATGCTCCAGAAGTGTGTATACTTGATACAACTATGCTCCAGAAATGTTTATACTAGATACAACCATGCTCCAGAAATGTGTATACTAGATACAACCATGCTCCAGAAATGTTTACACTAGATGCAACCATGTTCCAGGAGCTATCTATAGAAACAGTATCAGACCACTACGCACGAAAGAACAATCAAGATTGCTCATCGTCGTTGCCCGAGATTATGCAGCATACAGTCACGTTATTATGGGACGTAATAACATTTATTATTGAGGTAATGAAACTTGAATATAAATTCCAGTCTTAGCGGCTTTAAAGCTACAGATACTTAAATGCAGGTACAAAGTCGCCAGTTCACTATGATGGAATGGTATTGTTATGGCCATTATTTTTTTTTGTCCCAATAATTGCAGTAACCAATAAGTTTCGCCTCACTGTAAATAACAATCTATTTTCCCATTTGAACGGGCAAAGACCATCACTAAATGCATGAAATACGGTATGAAGCAACATCAATTGTTACCTACCTTCTCGTTAAGCATAGCTCACACAAACGAGGGAACGTTTTTTTCCATTTAAATCGATGAGAAAGGATAGCCACAACGATGCTAAATTTCCATTGAAAAAGCAGAATTTACATTTCCTCCATCAGCACCCAGAGCTGCGGCTCATCTATCATCAAAATTAACTCGCTCGTAGTACACATTCTTAGGCATTTCAGAGGGTGAGGTTATGAGGATTTTCACTGTTAAAAAATTCTAGTAAAACGTTATCTGCTGGAAAAGGTGGAAACATGACTGGTTCTTTTTACAGACTAAAACAGTTGAATTTCTCTTTGAGTGGGCGGTATTCAAGCAACATAAAAAGTCAATAATGTAAAAGGTTCACTCTGATGGTTCCCAAGCTGTATCTGCATACTGAGATTGAAAATGATTTTTCCTGGCATTACTTCAATCGATTTCATCGCACGATATTTTGATATAACAGGAACTGATATTTCATCAGGAAATTCTTAAGCTAAAGCTTGGGAAAGAACATTCGGTATTTTCGAATCAATTTGAAGTACATACATAATAATGAGTTGTTTTTAAACTTATTATTGTATTATTAATATTATTTTGATTTAAAAAGCATAATAATGAGTTGTTTTCTTTTGTCTTTTAGCCATGTCGTATTTTCTGTATTTCAATTCGCTTTCACAGGTACTGATAATAGCTTGAGCCTAAAGCCGAAACGTTCACGTATTAAAATGATTCTTAAATCAGCTACCTTTGCCATCATTTTCATTTTAAAATTGGCAAAAGTGCTCCAACCTAACTTAACCAATAAAAAATTTCTTGAATTCCAAATAAGTACCATAAATGGGTCATGGATGGTCAAGTTTTCTTCAAAAATCAAAGCTTAACTAAAAAAATATTTCCTAAAACAAGCTAGATACCAAACAAAGTCATTGTTTGTTTGCTGCAAAATTAAACCCCGAATGTGCAGTACTTTTTGAAGCGCGGGTGTCTTCGAGAAAATATCCATGCACAAAATATACAGGGCGTCCACAGAAAGTGTATCCACTGACCGATGTAGATATATTACGGGAACCACTTATTAGAAGTCAACTGTTGTATGGTTCCGGTATGATATATACATACATCGGCCAGTGAGTGGACACATTCTTTACGGACACCCTGTATACAAACATACGTAAGCGTTATAGTCTCCCGTATTTCTCTTCACAAGGAGACCTGAGAACATGAGCGGGTGCAACGCATCTAGGAATTTTAAACGCTTTTGGCACCTGCCTCGCCGAATTTGAGAGAGAATTATGCTAATAGAAACTCGATAAATGAATCGAGCGAACAATTGATGGCAAACAAGGAACTTCCAGAGAACGAAATTTGAATTGGATCTTTTGTCGCTGTTCGATATATTTGGGAGAGCTAAGCCATTAAAGTTCTGAAAGTACCAACAGCTCTACAAATTAGGTTCATCGACTTCGTAAATCCATTGCTAATGCACAGCTGACGTTTCGGCTCATTCATACAACTAAATTTTTCCCTGAACATGCAAAACAGATTTCTTACAACACAAGTAAACCTGTGAAATTGACCCAAAAACTCTCTGATAGCACTAAAGGCCAATAAATTTACCCGATGTTGCCAGAAAGAATGCCGTATTGATTCAAAAACAATTAGAAATTATCATTAGGCGGTAGACCCGCAAAATCTCAGTAAAGTTTAATACTAGAGAGCATGTTTTCTGACTGAAAAGTTAAGAAATGCGAAGAAAAAAATTTGTTTATAGAATACTTACTTAAGGACATGCCCTCACGATGTATGAGCGAGTTCCATTGATAATTACTCCATTTTCGGTAGCTGCACGAAAACAATTTCACCGACTTCAAAATAAAACACTTTTCTGTGTCAAACACAGCAAACCTCATTTAATTAAATTGGTTCATTTATTTGCAAGTTATTAACATTCGATCAACGAGGGATACATTTCTTACAGGACACAGGTTACGATATGTAATTACAGAAAGTATTATACTGAGTAAAACGTTCAGCTTGAGCGAAGAATAACACATGATCAAGTTTTTCATCCATTCGTAATATTTAATCAAATGAACCCTCAGGGGCATCCGATGCTGTGCTTTCTAACCTCACAAAATCGGAAAATATGAAAAATAGGAAGTGATTCCGTCATATTTTTAATATCGCAAAACATCATTCAAGTTTGGCGAGGTTCGTTAACAGTGGTCGGGGATGCACATTCATTTGAAGAGAACAAACAGTGAGTGATTAATTATTTTCAGATTTATGCATGTCTTCAAAATACATTAAAGGTGGAATTCTATGGCTCCAATAACGCCTTTTCCCCATTGAATTAGTTGAATTTTTTTTCATTTTTTTTAAATATTGAACTTTAATTAGGTAGGTGCGCAAGTACTTATGATAAAAAAACACATCCACATCAGCAAAAAACTTGATGTTCACATTAAAGTTAAAGCTAATCACACGGCCCTCTAGCCTGATTTTATGAGCTAGTTACAGTTCGCTTATAAGTAACAGTGGGTTGTACTAACTAATATCGTCGACTGCCTTACTACGTTGAATGCACCGCTGCTATTCCGATCTGCGAAGTGAAGCAACGTTGGGACGGGTGAGTGCCTGAAGTTAGTTAGCATGGAGCACGGTAGAGGAAACTACAGTGGTATGGAGTGGTTTCCTCTACCGTGGTCTGGAGTATGTCCCACAAAAACCCGAGCCGAGTATTTATTTTCCCGCATCAGTAATACCATCGTAAGAATACTATTTGCATTTAATTTCTAGCACAATTATACTTCAAAATTAACCTGTAGAAAATCAGTTACTGATTATGATGGCATTATTGATGTGGGAAAATAAATACTCGGTTCGGGTTTCTGTGGGACATACTGCAAAGCTTATGTATTAACTAGTCTCTGTGAGCCGCTCATGTACTTGCTAACTTCGTAAATATTGTGTCGAATTTAAACAGGAAAGCAAGAGTGGAAATGGTTGCGCTGTTGACTAAACTTTACAGCACCAAAGCTTAAGCTTGGAATCACTTACTGGGAAAAATCATCCCAAATTCCTAGAATTAATCAAGTTCACGAAAGTAATTGGGTATCGTTGCTTGCTTTGATGCAATAAATCGTCAAGCCCGACCGCTCGATTTTTGATCTGCCTGAACAAATTTTCAGTCCTACGCCTCGCACGTACAACGCCAATAAAGAACCGCTCGTCGCTGCCAATTATGCATGAATTTATGCATTGATATTGGCTCATTTTTTTGCGCAGGTCTTATTAAAATACAGGGGGATCATGCAAAGCAAGAACATTGGAAGGCGGATAGCTCACAACACAACCGTAAACATGACGTCATCACCACCATCTTTCATCGTGATTTTATTTTCTAACGTGCATTTGCCCTCATAAAAAAGTAAGCAAATATTGAGAGTGTGGTGTCAAAACAAGATCATGAGAGGAGTCAAATTAACATGGTTTTAGTTTGGTGTTTATTTTAACAGTGGATTTGTGTTGTTATCCGAACTGCTGATACATAGCCTCAGTGAAGTCCTGATGATCTTTAAATTTTATATCCAAGAATTAGATTTTACAAACACATAATATATTACTCGTATTCATTTTGCGTTATCACTTGGTCTACTATTTAGCTCACCAAGAGTATTAGAACCCTACAGTTACTTTCGAGAGATCAAATTTTCTTAAGTTTGGTATCCTGAAGTTGCAGCTGTTCTGTCAATGCAGAGGTCGCACTGGTCGCTTGAGTGCAAGATTAAAAAAAGCTTGTTATGTTGATGCATTTTTTAAACTCATGGATGCTGCTCCTTATGATGTGGTTACTTCTGCTTATTATAAGGAGATTTTTGCATATTATACATGGATGCTTTTGCAGTTTCCAACTTGACAACAATGGTTAATGTCTCAATTCTGTAAATATTATCAGTTTAAATTACATTCATTAAAATTCCTAGCAAAAATTTACAGATCAGGTTTTATTGAAAATTATCCATTGTCCGAAGCTAGCGATGCAGGTTACAATTTTATCAAATCTTTCAACTTTCGAGGTTCTCTAAACCCGACGACCAATTTGTTCTAACCAACCTCAACTCGTGCAGCACAAACTGGTTCCCTAACGGCATGAACTGATCACTCAAATTTTTATTTGTTCGTGTAATGCACCTGGATTGGCTAAAGAAGACAGAAAAACTAACGACAGGTACTTGTGGGTTATCTGTCACCACTTGTTTAGGGAAAAAAGTGTTTTTAGGGGAGAAAGTGAAAACTGTTATTGTTTTATGAACATTGAATTAATGTTCTGGACAGTATGAATGGATTTTTCATGTGAGAAGGTATCCCTTTTGATTTATATTCATTTCAAATGCAATTAATTTGCTCTTCATTTGTACACAAAATGAATCTCTGGGACCTTCCTCTTCAGTTCTTGGAAAGTCCCAGAGATTCATTTTGGCCTGAAACAAAGCAAAAATTAAAAGTAATAAAAATTATTGGCAATTGAATTAAGCTAACCTAACCTAACATCAACAGGAAACCATAAATTAAAAGTGGTGACATAACCAACAAGTACCTTACAACAAAAAATTTCCTAGAGATGAGTTTGATTCGCGTTCGACACATTCATTCTTGGACTAAGTTGTTACAGCTAGCACGTCTTGTCACGACAAATGTATGTGCTATGTTCTTTTATTTTTATTAAAACCTTGAAGAACAATATAGTAAATGCATTTGAGAGATGTCCCACTTTATTATTACACTAAAAGAGAGTATTGAACGGAAACTGCGGGGCAATTTTCAACCGCGAGTGATAAAAGTGTAATGATATGAAAAGAAGATCGTAACGCGGAGCGAGAAAGCACCTAAAATTGAATTTAACTGTGAAAAAAACTAATTTCTGTCACTCCTTTCAGTATGAAATTTTGAATGCTATTTAGACAGAGAAGCTAAATTAAAAACCGTCGTTTAGATTCTATGTATGCTAAAAAAGCTAAATTTTGGTCAAGACGTGACACTGCCGTATGCTGAGCAATAAAAATGCAAAGGTTATAAATGGCTAAAAATGCAATGTGTTGCAGGTATTTTAATAAGTGGCTTAAGAAATCTTCATTAACAACTACGGTATCCGAGTATTTTGATAAGTGGTTTAAAAAATCTTCTTCATCAACCACAACGGAATGCGGGTATTTTAATAAGGGGTTTAAGAAATGCTTTTCTTCATCAACTACTACGATATACGGGTATTTTAATAAGCCAATCAACTATGCTGTGAATATTTGGTAGAACATGCAAATTTGTGAGAGCATTGCATAAAATTTGCACGGAAGTGCAGAGCGATTCTGTCCCTCAAACGAAATAACTCCAACACATTCAATTTTTCTCATTTTCATTAGAAACTAACCTCGTTAGATCTAAAATTAAAGAAAATTACTTCACCCAATTTCGTTAGTGAGATCACACAGGAGTAACACAAATTTTTAATCGGAATTCACTATCTTACTGTTTGATTTCGGTTCCGTGGAAGCGCCTAGGTGGCTCTGCTGGGGTGTACTAAGACATTCTTCCTCGGAACAAAATCTGGGGAAAAACTTTTATTCTCGGCACGTATTGGCTCGCCAATCCTTTGTTAAATTTCAGTGCAACGAACGTTTCGTTATTGTTTCGCAGACAATGCTCGCATTCTTTTTAGGTTCGCATTTTTTCAGACTGCGTTAGAACAACGACCTTTATCTAATGTTAGCAATAGAGTTCGAGAGCTGAAACAAAAATACGTTTGAATTCAAACAAAGATGAAAAAGTCTGCTTCTAAGCCCTTTCGCCTTTTATTCTAGCTGTCGAAATTTTACGCTCAGTTTAACCCTTCGTTTATTGCTGATGCATACGAACATCAGTCACAGTCACTTTCATCAACTGGGAGTTATAAAATTCGTCAAAACAAAAGTTGAAAATCTCACTTTTGTAAGAACGGAAAAGAGAAACATTAGCAATATTTTCCACCAAGGACGTTTTACCCTTCCTCATCACTGCATGTGAGTCTGTCAATTACTTATCAGACAAAATCCCCCTCCAAATAACCTCGTTCCAATATTGCTGGGTTCAAACTCCTCCCTTTACTGGATTTCACTTCGTTTCGACAGTCATTCGTGGGTTAGCTCGTATCTGTGAGACGATATTTCCTATTCTGATAAAAACCTGAACTGCAAATATCTGAGAGGATAAGATTTTTCTGAGAAACTTCGAAGAAAGGGAGTGAGTTTCTTCAACATGAATCGTGACAAGAACTTGTCCAATTTCCGTGGGCTGGTATAGTTTGTTTCCAATGCTGACTTCCTTTCTCCCGAAAATGTTCTGCTCAAACTGGAACTAGAGCGAGTTAAAATAAGGAATTCTTTCGCAAGAAATTCATGTGTCCTTCAGTGTGATATGTATGCGTTGAAATACCATAAAAATTGAAATTGTTATTGTTATGACCAAGCAGCACGAGTGAACGCACATGATCAGACATTTTTGGTTAACAGACGAACAAGCAATTGAATCGATGTTCATGAATATCGAATTGCAGACTCATATGTTCCATTTATCATAACTTTTTAACAAACGTGGTGAAGAACAGAAATCAAAAAATATTTATAACAATTGTCGACCGATTGTCGATCAGAAATCAAAAGATAAGCATAAAATCCAATTAAATTCATTAGATTAATGCAATCTCTACAACACTAGCATGAAATAAACATACTGTTGACTATTTTACGAGGGCAACGCAGTCGGCAAATCATTGAGATGTCGTCTCAACTGATGGAAGAATAAAGGTTTTGGCATTTGAATGCCTATATTATGCGATTTGGAAACTTCAAGCCTCGAAGTTTTGCGCGAATTGATTCGTCAATGCAGAGAAGGGCTAATTTTTCATGCAAACTGGCCTTTATAAACACAGGCAGGTTACTCATACATCATTTTTTTATTATGATTTCATAATGATTCAGTCATCACTTATTTGTTTATTATTTCATCTATAGCACATTCCTTATAGTTCACGATAGCAATGGTGACTCCCACGTGCCAAGAAACTTGATTATAAAATCGTTCATCAATTGTTCTTTTTATACAGAAAAGTTCTACACTCACTGAAATTTCATCAAATTTACCTAAATATGTAAACTTCTGCGCTAATTCCAATCTGAAGATAAGTTAGAACTAAAATTAATTCATGCGCGTTCATTATAGAGATACTCTGTTGGGCTTCAACAATATTCACATTCAACTTTCAGACATCGTAACGATAGTATTTTTATAAGCCAACTAAAACTAATTTAGTTTCAGCTTAAAATTCACGGAACACTGTTGTAACAAAGTGAAATACATCAAGACGGGTAATTTCGAGAGAATTCCTGAGTTCATATCCAATAAATATAGAAGAGGAAAGTTCCGATTATAAAACCCAATTTTTGCCGACAAATTCCTGGTTAATCGAGACTTACTGACGCTGAAGGCGAACTGACGAGGCGGCTTCCCTCAGATCGAGATGGACTGCCAACCGCAGGGAAAGTGGTGGCCGAAGCAAAATTGGTCCCAACTTTCAGTCCAATAACTGCAAGTTAAGCCTGTACCAAACAGCTGTCCCATGAACTTGGGTAAGCCGAGTACGTCAACTTTTTGGCCGCAACGTGCGCCACCGGTGACCACGGAGGAGATTTTCAAAATGCTGCTGACCGACCAATAGTCGCAAGCTCAACTTTCATAAATACAGAATTGAAGCTAAATGAAGGTCATGATCCAGTTAATGTTTGCTATTTTCAAAACTGCTTACCACAATTGACTTCGAATTTGAGTTGAATATTTAAGCCAATTTCGTTCAAAGTGCTAAGCAGTAGAAATAAGCCACTATAGTCCCAGGGAATTTTGGGGTCAATCATTTACATATGTTTTAAAAAGAGGGCTAGAAATGTCCTAAGAACGATAACATTGTAATCGCAAGCCTAATCTACACGAATTTAAATTTATCACGAACAAGTCCATGAATACGTGACTCTAAGTTATCAATCAATGCGAGCGCGATGCTCTAATAGAAATCGACGAGGATTGCGACTATAATTAGAAAAATGAATAAAACTGGAACCTAAAAGGAACAATCAATAAAATGAAAAGTAAAAATAAACGC
This sequence comes from Platorchestia sp. MABIK, assembly GCA_014220935.1. Taxonomy (NCBI): domain Eukaryota; kingdom Metazoa; phylum Arthropoda; class Malacostraca; order Amphipoda; family Talitridae; genus Platorchestia; species Platorchestia sp. MABIK. The sequence goes on from JACJUY010000249.1 coordinate 133,639, forward strand.
ACTTTTAGATGGAATATTCCATGAGGGAGTGCAAAATATTCAATTTCGATTACATCATCGAAATCATGGAACGGTATCTTAAGCACTGAAGTTTTTAGGAATTGATACTGCTTTTTTTCTGATTTTAAACCAGCAGTGGAAACTTCAAATGCCAGCCACTTGAGACAAGTGATGCTGCCGATGACACGCCGTTCCAGGGATGATGCAAAATCAATCTTAACTTCTGAAAAGTAGTAGAGGACTCTTATCGGACAGGAGAAGCGTTGTGTAGGTATAGGGCTGGAAGAACTAGGCAGCCAAGGCTTCTTTCTTGAAAGCCAAATTTATTTAGGTGGAAGGTGACATAAGCTTAGCAGCAGAGGCTTCCTTACTGAAGTGTTGTGGAAACTAAATTTATATTGATAGAGGGTTAGAAGAGCCAAGCAGCCAAGGCTTCTTTTTTGAAGCATTATGATGGAAGCATTTGCTAGAGAGAGGCTCAAAATAGCTAGGTAGCAGGATTTCTTTATATGAGATCATTTAAAAAAAATGTTTGTGCAAAAAGAGAATTAGAAGAACTGGTACCATGGTTCCTTTATTTAAATAAATTGAAAGCTGCTTCGCTTTCAGCACTTGAGGGAACGAGAACTGGTTCCAGGACGATGTTAAAGGATACTTTATTTCAATCAATCAAACCTGATACATTTCACCTAGCACATTGGCTTTCAAAGTGCACTATAACTAACACCACGATGCAATGACGGTTACCCCACCGGTGCCCATTTCCGACACCTGAGTAGAGTGGGGAATTGTGGCTAAGTTCTCTCTTTTCCCAACGGGGAGAAATCACCGGGCGGCACTGCCAGGATTCGAACTGCCTACACTTCCCCTTGAAGAGTGAGCTCACCCACTCGGCCACGATGACCGCTGATGTGCACCGCAAACACTCAACTTCTATGTAGTTCAGGTATGAAAATATTCTGCAACAGTGATAAATAACGAAAGCGTTTTCGTTATGTTAGCTGTGTCAACTTATAACGAATTTGATTTCAGTTTGGGGATTACTCTATTATACGTTTACTTGGGATGAATAGCTAACAAAACAAAGAATGAATAGACTTTTATCTTGACATCGAGGGATTAACGATGTACGTCGAAAAATAATAAGTGTGTCTAGCATGGGACAATTGTACGCAAACTGATTTGCATTAAGAGAGTTAGTTTTTCCTATATGTTATGAACATTGGTTACAAAGAATGTTATACATATATGCAGTAAAAATTTCCCCCAATACTAGTTTACATTAAGATCAATATTATCATCGCCTTTAGTAGATAATTCAATACACTAATCGTTTAAAATTCATTAAAGCAAATCGCTTGAGGATAAGTATCATCAATTCTGTTGGATATCAATTCGTAGAAGTAAACTCCTAAAAGACGTTAAACAGGGTGACTGTACAACGTTTTACAGGATGACTAGGGCTTTGTTGAACAAACTTTGCTTGTGCCTTGAAGTCATAATAATTAAGCCTGTAATACTGTCTTTCGTGTTCATCATAAAAATACTTTCCTAACTTCCACATTTAATTTTCTTGCCACTCTCATACTACGAGTTTTTCTCCAGTATGTTTCAAATTTCAAGTCCTTGTTAACTTCTAAACCAAGTATTTTCGGCCGCTCGGTTATTGAGCAAAAAATGCGTACTTCAACGGTCCCGATCTTATCTTAAAGTTGATCCAAAAAAGTGCCGGTCACCCTTTAAATGATTTAAAAGCTCTTTTTGCTTGTTCAATTTAAATGTTTTCCCATGAGTGCCTAGAGATGGAGTCCAGAGCACTAGATAAATGTCCTTCTCAATTGATTTGGGATTCGAGCAGTCAGATGGCGAAGAAAAATGTTACGCACTGGAGACGGAGAACAATTTATTGTGTTGTGTCCGACAAAATTTAGAGCCACCTAATTTTAGAGCAACTCGTTCACTACACTCAATCGCAACGAAAAAGCAAGGCAGGGCTTCAGGCAATCTTTGTGTTAGTACAAAAAAAATATTTAATAAAGTAATTTGGAACACATGTTCCAGCAACATTAATTGGAATAATAAAGTTTTCTTTTATTATTCCTTGGTGCTGAACAGTAAAGTTTTAAGAATCAGAACACTTTTCCTCTCAATACCAACTTTAGAACTAATTAAAAATTAAGGTGTACGCTAACAGAAAAAGAGGAGCAAAGCTTTCACAAAGTTGCTGGCTCTCTGCCTGAGAGTATTTTTCAATAGAACTGCTTGGATAGAACGAGAAAGTTGTATGTCAATAGATTTAAAATTCACGATAATGTTTGCCAATCTTGTTGTAAATTCTCAGTCTATATTTAACTTTGGTAAATAAATATCCTTCAAAAAGTAGCATGTTTGTAAATTTAAGCTTTACATGGGAAAAACAAACATGCGTTCACTAATTTAATACCGTACACTGTACATCAATTGCGTGCTTTAAAGCTGGCTGAAATATGAGCCATCTCAAACAGCGTCTTTTCTGCCTCAAGCTGCATTTCATTTTACCACAACACTTCTTGAAGTTTCTCTCAGCTTTTAACTCTGTTAGAAACTCGTTAATACTAAACTTAAGCTCATTTACCAGAGAACAATTGTTAATTAACCGCTTTCACGGACTTAGAAACTTTGGCGGCTGGCACAACCATGCAAGGTGGCAGCTGAAAATGATCCGGAAAACTGACAATTAGACCGGGACCGAGGGAGGTTGCGAGGCAGGGTTCGTTAATCACGAAACTTTGCAACTCCAAGCCCTCAGAAAGAATTCATTTAGAAAAACGATCTTCTGCGTCGTAACCGCCAAGAAGTTGGTTAAGGAAATGAAAACGTTTTTTTACCGTCGAGAAGACTCATATTTTTTCCAATTTTTCTCCCGTAGATTGTGATGTCCGAGCGGTGTCCGTCAACTCTGGAGAACTAGGTGTGAAAATAATGCACCCTTTTATACTTTTCATTCAAGAGAATAAATACCGTTCAAAATGAGAACTCTCGCATAGAATAGTTTTGAAACATAGGTATTTTAACAATAAGAGGATTCTGTTGCCTCGGATTATGCTTAATTAATGCCAAGGAGATGAAGCTTAGTAGCGGGGGAGAAAATTTATTTTGTGTAGTGGTATAAAAATGACTGCGTGCAACATTGAATGTTAACTTTTTTCAAAAGTTTATTTCTTAAGGCATTTCTTTTCAGAAGGGAAACATTTTACCATAATCCAAGCAGATCAGTTAAAATCACCAGTTACGATGGGATCATGGGGAAAATCCAATGAACGTTGTTCATCTGAGCGAAATAATAAAGTAATTATAAATTTCATTATGCGTACGCTCAAGTTCCAGGTTTCTTTCGACAGAAAACGATCTGACACAAAGTTAAAATTCAGGTAAAGTCGTTTCTATTATCACAAACCAGTTTTTGAATTTGAAAATTTAACTCATTTATTTGATTCAAAATAAAAAACTGGTTCTAACGACTATTTTATTCAGCTTGAACCGCTCCTTCAAATTGAATTATGATAATTCTCGTCTGCTCAGCGTCACGAAAATAAGATCAACACATTCTCGTTAAGAAAGACCTCGCCTAACTCCAACTCTGCGTCAGAGGTTTTATCGTTAGAGAAAAAGCAGCTTCTCTGGTGATTGTGAAAAACGAAGAACACGAGAAGTCGAGGCTAGGAGTAAAATTCTTCTACTCACGTACTGAGCTTATACATCACTCTCTCCCCTCTCGCACAGAAGCTCAAAATACTTTGTAGAACACGATTGTCAAAATAAAGTGATCAAAAAAATGGTAAAAAATACCTCCAGGCGTTAGTCAATGCTTGCTGCCCTCAGAAACCATTGTCTGACTTTTGCTCCCATCGTCTGGAAGACTGTTCTGGGAAACTGTCATGGGAGACTGAGAAACTGTTCTGGGAGACTGGGAGCTGTTCTGGGAAACTGTTCTGGGAGACTGTAAAAAAAGAAATAAAATGTTTTCATTTCTGTCCTGGGAGACTGTTCTGGGAGACTGTTCTGGGAGACTGTTCTGGAAACTGTTCTAGGAAACTGTTCTGGGAGACTGGGCAACTGTTTTGAGAAACTGTTTTGGGAGACTGTTCTGAAAACTGTTCTGCGAGACTGTTTTGGGGAACTGTTTTGGGAGACTGTTCTGGGAGATTGCTCTGCTCGCAGTGGCACAGTGGTTAAGGGATCGGCCTTGCATGTTGGAGACGAGGGTTCGTATCCCGGCGCTGGCGCGGTGATTTTTCCCGTTGGGCTTAAGGGAAAGCTCAAGCACAATACCCCACTCAATCCAGGTGTCGGAAATGGGTACTGGCTTTACGGGGGAACCGTCATGGTGTCGTATAAATAGTGTTAGTTATAAGACATTTGAAAAACCAATACTCAAGATCATATGTATCAGGCTTGATTGGAAATAAAGCATTCTAAGATGCCGATGTTTTTTCTTTTTTCTGGGAAACTGTTCTGGGAAACTGTTCTGGGAGACTGTTCTGGGAGACTATTCTGGAAAACTGTTCTGGGAGGCTGTACTGAGAGACTGTTCTGGGAGACTATTCTGGGAGACTGTTCTGGGGGACTCTTCTGGGAAAATATTCTGGGAAACTGTCCTGGCAAACTGTCCTGGGAAACTATTCTGGGAGACTGGGAGACAGACCTGAGAGATTTTTCTGGGAGATTGTTCTGGGAGATTGTTGTGGGAGAATGTTCTGGGAGACTACTCTGAGAGACTGTTCTGGGAGACTGTTCTGGGAGACTGTTCTGGGGACTATTTTGGGAAAATGTTCTGGGAAGCTGTCCTGGGAGACTGTCATGGAAGACTATGCGCGGTGCACGTGCAAGGCTTCACACACACTGCGTGTGCGTAGTTGCGCTGTTTCGCGCACCGTATAATTTTCCTTTTCAGCTTTCAGTTACATTCTTATGTAAGCGTGCAAGCGAGACCTGAAACCATTCAACTGCCGCTGTCAAAATTTCAAAACTGTTGTGCATCGAAGATTGCTTGGGATTCATCTGCCATAACCAATGTTCTGTAGGGATCCAAACCCTCTTATAGTCAATAATACATATAAGCGCCTGGTATACATCGCCAACTGTTAGTAAAGCAAAGTAGAGGGGACTGCAAAGAAATTTACTGAGACCGACGCATCACTCCTGAATCCTCAATGATAACTAAAACCCAATGTTTTTCAAGCTCCTCAAATATACCATTGATGTGCACAGAATAACATCTAGAGCCTTCCTTTGTTTCAAGTATGAATTAAGTTTCCTATATTTTTGAATAGCATACAAGGGTTTATCTGTGGGAAAACTTTTCACTTTCGACAATGTTTCATTTGTTCAACACATGCTTATCTGAACGGCAGCTGAAAGTACAAGCTCAACCAGAGCACTGTGGAAGAATTTTGTTACATAGACTACTTGTTTCCCAATATGTCCTGAAATTTCTACGTTGAAAAGTTCTTCTGGTAATTATTTGATCCAAAATAACTTCATCGAAAATTCATGCATGTATAAAACATACATGTATGATAATTTCTAATTTGTGAGTTTTATCAACATACTGGTATTTTTTACATTGATAATTATTTGACCAACCTATCTAACTCACTAAGTTTAAGAAAAATCATTTATAAGAGGACTGTTTTTCCATTCTGTGCTCAATCCTTAAATCCTCTGAAATCCGCGTTTTAGAAGTAAAACACAGTCTGAAAAGTGAAAACCCGCTTGGAAATTTAAAAATTCGCTAGGTGAGGAGGGCCTGTCGCCGACTCGCCAGACGAAATTTCTGGTCGCACCATCGTAGAGAGAGAGAGAGTATTACTGCTCATCGAGTAAAGACTGCTTTTTGTCAAGCTCCTGCAAATAACCTGTAATTATTTCTGAGATTTAATCTAATAACATTCATTAATTGTTTTCATCATATCCGCAACTTACTTTCTCCTAACTGGGGTGGGCTGCGGAGTGGCATTGCAATTAAGGTAGGTTGTAAACCTGATCTTGTCCATTGTTTATCTTGTTATTTTCTTGTTTTATCACTTATAACTAGGGCTGTGACAGTATGTTCTAATATCACGGCTCGAATAACAACTCACATACGCATGCATGTGATTTGTAATAAATCTCATAAATCATTTGTAATAAATCACAATCACACTATAATAAAATTATTTACTAATAAATGTTAAAAATAACAATATTGACAATAAAATTCTTGATTAGGAATAGAAAACTGCTTCTGCTATGTTAACTATAGAGTTGAGAAAAAATAAAATGAAATTCTTTTGATAGATGAGTGTTTTTAATCATATGGCAACGTAATGTAGAGTAGCTATAATAGCAACTGGTTCCAAAAGTGGACCAAGACAATCTCTCAAAACAAAAATAGTTCCAAAATTATCTCTCAAAACACAAATGGTTCCAAAACAATCTCACAGCAAATTTCTCAAAACAAAAATAGTTCGAAACTAAACTCTCAAAACATTTCTCAAAACGTAACAAAAATAGTTCCAAAACAATCTATCAAGAGAAAAATGTAAACCATTGTTATTCATCCTGAAAATTGAATAATCTCAAATTAAAATTAAGGAACATGAGCATCTCTCCATTCTCAGGCTTCAGTTTATTCCTGTGAGGAGTATACACATTGTTTCCAGTGCTGAAAGTTCTCTCACTCTCGACTGATGAAGATGGACATGAAAAGAGTTTGTTAGCAACTGTGGACAAATGTGGGTATAAGGTTTTATTTTCTTCCCAGCAATTTACAGGGTTAAGCAGCTAAAGAAAGTTTAAGTTGAGTAACTTGAGTTTTCTTATGTGCCTTGGATGTTGATAAGGTTTAAGCTGTCAAAAAATATTAAAATTTGAATGGCCCCATAACCAAAAAGATCCACAAACATACAACCAAATATAAGATTATTGGTGAATTTTTTAAACATCTTAAAATAGAAGAAAAATGCAGAATTTTTAATGTACGGCAATTTGCATGCTAAATTAAAATAAAATTATTAGCTTTGAAATATTTGACAATTTACAAGCTAAATTAAAATATAATTTTTAGCTACTTTTATATTAATTTTATAAAAACTTTTAAATGCATCTTCAACTTTATTTACTTGGTTTTATTTTTGTTAGCCTGTCACATACTTTGAGAAATGGAAATTGGGACAAACTAAATAGCTTTTAGTTGTAAAAGTAAAAAAATTTTATGTTGGTACTGTGTTTAACTATTCATGCTACACAGCTTTCACGTACTGACCATTTGGGACTTATCGGGAATTCAAAGTAGTAAATTTAGTTAGTGGGCCTGATTAAGGACAGCGTCCCCCATACGGACCTTTTTTTTATTTTTTTTATTTTTGAACCTAGAGCAATGAAATTTAGTGTACTGAAAGGAAATGCAATTGGGATTCATTTGTCCTATGTGAAAAAATGCAATTTTCCCCATAGAAAACAAAATACTCATAGAAAACGAGATTTTGAGGGGGGTTTTCAAAATGCATCTCCTCTGACAGTTTTTGAGTAAAAGGGATGATTTTGGTATCATTGGATGCGAAAAGACGTGGACATTCCAGGAAGTCCTATGCCGCTCCTCAAATTTCCAGTTTTAATGAAAAAATTGGAAAAAAATTAAGAAATTTTTTTTTTTCGGAAAATGGGGATTTATGACGTCATAACTTTTGAAAAAAGGTAATGGTGAGGTCACATAGGACTTCCTGAAAAACCCTTGGTTTTCCGCATCCAATGATATTAAAATCTTTACTATAGCTTGAAAACTGTAGGAGATGCATTTTGAACCCCCAAAGTGCATTGTTTACATTATAAGCAAAACAAAGAAACAAACAATTTTAATTAAAAATTTGTAAAAAATTTTGGTTCAAGTTAGACCTTTGAAATCATTATGGAGTAATACAGAGACATATGAAATGGCATAGCAACGTCGCGCCGTGTAGAAACAGCCAAGGGGGAGGTGTAACATGATAAAATACCACTTCCCCCTCCCCTCACCCCCCCATTCTTCAAACCCCCGTAGCGGGCGAACGAGTGAGCGTACGAGTCTCATTTTTTCACAGGATGTAACGGACCTCATACACTTCCTATAGCAGCAATAATCTTTATTTCTCAAATTTTCTCAGAATCCTTGATTTTTATGGGGGACGCTGTCCTTAAAGGCTGTAATTCAACATTTATCTAACTAATTTACTAAGGATGAATAGGCCCTTTATTTGATTATACCTTTACTTTCATGATTTATGACCTTCATTTTTATGATAAAAAACGTATTATTAGAAAGTATCGGCTGAAATTTGCCGATACCAATTTCAGTAAAAATGATCAAAACTGATACCGATACATCGGTATATCTCTGCAATCAACATTTCTGAAAAATTAGAAGCAGAGGTGGTTGCAATAATCCAACTGCAAAACAATTTGCTTCTACCTTTGTACGTTTGTTTGTTTACAACAAAATAAAAGATGTTCTTAGTACTAATTGTGCATCTTTTGAAGATGTAACAATTTTTACAGCATCTAGGAAGAGCAACCAATTTTTATTAATCTCATCTTGCGCTATAGCAGAGCTTAACAGTTCGTATTCTGAGCATAGAATAAAGTCAGACAATATTCAATGTATGATGCATGCAAAGAGGATACATGTATCAAATATATAGAAATTATTCCAAAATTTTTTCTAATTCAGTGTATTTTTATACTGTTGTTTCTTCTATATTAGGATCCTTAGTAAGACAATTAAAAAATGTTCTTCATTGCAAACCATGTTTAATTGCCCTTTGCAAAAATGCTGGTTATAAAAATTTCTTAAGGTTCATTGATCTAGAAGAGGAAATGCAATTGACCCAGCCATCAAAGGATGTCATTAACGTATGTTAAATTGAAAAAAAGAAATGTCAGCAAGGTGTTGCTATATGAATGAGTCCTAATACAAACAACTTGAATAAATGTTTAATTCTACACTTTGTATCTGTTTTGAAAAGAAACTGTTAGAATCATGTTTATTTATCATAAAATATGTTATATGTTATATAACATACAAAATATGTTATAAATTACTTTAAGATGTTATTACTCTAATAAACTATTCAATGAAACCAATCATAAACAAAAAAACTTTAGCTGTTAGATTTCAAATAAATGAACTTTATTTTCAAGTATGTAAATATAATGCGTATATTCTATGAAACTTGATCCGTATAAACAAAATTAAATTACTGTATGGTTGTATAAATACTCTTTTTGTTAACATAGAACACAGAAAAATTGTGTTTGTAAAGCGTTTGGTATTCTATTTTTTACATAACTGCATTAGGTTGCTATGTAGATGTTTCTATGGAAATGTTTTTTATCATTCAGCAAAAACACAATTAAAATATATGCCTAAGAATAAAACCACCCATGCTGCGCAGTAGCGCAATTCTACCATTTCACAGCGCAGTGTCCAGCCAATGATGTGGAGGTAGTGACGCAAGACCTATCCAATGCTTTTACCACCTCCACAGCTTTTGCTAAATGGCGGGTGGGCGGGGCTTAGGAAGAGGTGGCGTTACCACCTCCACCCATTGCAACCTTCTTGGTTTTCTCCCATCATGAAAGAACATGTCTTTTATCATTTAATGCTTCATTGTTTGTTGACAGTTTGTGATTTTAGTTGTCCCAAATATGAAAGCAAACAAGCATTCCGCTGTACTTTGCTCAGGTACTTACCATCCAGCATGAAGCGTGCAATGGTCATGGAGCAGAAGCTGACACCTACTGAAGTGGAGAGGCACAACTTCATCAAGCAGGAAGTTGCAGCTGAGGACATGGGGCAAGGTGAGACTGGTCTGGGTATGAGACAAATATTGTAGATAGTACAGAAGAAAACCAAGGCAGTCTAATCTGAAATGAACTAAGATTTTATTGAGATTTGAGCTCTCCAAACTGGTTCAAAGACAAGATTTACAATTTGGTTTTCTGAAATGTAAGATACGGTCATACCTCACCGTACACAATTATTCATTCCAAAAGGGGTTTTGTAACATGGTTTTTTCATCAGCAGAGTTGCATTTTATGTGTAAATGGCCTGATTTATTCCAAGGACTTTAATACTACCCGTTGAACCCTTTAAAAGTTTTTAAAGTATATCAATTTTCTATGAAATATGTGTTAAAGTGAACAAAAAATATTTATTCAACCATTAAAATGAATAAGACATGTAAATCCTTTCTCATCAGGGTTGTGCAACTATGCCCAAGATACGTAAGGGTAAGTGCGTAGTAAAATGAAGTTTGTGGTGGATGAGAGAGTAGGAGGCATCTGTGAAGCCTAGCGTGCATTATTTGAATTTTTGAGATTTTGCATTTAGTAACTTGAATTTGCTTTCGTATTCAGAGACAAAAATTTTGGGCAAAGGCGTTTTGTACCTTGGATCATTCGTTAGGGGCTTTCATAAGGTGAGGTATGACTGTATAAGCAAAAAAACTGAAGGAAATTATATCCTGTGGATCGTGTAGAGGAACAGATAGAATTTCCTATAAAATAATCTCTTCAAGCATGATTTTGAAATGGATTTTTTGATCAATTTTGATTTCAAGTTGAATTTTGTAAGTCACCCTAAAAATGAAGTAATGTTTGAATAAAATGCAATTTTCCTTAGACTTGGCAAATTTTAGCAGCATGGCAAACTTGAAAGTCCCATAGTAGAAGTAGAGATATGGCAACACTAAATGCAAATGTGAATAGTTTGCGTGTTATCAACATTTACATTTTATTCTGTGGTTCATGCAGTAGTTTTGTGTAAATTTTGGTGTACATAGCCATGTCTGGAGAGAATGTGTGTATGATTGAAAGTGCAACAATGCGAGTGTATCTTTGTTTTGAGTTGGTCAGTGAAGTACCATATTTGTTATTCTTTATTAAGGCAAAATTACTCAATGAGAAAGCCTCATCTCATTGAAACTTCTTTTTAATGTTAAACCATGCTTTGAGTGTAACGTTATATTTTTCAATAACAGCAACATTAACACCATGCTTTTTACTGGCTGCCACTTACAGGGTTGGCATTGTCACTGTAATATTCTTCTTTTAATCTGCTGAACCATGCCATGAGTCTAATATTAATTCTAATGTAAAATTTTCTATAAGTAGAATTAAAAATTTTATTGTGCTTCCTTGCATTTCTCTGGTAAGGTGTGGTTTTTAAATTTCTTCATTCATCCTATGTAGTGTCAGAACCCTAAATTTTTGACCTGAAAAATAAAACATCACTCTGTTAAACATTGGGACTTAGGTGTTGTGAGGAGTTTTGTTAAGTTTTAACTCAATGCAAAAATTCTCATGCAAAGCTCATCTTTTTTAATTCATGATAAGTTGCATGACATTAGTCAAAATAAGGTTATGTTCAAAGTACACATTTGAATACAAAATTTTTAATGGGTTTACCGGTTTTGGATAATTTTGAGGACTATTTATTTAAAGGACTTTGTTTCATACTTTTTATGGGCAATTAAATTTGCTGGTGTGCAAAATATCATTTTGTTCATTTAGATCCCTAAAATTCTTGAGATGTTGATGATTTAGTTGAATAAACAGTTTGTTGTCCACTGCTGGAGTATTACTAGATTTCTTTTTGACTTTTCAACCCTACGAAATTGAATTTGTTTTTCTCGGGTTAAAGCACAAAGAAAATATTTCATTAGTGGGAATCATGCGCAATTTTCTTTGTAATTTAACTAATGACGAATTTTTACTAGATATGTTAACTCTGATGTGAGTTTTCTCAGTGAGCTTGTGTCATTTGCAGTTGAACAAAATTGTGGGAATCATCTAGAAGCAATATACGTGAAAACTGAAACGCCTGATGCTGAGCTTGAGGCCATTACAGTGAAGGACGAGCCCATTCACTGGAAACAGGAACCCCAGGTGCTGTATCTGTTCCTCACTCACCTCTTTAATGCTTCCAGTTAGTTGCTTACCTACATATCCAATTTTTTGCTTATGCACATCTTAAATGCATCTAACTGGTTGTTTCTTCTCCTCTTGAATACTTCCAATTGGTTGCTAATATTTCTCTTGAGAATTGATGATTGGTTGCTTTCTTTCCTCTTAAGGCTTTTAATCGGTTGCTTGCTCTCACCTTGAACACTTCTAATTGGTTATTAGCTCTGCTCTTCTATGCTCCTAAATGATCGTTGACTTTTCTCTTGAATTCTCCAAATTGGTTGCTTGCTGTTTTCTCAAATTTTTCCAATTTGTGGATTGCTCTCCCGTTAAACCCTTTTGATCCGACTGGCTACACCATTAGCCACCGCATTTTTTTATGTCATTAGTTTCCTACAGCGTTTGCAACAAGTGTAGGATGACTGGCATTTGCAGTAACCATTTTTATGTTTTAAGAAATGACTAGTTGGCAACTGAGTGTTGTTTTGAAGGTGCAGCAACAGTCTTCCCTCATCTGGCGCAACAGGTGAGCGTCATTTTTTTTGTCTCCATATTCAATTCATTATATCCTCTTCCTCAGTGATTGTCCAGTATTGTATTAGAATGAAGTTGTTGTGCCCAAAATTCAGGAAGATGTCTGTGTAAACATAATTAGCAAAAGCTTTTTTTTTATATGTTTTTGTTGACAATTTATAAGATGCACTGCAGTTGCCGCTGGGTGTAGGTGTGCTGCGAATGCCACCAGGCAATTGAGAAACTAAATCAAAGTGTGGGAACATTTTTATGATATCCATACAAATTTTCTTTGGACAAACTGTAAATATTCAAGAAAAAACAATTATGTCTAGAGGCAACTACTATGACAAGTTGAATTATTTCAATCATGACGAATCGAATGCTATTTTTTTGGGAAAGATTGATTTTAGAATTCCACATTCTTTTACAGATGACAATGAAGCTCAGCAAATTAAATTCAGGTGACATAAATAAACTACTGGAAGAAGAAGAAGATCGGGACTTCAGCTCAGACTGTGATGAGTATTACGGTGGAGTGGTGCATAATGCAGTCGACCCTCTTCGGATGGCAGAGAATATTGAAGTTTTAGTAACTCAAGATGACATATCTGATGAAGCAGTATTGATATTTGCTGAAAAACAGCAGAACAAGGCAATTCTACAGAAGACGACTCTTTGTCATCATCAAACGAAGTGCCAATTTCGAGCTGCCAGCAAAATCAAAAATGGAGGGTTGAACCTCGGCCATCTGTTGACACACAATTTCGTCCGACGTCGTCAGCACAACATTTTGATCCATCCACTCCATTAAACGCTTTTTTTCACTTTTTTAATGAGGACATTCTCAGGCGAATTCATTATGAAACAAATTTGAAGTGTGTGCAAAAGGGTAAGCCCACAAGCATAACAGAAAATGAAATAAAAGTATTTCTTGGAAGTAACATAGTAATGGGTTACCATAATTTGCCAACTATTAGATCATATTGGAGCACTGACGACGACTTGAATGTTCCAGTTATCAGTAAGGCAATAACTCGTGATCGCTTCCTGACAATTCCCTCCAACTTGCATGTCAACGACAACACAAAAATCGATTGTAACAAAAGAGACAAGATATTCAAAATAAGACCGTTACTGGAGCATCTAAATAAAACATTTCTCCAAAATCGCAGAGTGAGTGAGCACCTTTCTGCTGATGAGTCTACCCTACTCTTCAAAAGACGATCATCCTTGAAGCAATATAATCCTATGAAGCCAATAAAACGAGGATACAAACCATGGTGCCTGGCAGATGATAGAGGCTATATTTATCACACAGACATATATAAAGGCAAGTCAGAGTCACAAAATACACAAGAGAGGCGGAAGGAACTCGGACTCGGCGGCGATGTAGTGATGTCTCTTCTAAAAAATGTTCATGGGGAAAACCACAAGGTTTTCATGGACAGCTATTTTTCATCAATTCCACTGATGGAGGAACTAAAGAACAGACAAGTGCTTGCTTGTGGCACAATTTGGAAGAACAGGAAAGATTTCCCTCAACTGAAGGAGGAGAGAGACTTGAAGAGGGGCAAATTCGATTACCGTTCGACTTCATCAGGGATAACGGTATTCAAGTGGAAGGATTCCAAAGCCGTTCATTTCATTTCCAACTATCAAGGGATCGAAACAGCCTCAGTTCAAAGGAAGCGAGAAGATGGCACCAAGATGACTGTGTCCTGCCCTCAAGTTGTCAAAGATTATAATGAGCACATGGAAGGTGTGGACAAGCACTACAGGCTCCGACTGTTGTATGGATCCGACCGAAAGAATTTAAAATGGTGGCATCCACTATTTTTCAGTCTGATGAATATGGCTTTAGTAAATGCGTTTGTTTTATTTACTGATTACAATCGAGAAAACTCCATGACGCTTCTTAACTTTTATTGAGAAGTAGGATGTGGCTTGCTGTCACTTTCAGAAAAATTAACAGACCAAGGGCCAGGCAAGCGTAGAAAGTACAGCTACCCAACACCTGCCTCTGTTCGACTTGTAATTGGCCTGAGTTTAAATTGGCCTGAGTCTACAACGTCTAAGAACTGCTGTGCAGTTTGCTCGAAAAATGGTATCATAGCCAGGCCCCTAAGTAAGTGCTCTCATTTTGGAGTACATCTGTGCTGCAATGCTACAAGGAACTGCTTTAGAACCTATCAAATGAAATAATGTCACATTTGGCATTGTGTGTTCATTTGTTTAGGCAAATAAACATTTACCCTAGTACTCTCTCTGGCGATGAAAGACAAGAAAGGATTATTTAATGTTGTTTTCAGAATGTATTATTTGCCTAATTTTTATTTTTTATAAAAAGTTTTCATATAGTTACTTATCTATGCATCACTATATCGCTAGTAATAACACACATTAGTATATACATATATTTTTTCTTTGTCAATGTGGTTAGTATAAGTAGAAGGAGGAAGCATTATTTTTTAATTTGAATTTAAATTTTTCTTATTTTTCTAGCCCATACTGTGATGTCTAGAAGTCTGTAAACAATATACTTATAAAACCTGCTCTGTGTAATAATTTACCTCTTTACAAAGCTTTAAACTAGCCTACGTTCATCTCAGAAACTTCCCTCCCGCAGCTCTGGATGGACCATACATGCCTGACAGCAACTCCAGATGCCATATAAATATCTCAATAGTTTTAATATGAAATTTAGTAAAACTTGATTGCACGAGTTCATTTTGATAGGCGTGACACTTTTCTTATGAAAAATTCACAAAAAAATGTTCTGTCTAATTGTCGGATCGAAAGGGTTTAGCCTTATTTGTTATCAATTTTATTATCCTCTTCTTTCATCTTACTCAACCACAGCTAGAATTGCCGAAGCTATAGTTTCTTTATTAGTGTCCAGGCTATTTTCTACATGGTTTTCTTTTATCCTGTTGTTAGAGGACGGGGCACTAGCATTTGCTTACTGTTAAGCCCCGTACACACCTTGCAATTTTTTGCGCTTCATGCCGCATGGACGAGTTGCCGAGCGCTCTCTGACCTCTCGGCAGCAGGATGCCGCATCAAAAACAGAAAGTTCATCTAGACCGATTGCTGTTGCAGGTGGCGCGCACGGAGTCAGTGTGAAAGTAAAACTGGCCACACTCTAGCATATATGATCGGTCAGTTTCTGCCAATTTGATCTGTACAGACCACATCGCTCGAATATCTGCCAGTGTGTGGGGTGATACAGATAAAGTCTGGCATATCAAATCTCTCATTTTGATCTTCCATCATGTTGGAATTCCTTACCCGCCTGCAGATTTTATCGCCCAGTGTATGGGCAAATGTGACAGTTCTTTCCCTCCACAGATTTTATCGCTCAGTGTGTGCCCGACAGCGGGAGAGATAGGTTGTGCCCAAGTGAGCGGTGTCACTATGGTGTCTGTAGCTGACGCTCGTTTCATGGATACAGATTTCATTACACAATTTATTGAAATCTGTAAAACGCATGTGTGCTTATGGCAAGTAAAATCCACTGATTATTCAAATCGTGGCAAACGAGATGTAGCCTACAAAAGTAATTTAAATTTCTGTCAAGCTGTAAACCCGGACTGATTTATCTTCTGTGCAAGAGAAAATAGGAAACTTGAGGAATGCTCTCTGAAAAGAGTATGCTAAAGTTAAAAATTCTATGAAATCAGGCGCTGGTGCTGATGAGATATATGTACCAAAACTTTGGTATTACAAATTACTGGCGTTTACTGGTGATCATGAAGAACCACGTGAATCATTCTGTAGCCTTGACAGGGCTGACCACGATGAACAACCGACACAGGAAACTAATCAATGTGACCAACCGGATGTTGCAGTTGAGGTAAGTGAAATGTTATGGTAACTTAAACGTTTTATTTAACACATACATGTATAAATGAATGTAGATAATGTAAACACTACTGTACAATTGTCAAAACTGAAATTGAAAATAAGTTAACTAAAAATAAAATAAGTATGCCATTTAGTAGTGTACCATTCCAGGCCATATCGTTCTGCCAAGGCACAGCTCCAGTAGTATTGAAGTAGGTAACATACTTGTCTGTATTCTGTTTGCCACCAGCTTGCACTGAATTATTTAGGTTCGCTTGAAGAGGATCGAGTTGTTGCAATTCGTTTCTCCAAGAACCTGGAATCAATTGCCGACTCTCTATATCTTCTCGATCAACCATAGTGGTTGGTGAATAACCATTTTATTTTTTTGCTGCAAAACATGTAAAATACAACATGCTAGCACAACAGCGTCGATTTTTTTTGGAATCATATTGATCGTTGTGTGAAAGATGCGAAAATGATTTGATAAAATGCCAAACGCATTTTCTACTACCCGCTTTGCTCTGCAAACTATATAATTGAATACTCGTTTCTCTATAGTTAGATTTCTAAGAGGAATTGGTTTCAATAGATTCTCGTGTAAAGCAAACGCATCGTCTCCTAGAAAACTAAATTCAAACCTTCTTTGTTGATGTCTGCTGATGGCGGATTGAGTTCATGCCGATGGAGTTTTTTACAGAAAGACAAAGTTTGGAAAACTCCACCATCTGACATTCTTCCATTTCTTTCGACATCCACCATCATGAACTCGTAATTTGCATTAACACTAGCCATTAAGATGACGCTCTTGAATCCTTTGTAGTTTTGGCAGTAGGACCCACTTCCTACAGGCGAAAGAATCCTAACATGATTCCCGTCGATTGCTCCTCCACAGTTTTGGAAATTCCCGTAGCCTTCAAAATCAGCAGCTACCGCCAGCCACTCATTTTCAGTCGAAGGAAACTGTGGAAAAAATAAAGTATTTTCATTAGTATCTACGTGCATTACTTAATTCTATCTTAACATAGGGGGCCAGATATTTATATGAACACATGCTTTCATATAAATAGAGACCTTCTGTTATACATATATCTTGAAAATTAATAAATTTATTTTTTCTTTACAGAATGCAGTAGTGGCGCAGCCGAGTTGCAGTATGAATTCATCCACACCCATGAAGCCTCCATCACGCAAAGGGCCAAAACGAAAGGTGTGCCAAGAAGGTCTTATAGAACAGGCTATGTCTGTGCTGAAGAAACCAGACGACTCATGTGATTTATTTGCTCGTTACATTGCTTCAGAGCTAAGAGAACTAAATGAGATCCAACGCGTTCTTGCGAAACGGCATATATCAAACATAATATCTCAGGCACGTTTGAATCGACTCGTTGAAGGGCAGCATGATGTAGTATGCAAACCTGTCTATTACAACAGTGGATATTTCACAAACAGTACGTGTGACTACCAACCATAGCCGTCACCACAACCGTACCAACCATTACCCTCACCACAAACGTACCAACCATCACCATGCAACTCTATTGATAGCAATGTTTCCTATACTAATATGTAATGTGTCACAAAATTTATACGAGACATGGATACAGGAATAACATAACATCCACTTGTTTTTGAGCTGGATAAAGGATAAATTGTAAATTACGTCTTTTATTTTTATTTTCTTGAATGGTATACATGGCATTTAAAAGACATTGATATTATGTTTGTTTTTGTACTGGATGAAGGAATAATTTTTAATTATGTAATTTCTTTCTATTTTCAAACATTTTATACATGCAATTATGTATATGTAGAGTGATTAATACTATTATTATTTGAGAGATGAAAACATGTCACAAGAGGTTGACTAATTTTTGTGTGCATTCATAAATGAACAGAAATATACCTTGTTTTACTATCATTTGTAACATACCTTCATATATTGGTCTCGTAGGGCATGCCATATTACTCTGCAGGCTTCAAATGTGATGCTTCCCAGAGCCTGTGGAGAAATGGCTGTTGAAAATTTCAGATCTTCCAGGAATCTCAAGGTTGCTATTAATCTTTGTTCGGAACTTATTGCCTTTCTGAGCATCGTATCTTGCTTTTGTATGAATGGAGCAATAGTGGCATGTTTTCTTGGAATACCTCATCGGACATTCGCAAATAATTTCTAAAATCATGTGGGTTATTTTATTTTAATTCTTTTAGAAGAGTCAAATGAGAAAATTCTTCTCTTTTTTTAAGCCATTCCTTTGACCAACGCGATCGTTTCCGCTTTCTGAGCTTCATAGCACTTCATAGCACCAAGCTTGCAAAAGCTTTTTTCTTGTCGTTCATGACTGGTTATCTCACATCCGCCTGCTACCACTGCTGAACACGCACTGGAGTTGCAGTTACAGTCACTGCAGTTTGTGGCGAGTAGAGCGACAGATTTCATCTGTAGCATTCCATTTCTGTTGGTCATAACCGATCAGAAATGCTAGTGTGTGGCCAGCTTAAGGGCAATAGTTGCCCGGTATTATTATCTCGCCATGTTGCGGCTGTTACTGTTCCTTCTACAATATTTTTATTGTCCAAACTACCTTCTGGTGTATAAGTCAATTCATGTTCCCTGTGTAAGAAATTTTGCAAGGCTGTGAAGGCATGAATAATTTTCTCCACCTTTTTTGGGGACAATTTAATTGGGCTTATCAAAACGCGGTACTTATATGCCGAATGCATTTTCGACAGCGCGGCGAACCCTCGAAAGCCTGTAGGAGAAAATTCTTTCTTCATTATTTTGATTTTTAAAGGGATACGGTTCCATGAAATAGCGCGTGAGTGGGAAAGCATCATCGCCAACATAAACGTACGGCATTATTCTGTGGCTGCCACTCAGTTGCTCAGCTGGAGGAAGGCCCATCTCCCCTGCTTGCAGGCGAGCACACAAAAGCGTTCGCCCACACGCCGCCATCAAAAATTCTCCCATTTGTATCCATGTCCACATAAATGAACCCATAGTTCGCGTCCACTACAGCCATCAGAACAATACTATGTGAACCCTTATAATTGAAGTAATAGGATCCACTCTCTTTAGGAGGTCGTATCGTGGTGGGCTTTCCATCCACTGCTCCAACACAGTGCCGAAAGTCCCACTTCTCAAACTTTTTCGCTACTGCCTTCCATTCGTCAGGCGACATCGGCATCTGAAAAGAAAGCGGAACCTGTTGTTTCCACATCGTAGAGTATGCACGCATAATTTTATCAACCCTAATAATATATAGTATATTTGAACATATTTATCGTATTTGTCCACAGCCTGATGAAGTGGTAACTGTGCCTAGCAAAGAAGCGGTCAACAAGAACTCGCACTCGCAGGAGGCCCCTTCGCTAGTAACCACACAGAGCCCTGCGCCCACTCCTGGACTATCACCCTCTCCTTGCACCTCTGCTTCTTCTTTGGGGACATCAAAAAGGAAGAGGAACAGAAATGAACAACTGGACAAAGTGATGGAAATTGCACTCTATACCATCTCAAATTTACCTATTCGTACTGCTCAAAATAAGGTCTTGAGTTCGTTCTCTCAGTATGTATACGATGAATTGAATGACATGAGGGAAGATCAGGTGAAAATAGCCAAAAGGATAATATCTAATGTTCTCACCTTGGGTGACTCTGAAAAGCTCACCACGGACCACAAAATAGTGCGAGTTCGAGGCGCGAGTGAATTTATGACGTAATGTAAGATCTCGGTTTTTCACTTTCATAGTTAGTAGATGTGCCAAGAACGGAACTAAACAATCGTAGGAATTATATTTTTTTTTTTGTGCAATTCAAGTCTTGAAAACCAATTGTTTTCTCCGATGCTATATTGAATAAAACAATTATTATAGCGATGATGGCAAAAAAATTCTTTGAAATATAATCATGAATACTTGAGTTGCTTGTAGAATCATCAAAAGATGGAAACATGCTAAAATGTTGATGGAATATACAAATTTGTATCAAATGAAATGTATTGCTTCAAATTACAAAACGAACGTTATTTTGTCTGTTTCTTAATCGCTTCAATGAATATTTTCTCATAAAGTCTGCAGTTAGTCAAAACGTTAGCTCGAACGTATACTATTCGAGATTTCACTCAAAAATGTGTATAAAGAGGTTTATTTTACTTTTACAGTGCATCAAAGTACAAAGAGTCATGTTACTATTCCTAGGACGATCGATTTTCCTTATACTTTTATTTCATGTTATCAACGAAAATAAGTGTTAACAAGTTGACTGTCACAGTACTTTGATGTACAAGGGAGAGTGCCATGTTTCGATTAAGAACCTTGTATTTTGCCGTTTTTCATGCGATTTCAGTAAAATGTATAAATATACTTGGTTTCCTTATTATCAGACTTACCTTCAGAGAATCTTCTAACAAATCCTCATAAATGGCTGCACACGTTTCCGGGATGATTGCACCGAGACTTTGTTTGGAAATTCTAGTGGAATATTGGAGGCTTGTGTACGATCCCCTTGCAGTGAGGAATCGAAGCGTTGCTTCTAGACGAACACCAGGCGGTATGCTCTCTCGAAGGATGGTGTCCTGCTTTGCTATCAACGGTTCTGTTTTTCTCAATAATTCATGAAAAACAACCATGGACATACGGGTATAATTCTCCAAGTCTGCCCGGTTCTCGGCATACAGCTCCGAAAAGATTTGTGAGTGGCTCCCGCGTAAAGCTAGCCGAGAAAGCCATTTTTTGCACCACACAGTACTGCGCTTTTTGTAGTTTTTTTCTTTGCGGCACACACAGCTACTATGTTCCAGAGCGCAGCTGCTTCGCACAGCACATTGTCGTCAGACATCCTCTCCTTCTCAAAGCGTATCGGCAACTAACTGCGGCTGCACGGCGCGCTCATCCAGTCATCCACAAGCCGGCGTGTACAGCAGCGGTTGTTCTGTGACGCCAGTACGGATAAAAGATGCAGTGACGTAATGCAAGGTGTGTACGGGGTTTAAGATGCTGATATGCCATTGGCCGAAATCCCTCCCCACAATGCCTGAGAGAGATGCTGCCTCTCTCTCTCTTTGTTTATCGCTCGCTCAGTTCAGAATCTCGTGCGTGTTTTGCAAAGGCTTGTTCTTGTGTGAGTGCATGCGATTTCGTATTTATTGTGCATTTTAGTACTTAATTCAAACTTTAATTCGTTAACCGTGGGTCCTAAGATTGCTAGTGATGTTAAAGGGAGATGTAACGAGATGATTACTATGGAAATGAAGCTGGAGATAATCAAGAAGTATAAATTTTGTTACTGATTTTTGAAATGTAAATAAAATTTTGATGTTTCTACCTGGGGTTTTGCCCGCATTAGCTAATTACAGTAGGCTTCTATTGCCCGCCATTCAACGATTGCTTCTTACGATCCCAACTCCGGAACGGATAAATGTCGTATGGTGGGGATCCATTGTACAAGCAAAACTGAACAATGAAGTAACACTTACCAGATCAACACTTGGTTTTATCATGTGAAAGAAAAGCACTGCCGAGAAATACTAGCCTAGTTTTACTGTAAATCAAAGTAACTGAAAGTGAAAGAAAGACAATGCATTTAAAAATTTCAAACGCAAAAACACAGCAAAATCGGAAACACAAACAATCGATGAACACTTGAAAAACACATTTAATCTCTTATCATTCTTTACTTAACATTAAAAATCAATTGAAAAGACAGGAACAAACATAATCTATTCAGATTCAGCTGGATATAAAGGCCCCCTCACACGTACAGATATGTTCGCAGACATACGTCTGAGCGGGTGCTGAATTCGTGAGTTTGTACGCTCATTTCAGGTTTGCACAGAATATTTGAGGCTGATGAGTGTGCCTGATAATTTTGTAGCTACCAGCTATGATTCGAACTTTGACACAACTTCAGTGCCAAGCCACTTTGTGTGAATGGTGCAGGCTTGTACTCTCTCCTCTCATTCCCAGCTGTATGGCTATGGAAGACAAATTTTTGTACTGAATTTTTGACGCTTTATAAAGAATTACCATCTCTTCGGAAAATCAAATCAAATGAGTGGTATGATGAGCATAAGAAAGTCGCAAAGTAAGAAATACTTTTAAAGAATCTACAAGAAAAATGCCCTGATCCATGAAAGAAATATTAATTAATATTGAAAAATATGAGAACAGTATTTACGCGGGAGTTTGAAATAGCAGGAAAATCTTGTAAGTCAGAGTGTGAACCAGAGGAGTTCTACTCACCTAATTTATCATATTTTAAATTAATAATGTTCGCAAAGGATCAAGAAACGCCAAACACCTCTGTGTCAAATCTGGACGAGTTTGCATTTTATCATGAAGAGGTGAGTTTACATGCCTGTATATTTTAATCCATAAATATTTATTCAAAATTTAATTAAAAATAAACCGGTGCTGTGAAATTGTTCATGTCAAGGATTAATAAAACAGCAAATTATAAATTAGTTTTATGAACAAACTGGAAGCTGCTTATTAAAAAGTATCTTATTTTCACAAATATTTTAATACAACTCAATGTACAGGTATCCTAAGGTATGTCACAGAACTAGATATCGAGCTCATTAGATAACTTCTAATGAACTTCTAAAGGCAACATTGAACTATAATTGATTATACTACAGTTAGCGTATGACCACAGTGTACAATATCGTACATTATACGACATATATTATAATGGGAAAGTAATACATAATTTTTCACTATGAAATATAATTCCACTTCCATGTTATTCTCTGAGTAATAACATTTTGAAATAAAGATACTAAACCATTATATTTCAATACTTATTCTAGATTTACACAATACCGTGTTCATAATGGGAACTGTGTAGATTTATTGATTTGCTTTGACAGTTGAGAACCAAATTGTTTAACAGTTTTCTCTGTGTTATTGTAGCACATAATTTTGCCAAGGGACTGCGCCTTCGTTATTGAAGTAATTTTAAAAAGCATTGCGCGCTGCTTAATCATTGTTAGCAACCCTGACGTTATGAGTCCTTTGGATGTCTATCAAAGTATTATTCGGTTGGTTGCTTTCAACTCCCCTTTGAGTACATACATCACCCCTTTTCTTCCTTAAAAAGTTATGGAGCATAGAACATGCTATAATCACTGCGTGAATGTTTTCTATTTTAAATTTATTGGGGACTTGAAAATAATTCCAAAAACATTCTCAACAACTCGGTGCTCAAGAGAATAGATCGTTAAAAATGTTTGAGCCTTTATTTAATCCTCGGACATTGAATGGTTTCAAGAAGTCTTCACGAAGCGCGAAGGCTTCGTCGCCAACAACAACGCATGGCAATGTCGTATTTGTATTTGTCACAGTCTCTTCCAAGGGAATGTTCAACCCCTCCTGTTTTAATTTTGCATAAAACAATGTGTTGTCTTTGACTCCTCCAACCGAAACTTTACCGTTGTGCTGAAATCACAGAGTATAAATTCGTACTTGGATTAACTATTGCCGTCTTGACTAGGCTATGAGAACCTTTTTAGTTGCAATAATTACTGCCTGCATTCGGTGGAGGAACAATGCTGACGTGTTTTTCGTCAACAGCTCCAATGCAATGGAAAATTTAGTATTCATCGGCAATCGCTTTCCATTCAGTGGCATCATCAGGGAACTTTAAATAAATATTTTTTTTTAATTTCGCACTTCTATACATTATCTAGTAACACTAATGTATAAATATTGCAACAGCCTCTTTTGTATGAATTTGTTGGATTTCATTATGAATTCCAGTCTTTATCGATTATTACTACGCTGAAGACGACGGCTGTCGTTCATGTATTCGGTTTGTCTCTTGTATGTGAGTTTTTGTGTGCAAAATGGCTCAAGAACGGCTGGATGGAATTTCTCGAAAGATTCATGATATGTTAACTTAGTAGAGAGGAAGAAGTGATTAAATTTAAATGAGTCGGTTACGATCAAAGCGACCAGGGTCAAATTATGCCGCCGACGTGGGTTACCATCTACGAAGCCCATTCTAGTGTTTATACATGTAAAAATTAACATAACGTTTATTGGTCTTTCTTATGCAATAAAATACAATTTCTTTCTTTATTTACAATAGCCACATTTTAATATTTATGCTTTCATGGTTTCTCCTCAGGCAATAAATGAAGATAGACCTGAGCCAACAGACATTGGAGAGGAACTTGAAGAAGTCAGAGCTAATGATGCACCCTCAACTTCTTTTGCATCTGTAGCTGCTGCTCCACAAAAGAAAAGAGCTAAAAAGGAAGAACTCTCGCAGTCTGATAAGGTGTTGGTAGCAATCACGGAACGCATCACATCCTCAAGGGAAAAGGACGAGTGGGATATAGTTGGAAAAAATATCGCAAATAAACTACGTCGGGCACCGTCCTCTATGCAGCCAATTGCAGAGAAATTAATCAATGAAATCTTGTATCTAACTCAAACGAACGCCCTAGATGGAAATACGCAAATAGTATGAGGGCCTTTGAGCTTTACTTTGCAATAAATTTCTATTGTAGATAGGCATGCATTATAGGAACAATTGGTTTTTGTTGTCAAGCATAAATGGTTAGCAGTGATGAAGCTAATTATCCACCTGATATTACATTATGTTGATTGAGGAACTATAAATATTTCAACTCTATTAATTTTGTTTCAATTAAGGTTTAAATACAATGCACGCATTTCTACATTTTATTTCTTTGTTTTTTCTAATAATTCTGAGAGTGCCAATACAGAGTTTTACTACCCTTCATATTTTTATGTCGTAGTATTTTTATGTTTTATTCCAAATCGCTCGGCTGGTCTCAGGTGTGATTTGTCCAATGGTATTGGCGCTATGGCAACAGAAAACTTAAGATCTTCAAAATATCGTCCAGTTGCAAAAAAATCGCAGTCAACGACAGACGTGCAAATGCTTCAATAGATTGTCTCATAACTGTAACTTATTTCGATATTAATGGAGATGCTAGATATAATAGCTCACAGAATGTTTCATAGTTCATGCGCAAATGATTATGCCAATCTCCTTGATCAATGCTGTGCAGTTCATTTAGCAATTTCACATTTAAATATTCACTTCTTTTTAGGTACCATTCCTTAGCCCATTTTGAGCGAGGTTTCACAACTCTTTTTCTTATTCATTGCGACTCTAAACCCATCAACTGTAACAACTCGCAGTCTGGAGCCGCCATTCTTGTGCACACTCTCCACCTGGCTGCTATTGGCGTACTGAAGTGTGTGCCAGTCTTTGTCAAGTTTGAAGTGCGTTGTTTGTATCGTGTGCGGGGCTTGAGACTGTGAAACCAAACTCAGTTCAGATGTCTGCGGACATATTTGTACAAATGAGAGGGCCTTTATAGACATACAAGAAATATATTTGGGGCCACGTTTGCATTCTTCCCCACTCAGCTTGCAATAGTCCGAAGTCAATGAAAACAATTCGACACTCAAGCAGGAAATAATGCGACCCACAACAGAATGAACAGATCCGGGACTTGTTACAGATAAGATTGCATTCCAACAAAGCTCACAATCCTAATAGAGAGAATATTTCTCTCGTTTCCTTTTATACTCCAACACGCTAGGTTGAACATTATTGAGTCAAGACCAAGATACTGAGAGCGAGTACGAGTCTGTGGTACTGGTGAGGAACACTTCAAACAACAAACAAACATCAGCATCTAAGGATGCTTTATTTCCAATCGAACCTGATACATATCACCTTGTACATTGGTTTTTCAAATGCCTTATAACTAACGCCAGGACGCCTTGACGCTTTTCCCCGGTCAAGACCGGTACCCATTTCAGACACCTGGGTAGAGTGGGGTATTGTACTTTGAGTTTTTCCCCTATACCCAACAGAGAAAGTCGTCACACAGCCGACTCGTTTCCTCGCGATTCTGTACAAACTTTGATCGAAGAATGGCAGTAAGTGTATTCATTATCAATTCAATCAAATTATGCAGTGTTGGGCAGTATCTCGATGCGTCCCGATAGGGATGCTTTGGCATCTCTAAAATGAATTACATAACCAATTTAATCAAATGCATCGTCTATTATTAAGCTAGCGTACTGATATTCTGATGTAAAAATTTCATTTAGAAAAACATTTAGCCCGCAGTGTGTTTTTGCGGTGTGTTTTAAGAAATTTTTTTGCCAATCTATTTGTTTAATGATTTCCCATCATAAATGACCTAAATATTTTATGGAATAATTTACACAATTATGTTTGTGTGCCAATTTTCCAGGTGCGTTACATTTACCATTTAAGTTCTCACAAACACTTTTCTCCCCACAGGAGGCACATGAATGTTTGTGGAATGTAAAAAAGCATCCACTACAGGAATAGGATAAAAAAAGACAAAGCTTATCAAGAAGTTCTCATGAAGGTAAAGAAAACCGTTCCAAGTGCCACCTTAGAAATTATAAAAAGAAGAATGCATACGCTCAGAGGGTAATTTAACAAAGAGGTTAAAGCAGTTGCTCAGTCTCAAAAATCAGGAGCTGGCACTGATGAAATTTATCAGCCAAAATTATGGTGTTTCAATTGATTAAAATTTTTAAAAGAATTCTCCATCATAAGGGAGTCACAATCATCACTTCAAGTATCGGATCAGCAGCAAAACAGTAGTCATATGAAAACTTATGATCAAGAGGCTATACATCAGGAGCTTGAGGTAAATTATTTTCAATTATATTTCAGGTTATTTTGTTGATATCGTCTTCCATTTACGAATTGAATAATTTCATTCAACATTATTTGAAAGTACAACTACATTGAAGTAGAGGTTTCGATCGGGCAGATGGTTGTTAAATCATGTTCTCTTGCCAAGAAACAGAGCCCTCCTCTGTGAAATACTTCTTGAATTCTTCTCTTATTTTTGGCGTCATTATTTGACCTTCTGGGAATGCCCTCGATTGGCGTTAATTGGTCTCCTATACGCCAACTACCTTCGGACACTTGTCCAGTTCCGATCATTTCTCTATCTAGAGACGTATCTTGGTTGTGATCTGCATGTTCTCTCCGAAGATAATTATGTAAAACCACAGACGCCAACACAAGTTTTTCAACCTTGGCCGGAGCGAGATGTATGGCTGTGAGGAATACTCTGAATCTATTTGCTAAGATTCCGAAAGCGTTTTCTACAACTCTACGTGCGCGAGAAAGCCTGAAAGAAAATATTATTTCATTCCTGTGTTGACCCTTGAAAGGGAACAGTTTCATTAGGTACGTTTTGAGAGGAAAGGCGTCATTGCCAACCAAAACATTTGGTAGGGTTCTTACAGAGTTTGGAAGAGTGTCTGCTTTGGGTACTCCGAGTCTGTTCTCTTCAAATGCTGAAGCCAATGTACAGTTTCCCCACACGCCTCCATCAGATGCTCTACCGTTGGAGCCGATATCAACATAAATAAACTCATAGTTCGATTCCAAAACTGCCATGAGAACGATTGAATGATTACCCATGTAAAAATAGCTTCCATTGTTGGCTGGCGGGACTATATTTAAATGTTTCCCATCAACAGCTCCGATACAATGAGGAAAGTTCCACTTTCGATTGAATTCTTCAGCAACTTTCCGCTTTCTTCATTTGAAGATGGTGTCTGCAACAATAGAGAAATACTTATTGATAAAATGAAAAAGCATATTAAATTTAGTTATGCTGTATTTTTCTTTTTTCAGAGCCTTGAAGACATCCCACTTGATGCGGATTTACCTGTGATATCAATTCCGGTAACTGAAGAAACGTCTTCAACAACAACTTCAATTAATTTGGACAGTTCAGCAACATCCACAGAACCTATTGAAACTCTGGATATCATAACCACAACAGTTTCAAAACCTACAATGAGCATCAACGATGAACCGTCAACATCTGCAACTAATAAATCAAAAACATCAAGAAAAAGACACAGATCAGAGGAAACAAATGCAGATATACTGATGAAGAAAGCCCTACATGAGCTCGATCAACTGAATAAATTGTCTCAAAATAAATTCTCAGTTTTCGGATCAAGTATTGCAAATGACTTATCTCAAATGGATGACAAACAGGCCATTATTGCCAAGAAATTGATCAATGACATAATTGCAATGGGGTCACTCAACCTACTAAATGAAAATTGGATCAGGGATAACCCTCTCCGCAAATAATTATCATTCCTGTTACTCCTTGTGCCTTTATGGAGGAAATTTCGTTTCAATTTATTTAGTTCATTTTTACCATGAAGGAAGTGACTTTGTTCAGTTTTACAGTTTTGATTGAAAAGAAAATATTTATTTTT
Organism: Platorchestia sp. MABIK; assembly: GCA_014220935.1. Classification (NCBI taxonomy): domain Eukaryota; kingdom Metazoa; phylum Arthropoda; class Malacostraca; order Amphipoda; family Talitridae; genus Platorchestia; species Platorchestia sp. MABIK. The sequence continues at coordinate 162,241 of JACJUY010000249.1, forward strand.
TCCTGATGATGAAGGAAATGCATTTGTTTCGTTTCACCTCATTTACTATACGTAAGATACATTTTTCATTACGTTTCATAGAGGTGAATTTTCATCACAGTACTGAACTACATATAGATTCCTAGCCTTTTATTGCGATTAAGTTACCATTACAATCCTGAATAAATTCAAAATATATTACGATTCAAACATACTGAGAGGTATGAGGCATATGTTAAGACCAATAAGAAAATATCAGTCTTTTATTTACATTCAAAAAGTCGTGCTTGAACGCATTGTAGATGGCTTGGCAAGTCTCTGGTATCAAAATGCTCAGAGAAGGTGATGAAATTCTCGTTGAGAATTGAAGTCGGCTGTAAGATTCTCCTGTTGCCAAGAAAATTAAGCAGGCTTCTAGTCTTGCGCCAGGAGAAAAAGCATCCCTCATTGTAGTGTCTTCTTTTTGAATACAAGGTGTTATTTTCTCAAGATTGAAAAGGAAAGAAGCCATCGGCATTTGAATGTGATTTTCTAGATCATTTTGATTCTCACACCTTAATTCTTGAAAAATTTGAGGAAAACTTCCCAAATTATGGCGACGAGTAGCCATGGTTTGCACCAAACTTTCCGTTTTCTTCGAGATTCCTTTTTCTTGACGGCGGCGCACGCGGCGACGGCCCACAAAAGAGCCCGGTGTTGTATGTACATCAATCACTCGAGTCTGAGCAGTAACTGACCGCCATTCGTGCTTCTCTCACTTCCACTTGCTCGGCTGCAGAATGCCGTCTACAAGCCCATGCAGCACAGATAAGTAAACTCATGCAGCACTTGCGACTCTTTTGAGTATCAATGATGCATCGTCTAAAGAGGCCTTAAGTATCTAGGCAGGATAACCCAAGGCCTTATCTGAGTGTTCCTTAGGCCTTATTTTCAACTGCTCGGCGCGCCCAGGATGACCGATAGTTGAAAATTCTACGAGCACGTGTTAAGTCTGATTGACTAAGGTTTCGTGATATCTGTTTCCGAAGCAAAAGCCTCATCCCCTACGAACACATATGGAAATTTTTCATTCGAATTAAGTAATCTGAGTGTGGTGGCAAACTCAGTTCACAATTTCTCAATCTTCTCCCAAAAGTTGTGTAGAAGAGAACCGCCCCATCTGGTACTCGACCGTTAGCACCTGCATCACCCATCAAAAATTCATAATTTGCATTCACAATAGCCATCAATACAATACTGAACGTTCCTTTGTAATTAAAATAAATAAATCCTGAATTAGGGGGCTTCCTGATATCGACATCTTTTTCGTCCATTTCTCCTACGCAGTTTCCAAAGTCCCACCTTGTTTCAAATGAAGTTGCAATCTCTTTCCAGTCGTCAGAAGTTTCAGGCATGTGAAAATAAATGAAAAACTGTTATGAATAGTGATGGAATTTTTTTACTGGTTTTCAAACATTTGAACCGAAAATAATTAACTAATACATATATGAAAAATCTTACATAGGTCGTATTCCTAAATTAGGCGTTTCTCTTCCACAGGAAGCAGATGAAGACATTCAGGAGACTTCAACTAAGAAAGACTGCCAGAAATTGCAGAATACGAAGAGGAAAATAAGTAAAGAAAGTGTTCTTCAAATGGCCCGTGATTACTTAACTAAGCCTGACGAGGAAGAATCTGATGAGTGTGCTATTGGTAAAGTTTGGGGCAATGCATTGAAGAAACTCAGAACTGACCAAATGATTCTAGCTGAAAAATTCATTAGCGACATCTTGTTTGAAGCAAAATTAGGGACACTTACTCGTACGTCAATGAAGCTCAACGAACCATGTTCTTCACGAACGTCTACGCCTATATGCCTTTCATTAGGAAACCCATCACCAGCCACGTATGCACCTACTCCTACCTATTATTATGATATCGCTGTACCAACATGTTCCTACGAACAACCATCTCTAACTCCATTTATGAACGTTTCACCCGTAAACACTTCTGCGGCAGATCCAAACGCCATTTTTTCTACATCTAATTATGGTTGTATAACGAAATAATCCTGTAGTGAACACTACTTTCGTCAAGGTTCTTTACAGTTATACATTTTGTTGATATTTCGTATGGAACACTTATAGTTTCATTAATTTGGCAATGATGTTATGTTGTTAATGTTTCACTTTTTTATGCTTCATTTCGAAAAGAAATCGTTACATTCAGTATACGAACGATGATTTACTTTTTATGATGCACTTTGCTTCTAAACAGGTTTAGCTATTTTGTTTGGCTTACAGGATAAGAAACTATCTGTTTAATAGTTGAGTCATTCATGGTTTAGGAAGGGATTCAATGATTGCCTTAAGCTAGTGATATTTTTAATTCTGAATAAAATTTCGTAACAATTGCTTGTTTCTCACCTTTATGTAGTTTTCTAGCTTAGCAATAATTGCTTCGCTTGTTTCCGTGATTATTCCACTAATTTTAGGAGCATCCATGACGCCTGAGAACGACATATCCTTAAATGTTCGTCCAGTTGCTAAAAATCGTCGAGTTATAGCCAGTCTCTCATTAGCTGAGATGCTTTCCCTCATTGTGGAATCTTCCTTGGTTGTCAATGGTTTCAAAATATTCAGAAGCTTATAATAGATGTCATCGTTCATTCGGAAGTAGTTATAAAAGTCTTCCAGTTCCGTTACCCTTATGTCATTTAATAAATTCACATGAGTGTCCAAATTGCGTTTTAAAATCTACTCCTTCGCCCATTCAGCGACCAAATCCTTCAGCGACTGTTTCCAATCCTCTTAATTTGTTGGCAGCTGAAATTTTAAAAAATTGTTTTAATTAAGGAAACAATAAGCATAAGTTTGCAACTACTATCAGAATTCTAAAAACTATTACAACCTATTCATGTTGTTGATAGTGTAATAACCGCTTCACGGCATGTGAGAATCAGAACAAACACCTACAAGGAAACACATACAATAATTCATGCTGACAGACAAACATAAGTGCAATTTATATATGAAGCCTAAACTTTTACCACATTTTTGGGGTTTTTCACGTGTTATTTCACACACAAGTGTATATGTACAATCATTTTCATCGGAGGTAATGAATTTAAATGCATTTAATTATTTTAATTATAATAGTTGCATATAATGTTTTATTTACATTTTTCAGACGGTCAGTGTGAGTGAAGAAAAAATTTCATTAGAAGACGTTTCATTCACTCTACCTACAACTTCCGCAGAAGGCTGTAATCTTGAAATCGAAAATGTTGATGAACTGGATCCTCACCAACAAGTGCTTCCAACCTCAACCACAGTTTCAAGAGCGAAATCACGATTATCATCAACCAACGGTTTAAGATCATCAACTCCTTCACGTACTCCATCTACAAGTGAATCACGTTTTCATGGGGCTCCGCAGGTTAAGAAAAAAGTAAAGAGAGACAATGATCCATTGTATACAGCTGCACTGAAGAGGTTAAGCCAAAAAGATGAATCTAAAAAGCACGCAGACGACAAATTTCGATTGATGGGGAGGGTGTGGGGAGATGATATGAGGGAAATTTACAAATGTAACCCAAGAACATTTGAGCTAGCAAGAAAGTTGATCAACGAAATTATTAGTAAGGCACATTTAGGAGAGATAGATAGTAGCACAAAAATAATTACATAGTTTCGGCTACGGATGACTGGGGCACTGCTACGCAATCTTAATTATGATATGTGTCTGCATTTGATAGTCTTCATTCTGGTGAACATTGTTAGTATTATTGTTTTTTCTCAATGCGGTAATATTTGTGTGGCACAATTATGGAAAACTATTCAATACCTTATTTTGTATAAAACACGTAATATGAATAATTGTCATACGTACATAACGAACCTAATTAGCATTTTTCTATTTTATTTTCACGGGAACATATTATGTTTACCAAGTGTTTCAAAACAAATATTTGACTTCTTAGTAAGTCATTTTTTTAGGTAAATAGAAACAATAAGTTCATATTTGTGAAGCATACTTGTGCAAATTTCTAAATTACCTTGTGTTGAAGTCAACAAGTGATAGTAATAATGTTCATACGTAGACGACGGACCTAGTCGGTATTTTTCTATCTTATTTTCACGTCAACATACTAGGTTCTGTATTATGTTTACCAAGTATTTCAATAAAAATATTAGAATGTATTGTAAGTAATTTCTTTTGAGTAAATAGAAACATTCGATCATATTTTATTATACATAAAAACTTACAACTCTTTCATACCAAGAAACATGCGTATATGGTAGATATCTACCAGGGCCATCATAGTAGATATTTATATATTTAGGTAACAAGTGAGATTATAGTTAAGACCCCGATTCCAACTCCCAATATTTATTATTTTCTAACTCTGATCCCTATTTTGCGACGTTATACCAGTACTATTTTTCAAATAACTAAGTATTAAATGGCTTACCTCTTTAGTTCCGAAACGCGCGATTTAATTAGCGCGGGTATTAATTTGCGCGAAAAAAAACACATGTTAATTAACTATGTACATCCGCACCTTCAGGATTATGGGATTAACCAAATGATAAGGAAATCAAAATTGGAATTAAGAAAATAACATATCTTTAATCAAGAAAGTACGTTCAATAATTATTTCAGAAAAAGATCATGATCCATTTTATTTCTTAATGAAAGATGACAATTTTCCTACCTTCAAGTAATCTATTCCTAAAGCCTCGTATATGGCCACATGTTTCAGGGAAAAATATTGGCCTGGGATTTGTCCTGATTTGTTTGGTACTGTACTCTAAAATAATTTAACCGAGATATTTAAGTAAGACAAAGTTACCAGGTGGAATGCTGTTCCTCATCACAGTGTCACTTCTTAGTATATTTCCTTCAACATTTTTCTAAAGGCTCTTAAGCATTGGAAGTGAAACCTTATATACTTTAATTTGAAAAGAAAACTTTTTTAAATTTTTTGAAACAGGTGCCCATAACTGTCCTTAGTTTCTCTCCTGCAACCACTCTTTTGTAGATACTGATCTATTTCGTCACTTATACCGATTCCCCGAAATTACTATGCTGAGAGCCAAATCTTCACTATCGTCAGAAGGGGACGACACACTGCCTCAATGAACACTAGCGCTGTACTAAACGTATGATCACATTATACAAATCAGCCGCTGTGGTTGAACCCTTCCTTGTATAAACGCGGGAGTGAACGTTCACGCTCACTGCTTGCTATGGGTGGGGTTTAATGCCACTCGTAATGAATGGTGACAGTGAAGAAAGTGTGCGTGTATACTGGCCTTAATCCCGTCGCTCCATCTCCAGTCAAATAAACTCCGCTCACAGCAATACAAAATGGCCTTATTGCCACCCTCACGGTAAAGGCGAGAACACACTGCCAATATTATTTACAATATTCAGGACTATTGACAATATATTGAGGATGTGTTCCACGCATTGACAGATTGGCGAAAATATTCACAAGACCAAAATTAATTTGAAATCCAATCAGTAATTGGAACGATTGCAAAAGTTAATCATGTTATTAAAATTAGCCAGGTGTGAAAACAATGAGAGAACATGGACATGGAAAACTAGTGTCATGTATATTCTATAGCTACTCTTTAGATCAATTCTGTAGCCACTCTATCAGCACTCAAGGAAGTTACACTCCACAGTACTGAGGTATAAAAGTGTGAGTCAAATGAATATTCTATAGCTAAATAAAACCAGTTTGAAGCAGCATTTCTCTAAGAAGCGCAAGATAAAACATCAAACGAGCAAACATGGTAATGATTAGCGGTTCGAGTGCTAGTTCTGTGACTATTTCTCTCCCTTTAGGGATTGTTTCAAACACGACACCTAGCCAGCAAACATGGTACAGGTGATGTGTTTAAGCGAGTTCTGTGACTATTCCTCTCACCTGTAGTAATGTTTAAAACGACACCAAGCTGGCAAACATGGTAAAGGCTAGATGTTCAAGTGTGAGTTCTGTGACTATACCTCTCCATGAAGTGAGTGTTTGAAACGACACCAAGCCAGCAAACATGGCATTGGGCAATTGTTTGAGTGTGTGTTCTGTGACTATACCTCTCCCTGTAGTGAGTGTTTAAAACGACACCAAGCCAGCAAACATGGCATAGGGCAATTGTTTGGGTGTGCGTTGTGTGACTATTCCTCTGCAATTAAAAACAATCTCACACTACACTAAGCCAGCAAACATGATAAAGGTCAGCTGTTTAAGTGTGAGTTCTGTGACGATTCTTCTCTCCGTAGTGAGTGTTTCAAACGACACCAAGCCAGCAAACATGGTATAGGCCAGATTTTTAAGGGTGAGTTCTGTGACTATTCCTCTGCTGATGGGAAAACTCTTAAACAACACCAAGCCAGTAAACATGGACTAGATCAGTTGTTCAAGTGTAAGTTGTGTAGCTACGTATCTACCCGTAGTGGGCATTTTAAACGACACCAAACAAATATACCTAGTGAAGGTCAACTAATTCAGTATGGGCTTTGTGACTGTTCTGCTGGGTATGAAAATCATGTAGAAAACACCTTACTAGCACACACAATAAGGTTGAGTTAGTTCAAAAATGAGTCATGTAATTGTTCCTGTTTCTTAGGCAGAATTTAGACATAGCACATTTGTGTTTAGAAAAACGTGGAGCAACAACTATAGTGAGAACATTGCAAAAAATCATGAAATTGGGCCTGTAACCTTTTCTTCTATGGAGTTCTTTCATTGTGGTTAGAAATACTTACATTCATCAATAATCCACCCATAAATGAATGATCTGTGTTGCTAATTATTTATTTATTTTAATTTTCTTACCACTCTCAAGGAATACTACTTTTATATGTCTGACTTAGAACTCCCGGGGGAAATAAGTGAGATCCCGAACTGAAAATAAAGTGGTCCCTCCTCCTACGGAAATGAGAAATATCTTTTTTTGTTTGGAGCCAGCCTTTTTCTGTCCAGTTTTTCAGCATGTCTAACATATTCATCCACTTTATCTTATTTTTTTCGAACCTTCCTACTCAGCTTGCTTGTTTTGTGCACATTGTGAATAGATTCCTCATTTTTTGACGTCTTTATTAAATGATGGCCTTCTCTCTTTAGACCATCCTTTTTATGTGATGAAGGAGGCTTTAATTAATCAAATGTTACGTCTCAACAGCGTTACCGTCGATGAAATTCTACTCAATTATACATTGTTTTCTTCGTATTGCACGTTTTCTTCACTTTCAGGATTTTTGAGGCTTGTCTTCTTGATGAAAATAAGAACCATAATAAAAATTTAGATGTTTTAGATAGTGACGTGTTGAATCAGCTATCCAGTTCCTATTTAATAGCGTTTCTTGGTAAGAGCATCTGAAATTTGCCCAACCTGCACTACGTGTTCTTTCTCGCCGTGGCAGAGTAGCCTCGCCCTTCCGTGAAGGTGTCGAAGGTTCGAATCCCGGCGCCGGGCGGCGATTTCCCCGTTGAATGCATTTACGGTTTTCTTCTCTCATTCTTTCTTCTAATTGGTTCCCTTGGATGAGGAATCTAAGGAGTTGACAGTCATGAACACCCACAGAGGTCTGTTTGCCTAAAATAGACTAAACTTCACCATTGCCTCTGCTCCTGAAATTTTTCAGCGGGCCCTGAAGGTATTATAATGAGGCCATCGAGGCGTTTTCTGCGACTTGGATGACGTTCTAGTTAGTGCTACTATAACAAGCTAAAACACTTCAAACCTCTTTATCAAGTTTTATCTAAACTACAAGAGGCATACCTAAAGTTGAGACTGGACAATGCAATATTGGCGTGCCTCTAGTATCCTACCTATGTTGAAACATTAATTAAAAAGGATGGGTTACACCCCTCATCGGAGAAACTAGTGACAATTCAAAATGCACCTGTTCCCACGAGCGTGACTCAGCTGCGAGCCCATTAAGGGTTATTTAACTTCTATAAGCGATTTTTACATTCGTCGACAGCCATGCTAGGACCACTAAATATTTTGGTGAAGGATACAACTCCTTGGAAGTGGTAGAAAAATCATGAGAGCATTCCGAAAATTTAAACAAGCTATTCTAAACTCTCACACCCTGATTCATTTTGACCCCAGTCTACCCATTGTGGTAACGGCCGACAGTAATGCATACGGTGTTGGAGCGATGGTGTGTACGGTGATAGAGCGACCAGTTTATTTTGCATCCAGAAATCTAGTGGCATCAGAGCGTAACTTCTCCCAGAATGAGAAAAAAGCTTTAACAATGGTGTTTGCATGGCGAAAATTGTAGTGCTACCTGTGCGGTCAGGAATTCACAGTGATAACCGATCACAAGCTGCTACTAGGGCTATTTGATGCAGGCAAAGAGTCTCCGACCAATGGCATCCGGACGTATTCAAAAGTGGGCTCTACTGCTGAAATCCTCCACGTTCACCGTGCGTCACCGTTTAGGCGTACTGTTAGTTACGGCTGATGCCCTGAGTCATCTGCCCTTGAAAACTCTTGAGGAATCAACACCGATCCCTGCGGAATGGACGTGCCTAGTAAACTTCTGGAGTCAGCTCCAGTCACTAGCTGTCCAACTATTGGCACTATGTTCCTGTTCAACTATCGGTAAACACCCCAAACTACAACAGGTGTTACGCCTGCAGAGCTAATGTATGTTAGGTAGGAAAGTATTGAACATCTTTGGCCGTCAGAGGCAATCTCGTCCAAAGTTGCTCAACGCCAGGATGCTCAGAGGAGAAACCACAATGGTTCTCACATGGTTGACATCCCGCTGGAGTCACCCATGATGGTCCGTCAACACTCAACAGATACCCCTTATTAGAACCCAGCTACCACCGTTAAGAAAATGTGTTTGTTATCTTATAAGTACCAGCTGCAGGGGGAAGAGGTCATTCGTCGATGTCAGGACCAGGTTATTATCTGCCCAAGAACCTTCCATGAACCAACAGATAACATTGTTGGAAAATCCTAATCAATTCCATCATCTCCTTGAGATCTATACCTGACACCTTCTCTGATTAGTGAACATGACCCAGACTTTATTGCCGTCCAGGCTACAAAAATGTACATGTCTGTAACTCATAGCATCTCACGTAGATCAACCTGGACTCGGAAACATGAGATGAAAATGGATCTATCGCAAAAACTAGGTACTGTAGGATTAGAGTTATATATGGAGGTGTCCAGTTTAAGAGAAATGGGTGTAATATAGTATGTAATATAAGTTGCCATTAAGATGAATTACGTTAACACTCGCAGTACAAAAGTGTGACATGGAATGGTCGACTTCCGCGCACGCGGAAGTCCACTCATCAGTTTTCCTTTAGACTTGGTCTGGTCAAAGCGTTATTTTAGGTTTAAAAATATATCATTTGTCAAAATCTGTGTATACTTTGAAGATATTTTTGTTTATTTTAAACCAGTTTGACAAGTCATTCTAAAATTTAACTTTTCTGTATCCAATGGTTTTTGTTTCATCATTACTTCTCAAAAATATCATTGGCATAAAACATTAGATTTAGTGTAATCAATGCTTATTCCATTTGATTATGTGTTTTATTGAGTCAGCTTGTTTTCAATGATTTGTTTCTATGTTTTTCCAACCCTTTCTTTTGTCTAGAAGTAATTTACACGCTCTTAACTACCAAAACTTAACATCTTCTTTCAGATATAAATGCACAAATACCACGGTAGTCCAAAGTTAGTTTGTTGAGTTTGAAAGAAGTTAGTTATTTCTTCTGTACAATGGTGGAGAGAAATCCAGGATGTGACTTAGGTGAGTGGCAGCAGATCTAAGGAGTGTATCAAATACTATGGGTTTTGTATATATGAAAAGCTTTAGGAAGTGACAAACAGGGAATCAAGAGATTAGGTTATAACTATTTTTAAATTGCCAAAAATGTTTTAGAAGAGCTCATTCAAAAATTATAGTTAGGCTGTTTTTATGCATGAATAGATTTAAGTAACTATAGGTATTAGGTAGTATGTCAAATAATTTCTAAGAATATTTACATTTCTCAATTAAGAAAAATATTTACTAACTTTATCATATAGTTGAGATATTCATTTAAAAAAAGCATGATTTGTTTTAAATTTAGTAGATTCATTTTTTGGTAAATGTTGAGAACAACACACCAATCAATTTTCAAATTTTTCATGATTGCACCATGGTTATGAGATCAAAATGAACAACTTTTCTTCCATGCACTTTCCGTCGGAAATAAGTATTGAACGAGTTATAGGAATGGAGTAACGTAACTTGAAAATAATCTAACTTTACTAACCCAACCTAATGTAACCTAATATAACTCAACGTAACCTAACGATCATTCATGCGCATTAGAGCCGGCAGAATAGAGATTCTATTAGAGCGTTACGCTCCGCTCTAATTTTGCCTGCCTAAAAGACTAGAAGGTTAATATTGAATTTAAGCCTTTCAAGGAAATTGAAAATTCCACTCCAAACAATCACTAAAGGAACACATTTAAAAACGTTGTACACAAATGACATTCTGCTTGCTGATGCGTTATTTTTGGGATATAACAAAAATTACGTTCAGATAGGAATAACATTATATGGTCGATTTGTAATGATTTACGATTCAGATGCCCTACGTCGTGTTTAAATAAACGTTACGAAGAAGGGAGCGTTTGGCCAACGATCACCTTCACAAAAGATCCGCCATCAAAAATATATTATCGTCAATACGAACAGC
>JACJUY010000249.1:182149-214669 GCA_014220935.1 Platorchestia sp. MABIK
ATGTGAATTTCGTATTATTGAATTGTGAGATCTACGGCGCGATATAGTACGAATTACTGAAGCGCTAGCAAATTAATGCTAATGCTAATACTACTACTACTACTACTACTACTACTACTACTACTAATATTAAAGGCATTAATTCCGTGAACTGCATGTCCATATCGAACCTGACTTCTGAAGCGGTCAAAAAGCAATACTTCAACCAGGCAATTCTTCCACAGAGTATACAACCGAACTTTTCGAATAGTACCTCTTGTGAATTAGTAGATGTAAAATTTGCTATGTTTTTGAAACATTTGCCCCCGCTCTCTTTCGAATTGTTTTGAAGTTCAAACTGAGGCCTTGAGGATTAATTACTACAGAAACTGCATGTTTAGCCACGTAGCTTGAAGTGTTTCATGGGCACCCTTTACGTGATTGGCTCACAGTGGACTGGTATGAGGTGAATCGCGTCACTAATGGTTGAGATTGGTATATTCGGCATTGATGAATTATTTTTTGTAACCAAATCCACTTTCATGCAACCTAACAATTGATTCTCGGGTCTTCTTTGGTGTCGGGAAAATGTTCAAGGACTATTCACTATCGATTTAAAGCCCCTTTTGTAGGCGTTTTGAATACTTGTTGAGGTGATTATCTTGACACTTTTTCCGACGTCATATCATTGGTTCACTATTTGTGTAATCTTTCACAGAATTTGTAGTCAGCGTACAAAGAAACATTACATGTCCATATTTCGATTACTTTGCTGTTGTGTAACGTGGTTAAATTTCCTTCCTGACTACACATGAAATATAGCTCTCACTGTAACTAAAACCCATAAGGTTATGGTAACGTTTTATAGCTGATACTTGACAATAATACCGCTACTCTGTACAGGTAGGGTCGCTTGTGAATGTTAACTAATGCCATTTTCGTACTTGCTGTGCGTTCCGTGTGTTTTTTCTCCGTCTTTAGCTAATATTCCTATGTTACGGTTTTTGCTTTCTATTGCACTTGCTTAGTTATTTTTTGGACGAAATGACAGGTCATTTGAAGCTACCACAAAAATTTCGAATTCGTTTATAGGTAGCTATGGAGACTGTTTGAATACAATGCTTTTGTATTCTTGACTTTCGTAAATAACATCGTGCACCCTCAGGAGGATACAACTATTGTATCTATGGGAATTCGGGCCCGAGCTGAGAGTTAGGTAGGCTTTCTTTTTGTTGAAATGAAATGTTTTTGTTATGTTAAGGACCACCTTTTTTCGGTTCACTGCTGTCGTGTTTTTCAGCACCTACAACTTTCTTCTTCAACTTTGGTCTTGTGTCATAATCTTCTTTCACAACTTACTGTTTCTATGCCCTTTCTGCGTTTCCTTAACTCCATACTAAATGGTGCCTTCCTCCTTCCTCTCTTTGGATCGCATTTGTTGCTGCGGGTAGGGAGGCTAAAACTAACGACTAATCTAATAACATCGTGTGGTATACGTGCAATTAGTTTTGTAGCATAACATGTGGTTCATTGTTGGAATGCACACATCGTGTTAAGACGAGGTATCCTGCTCTTGAAGTATTTTTGACTTTGAACTATTTATAACTGCAATTTTTTGGAATTTAAAGCACAACTCGATGGCAAGGTGAAAGTTACGTGGAATTAATTGTCTACGCTGTAGTTGTGCAAAAAATTTGCTACCTACGAGGAATATTATGTCGAGACGAAAAATTTTTGTCCGTCTACGCGACATTGGTTTTGTTTCGTAACATGTTTATATTGGTTATTTCAGCCATATGATTAGTGTGGTTGTATGATTATTTAGTGCCATTTGTCTGTTACATTTCCTTACGGATACCAAATTTTTGTGGGCATTTCTGATACATTTCAGATATTTTACAGATATTTTACAATGTACGAGATACAGACTTGTATAATTGAGCTCTCTAAAGCACTCTGCTATTCATTTCTCTCAAACCTGCATAAAACATTTTTATAATTTCAGTTAATTGTTAAGTAGAGCGCAAAGTGAAGTTTGTAAGTATTCAATAGAAACCTGTGAGCTAAGTAATCAAGTGGGAAGACTTTAAGTGCCATTACAATACTTAGTGCCTTATAAAGTGCCAGTCATTTTAAAATTAATCCGTAAAACGCAAATGGATTTTGTTGTACGATTTTTTTGCTTAATGCACGTATGTTCTCCGTTTTGTTACTTTTCATTAGTTTACCTGAAAGTTTTATATGTGAAATAATTATTATAGTTTACCTAATTATTAACGAAGTGTTTAGTTCTCTCTAATAATACTATGTCAAATGTTGTAACCAGTTTCGCTTCTGTTGGTTGAAAAATAAGCCACATTATTGATTGAAACCGTTTTATTTTTTGCATGGCATAAAATGCTTGAAAACTCCACAACTATTTCTTAATCCTTCAGAGTAATTACTCCCTTATCACGGTACTTGTTACTGGCTGGTCGATGCCATCTTCTCGTCCTGGTAACGCCAGTGGAGCTCAGTGCAGTCGTCTTCGCTGATGATGGTCCACCCATCCTCTTTGATGTGGTACACTGAGCAACGAAATAATCATCAGCAACAAATGCGCAACTTAATTTCTTTCACGTCAACATTGTCGCCGTAAATAATTTTCAGCAATCTTAACTAGAATACATGTGAATTAAGCGCACACTGAATTCCCAGTACGATGATTCGAAAGGAATCAATTTTGAAATCAACGAATACTTTTTAAAGAAAATCCAAATTCAGCACAAGTGAATGAAGTGCACAGTAAATTCCCAGTGGAACGGTTCAAAAGAAAGAAATTTTTAAATCAAAAAATACATTTTCAAAGAAAATTCGTGCGTGCATGAACCTTAAGTTGACAATATAGACGAGTTAATTCCTTAGAGAAGACCTGGCCACTGCCTAGTCAGCTCACCTCGGACCACACCACCGGAGGCGGCATCCCTGTGGGTCGCGTGGTAGACAGCGCGGCGGCCGAGGTCTTGCGCCTCTGCGTCGGTCATGTCCCAGCGGTAGCCGCTGTCCACCACACCGTAGGCGTAGATGCTGCCTGACCCGATACTGAACAGGTTCCCAGCCATGCGTGCGCCGTCGTTGTCCACGTAGTACAAACCAGGGCCCTGAAAACGGTGTGAGCTTGGTACATAACAGCGCGAGTTTAGAACAAACCTGGGCCCTAAAAACAGTGTGAGCTTAGTACAAACCAGGGCCCTAAAAAACAGTGACAGTATGTCACTAAGTAAAAAAAAAAAAAGTAGAGCAAAAAAACTTTTAAACTCCTTTAGCTCCGTTTTACTGCACAATCTGGACAATTTTTAAAGCTTGGTAATGTTCCGAAACTGTTCCTGTAATAGCACAAAGCTGATCGTAGCTGTGCAGGTAAACACTAGAAAACTTTTCGGGCAATTCCAGACGTCTCTTGAAAAACCTTCTGCAGATTTTACCAGCTCAAATTGGCAGAACCTATTTTCAACCGAATGGATATTCTCTCACGTGTCATTTTATAACGGCTGTAAGTGTAAGCAGATTCTAGTTTTAAGCCAAACACAAACCTTGTTTGTACAACAAGTGATTACCAATCTGCAATAAGCCAAAGGGCTCCACGGTCCCTTTCCTCTTCTACACGAGCCCACCTGTAATCCATTTTACTTTGTACGCCCAAGTTCTAAAATATCGTGCACATTTCAAGAGGAGTCAACAGAAATTGAACACAACCTATGTATGTCATAATGACTTTTATGGAGAAACAAACCAGTGGAAATGATTCAATTCTAGGCTATAGTAAAGAAACTAAATAATATGTAACAAAGATTTCTTACCTCAACTTTCTTAGCATGAAATTATACCACCGACACTAAGGCACAGTAGCAAAAAAGTTCCACACAACAGCAAAACAGTTTAACTTACTACAGAAATAAATGAGCATAAAATTTTAAAGCCAAAGGCTAGTTTACTATTCCTTGTCTAAATATTATTATTATATAATATAGTTTTAGCCTCCCTTAACCAGGACAAAGATGTTCTAAGGGAGGAAGGCACCATTCAGTATGGAGTTGAGGGAACACGGAATCTATGCACAAGGTGCACAGAAACAGTAAGCAAAGAAAGAAGTTCATGCAACAAGAAAAAGTTGAAGAAAGTAGTAGGAGCTGAAAAACAGGACAGCAGTGAACCGAAAAAAGATGGTCTGTAACAGAACAAAAACCTATTTTATTTCAACGAAAAGGAAGCCTACCTAAACCTTAGCTAGGGCCCTCACATAGTCCCCCTGGGAGCGCTAATTCCCATAGATAAAATAGTTGTATCCCCCTGAGGGGTCCTTGTTTAGATAAATTTGATTTGCATCACATCCCTGAACTCTGCTCTCGAATACTCACACTCTCAACATATAACCTTGTTATGTGCTACATTCTCAGGTACTAAACAAAACATCAGCAAACTATCATTAAAATCCTAGATAACAAGATTTCGAACGTGTTTTGATGTTGTGTACTACATGGAAATATATATAAGCCAGTAAAGAAAGTAAGCACTAATTTGAAAATTGAATTAGGTATCTAATCATGACTGCCTACCCTTCACAAAAAAAATTATACTTCCACAGAAAAGAAAGCAAACCAATGAATGGTCCTGAAGCGCTTTCAAACTTACAAAAAATCATAAAGTGCTGTTTGAAAGTATCAGGTTCTTGCGAGAACAGAAATATTCAAATTTTTTCACTGGTCACATTACACAGAAGAATAATAAATAAACCTGAACTCTAAGGAAGTGCAAGAATGTTTGGAGAAACTGAGTTTAGTAAGGGAAGAAAAAGATGTGATGCAAGTACCATCAGGAAATAGATAGAACAGATGTTGAAAATGTAATCCTTGAAAAACTATGCAGTACTTTATTATAAAGCTTGATAAAACAAAAACAAGTGTACCAGGGATATACTGAATATATGTAGTATACAAGACAATGGACCCTTAAGCAGATTTTATGGAGCTGCAACTACAATTAAAATTATTGGAACATGTAAAATAAAAAGGTCACTAAATTTTTGACACAGCTTTGATTGTTATTGAGTTTCTATTAAACTTAGTCACTTGAACATTCTGAATGAAGATGCTTGTTAAAGCAAAGGCAGACAATATGGGTCATACATTATAATAAGACATACTAACATTTACATTTAACACCACTCAGATGATGTGCTCACCTTCTTATCATAGCCGGCAATCATGACTCCCATGCTGAGTCCATAGCCCTTGTACTGGTAGACCATATTGGCAAGCAGCTTAGAGGCAGCCGCTACACTGATGTGCACTCTGTTCCTCAGTTGGTAGATCTTGCACTGCTTTGCCAGCACTCGCTCCCAGTACGTGCAATCAGCAGCACCACCTGCCATTGTGCCCAGAAGGCTCGGGGTGATGGGGATGATTTTTCGCACATGTCCAGAACCTGAAATTAACCAGTTAGGTTAATAATATAATCTTGAAAAATCATTTTCATTTTGGTTAGGTTCAGAAATCAGAATGTGTGTTGTTAAATAACTCAAACACATCAAAGGTTACTTTTGCAAATAAAGTTTATAAAAAGTATTGTGTTAAAATTATTAAGCTTTCATTATATTATACACAGAAGTTTTACATTTAAAAATATTGAGGACTGACCTATGTACTGTCCAGAGGTGGCTCTGGAGTCAGCAACAAGGATGGTGCCTCCCTGGAACTTGAAGCCCAAGGTTGTGGTGCCGTGAGCAAAATGCATCTTGATCTTGCGTCCATGCTCATCAACAAGATATTCACCAATCTGAGTATTGGCCTGAAAAATTAAATGTCACAAATTACTCATCAGCATTCAACATTAATAAGAAATGTGCACTCTATTACTGAAAAAAAAACTCATTCATCAATAGACTGATGCCTAATCCTATCTGAATTGATAGCATCAGTTTATCCCGAGTATAGATGAATTGTATCTCAATATTTAATTGCGTACAAATCACAAAAAAATAACCTTAGCTTTGATGTATCCAGCAAAGATTTCTAAGTAAATTTATTTATAGCCAATAACTCATTATCATACTTTTTACTTATTGCCTACATCAGTGAACAGATACACAGAAAAGTAAGCAATATAGAAAAAATTAATATCAAATCTAACTTTAAAATTTGGATTATGAATTTCAAATAAAAAGCTACTCAAAGATATACTCAGTGAATTTCTTTCAAATGTAGAAAAGTGATCTGTAACTTCACAGCTTCTATACAAGCAATTAATTCTTAATCCAAAAAATTTTGTATAAATTGGGGCACATTTTTCAATTCTACAATAAATTAAAAATACTAGTTAGTTTAAACATCCATAATTACATAAAATGGAATTCACGAAAGAAAATAGGAAGAAAACCTCTTAGTATGAACTTGAAAAAATGATAAACAGATCTACAAGTGTTTTTCCAATTTAACTCTTTGCACAAAGAAACAAGGTTAAAAGAAATTTATATAATAGAAAAAGTCGTAAAAAGTAATAAGAAGTTCTAAAAAAGGACAGCAGTAAACCCAAAAATGATAGTCTAAAGAAAATAAAAATACTTTACTTCAATAAAAGATTGGTCTATCTTACTTCTAGCTTAAGCCCTTATATTTTCCCCTTATGAATGTTAATTTTTAAAGGTACAATCTAGAGTTGTATTGCCATAAGAGGATTAATTCTAAAAAAGTTGACAACTCAAGCATGCCCCATTTCAATAATCATTAAAGTTGCTTGTGACTAATAAATTATAATCCTACTTAAAACAAAATGTTAAGCCCTCTAAGTGCTGGTCTTGTTTCAAAAAGAAACAAGACAAAAATTTGGCTTATAAAGATTTTTTTTAAGCAGCTTGGCAAGTTTGAGAAAGTACATCCAGAACAAAATTCTTTTCTGAATGAAACTCTCTGACTAAGTTGCTTTATGTTTCTGAAGAAGAAATGCTTTTATTTTTTCATGCTCATGAAGGTATGAGCTTTTAAGGGCCTGGACAAAAATAAAACCATTACAGTTATAATGTATATCAAATTCAAAGAAAAATTTTGAAAATAATCACATATTAAAAATTCAACATATATTTACAACCTAATAAATTACAGTCCCTATCATTTCTTCAAAATTACTTTTCCCTCTTTCTGAAAAAAAAATCATTAATATCTTATTTGAAATACCAAAAGTTTGCCTTTTTTTAATTCCACGCACTAAGCCATAGCAATTAGCATTTACACTCGCACATCCTTCAGCATTATAAGTTAGAATCCTTGAAAAATAATTTTCCATGAACTAGAAAAAGATTGATAAAAAAAATTGATTTTAAAATTTAAGCTTAATTATACGTCATAATACAGTTTTTAATTCATAGCGGCAGTTATGTAACTTTACACTCTCACCTTAGGGAATGATGGCAGGAGAAGATTGTGTTGTTTGACTAAATTTTGGGTCTCCACTGCATTCACGCAGTCCTCAGCATCGAATCCTGCCCTACACCTTTCAACTCCATGAAGAGCCTCTAATGCCATGATGCAACTCAAATTTACTAGTTAGGTAGAAATAATCAGTTGGTTGCGCTTCTGCCTTTGTTTCCTCACGCGCAAGAACAGAATGACAGTCAAAAATCTGTTTACAGGCAGCTAACAGTTCGCGTTTGCAATGGATTTGACAGGAGCACGTGAGAGATGTAAAGTGACACGGACCTGCTTATAATTTTTTAGGGCTGAGCACATACCAAGAAACTGACATCATAAAGAAAAATCCAAGAATTATTTTTAGTTAAGTATATTTAAAAAAAAAAATTCTGAAGTTCAAGCGATTGTTAGATTTGTTAGATTTATTTTACACCTATTTTCTGAATCTCATTCGTGCTGACTGAGTAGGAGTTGAACGAATAATACTCATAAACAAATGGGCAGATATGTGCTCATAGTTTGCAGAAGGATTATTATTTTAATTCCTGTTGTACGCTCCGTTCAATTATGGACGTCCAGCAAGATAAACGATGCTTCACTTGACCTGTAATATTTGTGATTTCATAAATTACATTTTAAAGCTACACAATTGTGCAAAGATGCGGTAGTGCTTGTACCAATTGAGCCAGTACTCATTCCATAGGTGAAAGTACGTTGAGAATCAACCAATATTTTTCATTTCCTAGACTTTTTGATTGTCTATTATTTTAAATCTGATTCAAAGTATGATGGATAACTCATTTCACACTGCTCTCGCTATTGTAATATATATTGTCATGATAAATTTATCTAAAAAGCAAATAAACCTCCAGTTAATGGCATCATATAGCTTCTATACGCTCAGTAATATGAAATAAATTTTTTCTATATCAACGAACAAAAGTATCTTTAAGTGTCTGCTTTTTGATTGGGAGGGCAAGTTGACCTTCCTGTCTATCATGTTGGTTATTTTTTCTCCGAAGCCTTGAACCTAAACCTAGTCTGAATTTTGTAATATATGGCTGCATGTATAATTAAAAAAAATAAACGGGTTTTCTTTCTTTCAAGAAGCCAATAAAATACTAATTTCCATATATGTCTTATGCCGTAATTTTATACGCCGCTTAATTGTCTGTTGTCACTTTGTTCGTAAAGTTCGAACATTATCGCCACAGATGAAGTGTCGTGTGTTTGAATAATTAGTTCACTTGTGTCATCTCTAGAGTTGGATGAAATTACTGTGTTACCCCTTACTGGCTTTTATGAGTTCCAGGGAAATAAACTCTAGTAAATTGCCATTATATTTATATTGTTTAAACTGTCTTCTTTGGTTATTATCGTTGCTCATATTTTCTTCAATTCTTTGGTTGGATTTTATTCTCACGTGTTAAACTTCGTACTGCGTCAATAAAAACATACCCAGCAAGCCTTTAACAACCCTACAGTGTCACAGCTAGAGAGGGAAATTGAGCCTATAAAACACTCAATGATGAGAAATCCAATCCCTCGTGAGTAACAAAGTAACAAACATCATCTTAACCTTCGCTGAACAAGATCCCTTTTGAAACCAGCTGCGAGCACTCTCTGATATTAAAACGTGATAAAATTAGTGACACATTGCGAGCTGACACAGTACGAGTTAAACAGGAGATCGGTAGACCAAGGGAATGAGAACCTCACGCCTAATATTTTCAGAAGTAGTTTCGGTAGTAGATTCGCCTAGCAGTTTCGGCAGCTGTAGTTTCGTCTGCATTAAGGTAATGAAACGCAAAATTACATTATGAATAATATAATTCGAGTGATTCATGAATGAATACAAACCATTCGGATAAATTAGTATCCCCTAAGTAAAGCAATGCATACCTAAAAACACACACATCCCAGGGGTAAGAGCATGGAATTTATAAACGTGAAAAAGTACCGAAACAATCTAGAACGGTTACAGTCTCGACTTAAAACCGAGTAATAAAAACATCTTCGTTCCACAGCAAATTTCAAGTGCATTATCTCCGAGGAATGATGTCTAAATATCTGAGCGACGAGAGGCATACGAAAACTGTGTGACCCAGGGACATTTCGCGGGGAAGTTGCAATGTTGAAACTGTACTTCTGACAGTGGACTTATACAGTTTGGGGGATGTTCTTAATTCACAACAAACAAAAGAATCAGTAAAATATAGTCAAGATTGCATTGCCTCTTTTACTAAGGGCGATCGTCAAAATGAAACGGGGAAAATTTAGATTCAATGGCGAGTCCAGTCCAAAATTTTAATGTTCAAGTCTCCCAACAGCCAAAAAAGAGAAGCACACGCATTTCGAAAAAAAAGTGAGATGCCAAAGACGAAGACACTAGTGGTTAATAGAGGCCAGTTTCTCGGTTTCTCCCGTATGCGCGATGGAGAAGAGAGAAAAAACAAGATAAGACCTAACAACAAAGTCTGCAATAAGCTGACACTAATCACTACTGATTTTTCAGTTATTCGACTTTGCACTGACGTGTGCTACCTGACCTTGCAAGGAACGCTGATGAGAACAGGCACTAACCCTCGCATTCTTCCCGAGCGGATTTGAGAAATCTTGCAAAAAATCCCTGAGGTGCGCTGAAATTCCAAGAAATGTTAAAATACAACCCCATGATAATGGTTACCCCAGAGACGAATGAAATATTCGACCGAGGTAAAAGCTGCGATATTTTTTCAATTCTGGTAACAAATTAACAATCTTGAAGAAGGAGAAAAGATGAATGCACACATTAAATACATTTTTCCTGCATGCTACTTGTAAACACATTTTGCCTTTTAAAGCAATTTTTCAGTTTTATATGTACATTTTGCTTGCTGAGAACATATGCCCCTCTATAATCATTGGTAATAATGTACCGGACTATCAATATCATCATAATTCTAGTTGAAACTAAAATCGGACCTTGAAATTGTTTATATATTTTTGTACAGACCAAAATTTTGTGCAAAATACTTCAGAAAATAGAAGACACTGAAAATAGTGGACATTACTTATTCACTTCGATATCACACCAGATTCACTAGCTTGAGGTTAGCCATATTTTCAATGTGCTTCTAAGTTTAAATTCTATTGCCAACACTCCCATATAATTTCGGGCGTTTAGTTAACTTCCTTTTTGCCCCCAGACGAGCCAACACCTGTTGAGCGTGCATCTCTATCTAAATATTCCACAAGAACGTACAACAAACAAATCAAAGTTCTAGTGTAGAATAGCCGTGACGCCTTCATCGTGACACTCGGCCAAAACCTGACAAATCACTGAAAATGAAATTTGGACAAACATCATCTAAACTAAAGCATGGAATTCTGAAGCCTTATTAAGTGCAATAAATCATCAACAAAAAATAAAAATTGAAATGTCCGTACGTGATAAATCAGTCTGCAGTTTTTTAAGGGAAACATTTTTCGAAAGAGGTCTAACGTGAGCTTACAAACAAGAAACTTTTTATTATTTACTTGAAAGAGATGTTATGCTGGACGTAAACTTACTACGAACAAAACTTGAGTCTTCAAAAGCACTTGGGTCAGTAGATACTTCTAAATTAGCTCGAGAATAGAATCATACATATACAACAACTGAAACATAAATGATACAGTAGTAAACCCAACAGCAGCAAACGCAATACAAGCTGTACCAACTGAATCTACGCATTCTATTGGTGAAAAAATTTGGGATAAATTCGAGCCAATACTTTCGAGCGCACGAAAAGTTGGTTTTGCGCCGCTCTTCAACACTTTTAGCATCCATGCAATAAATTTATTCTAAGGGGGAACCTCAAGAGTTTGATTGGCAGCAGTCAACACTAGATTAACATGGGATTTTTTACAGCAGAAACAACACGAACTCTCGCGTAGAACTGTAGCAGACAGTACTTTTTTCTTCACATAATCGATATGCATGAGTGGTTTTGGAAGAGCGTAGCAGAAGCACATTAGCAGACATTTCACACAAATTAGCAAACTAGTTCAACAATTTAACTCTGTGACAAACTTATTTCATTAGTATCGTAGTATTTAACGATTTTCATGACTAAAATGACCATAGATATCTTAATTTTGGAGTCTCAGGTCTAACGGGTTAATTGAATAAAAAGATTTAAGCTCAGTTTCGACATATAGCGTTCCGGAGGTTACAGGCCAAGTTAGATATTGTAGTAAACGAGTCTACCATGGCCTGTACAGCAGCTACTGAAGGAAACTGGATAGCTGCCGTTTTCGCAGCAGCTACGGTGTTCTTCATGGCGTCACAAAGAGCGTTGGAACAATTGAGCACGCAAGACCGAACTTCGCTGTTCACCACATTGCGATGGACCGTGTCACCAATAAATACAAGCTTATGGGCGCTCAGAATAACAAACTTGGAGTGCGCAATAAACACTTTAGGGGGTTGGTTCTCCTCAATTGTTCGGAAGAAAGCATCAATGGCATTGTTGAGGTGTTGTATGTGCTGCTCTGCTTGATTGCTGTAGAAAGCCAAAACCTGACGATCGTTTGCATCCAAACGACAGGTCTTGCCAGCAGCCACCCCGGAGTTCAGGTTTTTAGATGTCAACGTCGAAGATGTCGATGAAGTGGACAAGGCTCTCTGGTGGTCGTTGTCAACTACTGAGTGAGACTGTTTCACTAAATTATCGTAAGATTTTCTTAAATTAGCAGGTAAAGATTCCTTGATTTGCTGGTGCTCACGCTCTGCTGTCTCCTTGGACTCGAGTTTCACGTAGTCGTAGTCCTCAAGAATCGCACTCTCGTTGGCATAGACATTTTCAGTAGGCAGGTCACGAGTCGGTGTTTCATGCACGTGACCTTTCAAATCAATTTTTTGTTTCATTTGTTCCCCTGAAGGAGTTCTCTTGAATATTTGGGGCGCGTTTACTTGAATTACATTCGCTAAATGCCGTACATCATCAGCTAAAGGCTTGGTAATGCTCGTTAGTTGCAGTGCCACATCCAAAGCTTCTTCGCGATTGTGTTGGGCACAACTCCAAGTGTTTTTAATTATATCGTACGTCGACACCAGACGTTCTACCTGCTGTTGCAGCGTCGTGGCCAGTCTTTCATAACCAGCTTTGTAGCCATTCACTGCCGCCCCTTTAGCGAACTTGATAAATTCTTGAAGCGCGTCTTTTAACCTATCAATAATAATTTTAGATTCATTGAAACGTTCATCTGATACAGGTTTCTTAACAGGACTAACAACTACATTGAAATTTGCTAATTTTTCAAGAGAAACGTGGACATCTTGCTGAAGTTTAGAAAGCATGTCAATGGCAGAATCGTATTCCAAGGGAAGACTTGAACCGATGACAGCATTGTCACACACGCTTTCTAAGTCAGAAGCAATTCTGTGATGTGTCGAATCTACAGCGTCAGAGGTACGAGCATCTCTGCTTACTTGTGGAGGAACATCATACACACCCTCCGATCTGCCTGTATTTTTATCGGCAGATGCTTCAGTTTGAGACCGAGTGGCATACTCCCTTGGAGGCAAGCGCGGTTTCTGAACTGAGCCTACCTTTCTTGGTTCAGGAGGAACATCGTAGACGTCCTGGACCTCGAGGCTCGATCGGTTCGATGACCCACCAATGGATGACAAGTAAGGTGACTCAGAAGCTGGAACAGAAGAAGCTGAGGAAGACGTGGAATCACATGACATGATAGAAACTCCGCTAGACCGGTCACTGGCAGTCGGAACCTCGAGTTGAGCAGCTTCGTGAAGGGGTTTTGGAACGTCGTATTGACCAGAGTCAGAATCAGGAAGTTTGACAGGAGTAGCAGAGGAACACATGGCAGGTTGGGGGCCCCTAACTCCTTTTATGAGACTTCTGATGGGAACTCCACTATGTTGATCAGGAGCACCGGTAGCCATTTGAGGTCTGGGAGAGTCGTAGAGGGCGGACTGAACAGTCGAGCCATGTGGCCTGGGAATGTCGTAGTGCATGGAGGTCTGCTGGTCGTAGGGAGATGTGGGGACGTCGTGCAGTTCGTAGGAGCCTTTGGGGATGTGGCCGGGAGCTTCGTAGCGCAGGCTGCTGCTACGTGACAGCCGAGGGCCATCGTTGTCTGATATTGAAAAAACAAACGTAAGTGCTCGGGTGACAAAAGGAAAAACTAGCTAGTTGTGCAGTTAGTTACAATAATTTTGAAACACCACTGGTGGATTTAACAAACACAACATGAATTATTTTGTAGAAAATAACCATTGTGCACAGTACAACAATGTAATCAGAAATAAAGAAAAGAAATAAATCAGAAAAAGATGTTTTACTGGCACCAAAATCTCTAGCAATGATATCTTCAAAGAAGTTTTCAGCCAATCTATGTATATATATTGTTTTTTCATTTTTTTTGCAAGTATGCAGCAAAAATATTCTTATTAGTGACACTATAATAAAAGTACAAAAAAACCATCGATAAGCACTCGAGTAAAATTTTTTATGAGTGAAACCATGGTATTATCAAAGTGAACAAACCTCGATAATCACTGGGGTAATATTTTCTTATGAGTTAAACTATTATGAAAGCCTAACACTATCATAAAAGCGTAATATTTTTCCAGTGCTATCGTTCACGATTGTTTTGAATCATGGCCCAACCGAGCCAGCTAGGGCACGTATTCCGCGTTCATAAAAACAGCTAAATGATTAAACTGTCAACAGGGAGAGATATTGCCAAACTTAATCGAGTTTAATTTTGTATAGGGTGTCTCACAAGTTGGAAAACGCAAATGCAATAGCATCAATGATTTAATATGCATGTAGATAGGGCCCACATTTAAAAAAAAACTCGCAAAGTTTTTTGAAGACAAAATTGAAAAACTGAAAAATTTGGAACTGTAGCCCTTATTTCACAAAATGAATCAACGGAAATTCAAGTTTCAAACAAACGATTAACTTAGCATTTGATTCGTTTTAAGAACACCAGCCTTGGATCACCAATAAAATAGCCACTTTTCTCACAGCGGCCGTAATAGAGAATAATAACCTGAAAATATTCGGCTACAGCCTATGTCTCAATGAGGAGACGAGGCCCCCAAGCGATGTCGCAAGGCGAGAAAAAGAGTGACGAAAAAAAAAGATGACGGCGAACGTTTTACTGTTGATAGGAGAACGTCGGACGTCGCAAGGCGGGCTAAATAGCGACGAGAAAAAAAAGAATAATTAACGCGAACGTTTTGCTGTTGATAGGATAACGTCGGACGTCCCAACACATCGACGAAAAAATGTTCAGGGTGTCTTAGAAGTCGCCTACCATCCAGGTTTTCACGGTTGCTCTCGCTCATGATGATTGCGGTTGAATTCTTGAGCTACAGAGCTGAATGTTGCCCCACCTCTTACAAACATAAAAACCAATTGAACTCTTTCTCGTACTGTTAGTTTCTCACCTATATCATATCTAATCTGAAACATAAAACAGAAAGCGTTGTTCGTATGGTTGCCCCATTTCTAACCAAATATAAAAACCAATTAAACTCTTTCTTGTACTGTTAGTTTCTCACCCATATATTTAATCTGAAACGTAAAAAAAGGAAATGCCAATTATTGCATGGTGTGCGACTTCTGGGACACCTTGTATTTGGAAACAGCCTTACTGACATCCTGTATTTGGAAACAGTTGACACCCTGTATTTGGAAACAGTTGACACCCTGTATTTGGGAACAGCCTTACTGACACCCTGTTTTTGGTAACAGTTGACACCCTGTATTTGGAAACAGCCTTACTGACACGCTGTATTTGGAAACAGTTGACACCCTGTATTTGGAAACAGACTCACTGATGACAGGAGGTCCCCGAGGGACGTCGTAGTCCAACGTAGGATAGTGGGTGAGGTGGGGGGCGGGGGAGGAGCCGACGTGGCGGCGGGGTGTGTCGTAGGTGTAGGTGTCACCCACACGCTTTGGGGTCACCACCTGGGGGAACGCATTCAGAAATTATGATAATATAAAACTATCTTCTTTTGGCACACATTAAGAAATCATGATAATACAAAACTATCTTCTTTCGACACACATTCAGAAATCTTGACTATCTTTTCTGAAGTTTTGGTTTGCTTCAGAATTTTTGCATCTTCTTTCTGAAGTTTTGGTTTGCTTCAAAATTTTCGCATCTCCTGACAGGTTGCCAATAAAGCCACATAGTTTATTACTCTAAAAAGCTAAATATAGTTGAAAATTCCAACATGCAGCATACAAGAGACTAAACTCACAGAAAAAGTGCGGAAGCTTTTCTTTAATTCATATCCAAGAAGGCTGTAGAATTTTCTACAATTTTCAACAAAACAACAACAATTTTCAACATTCATGGGCAAGTAAAAGTAACGAATAAATGTCAAGCATCTCGAAAAATTTAAAGGCAAAGTTACAGTAACGAATACAGGTGCAAAGTACTGAACACATTTAAAAAAATTCAAAGGCAAAATTACCCTAACGGATAAATGTCCAGAGTATTGAAAATCATTTCAAAAACTTCAAAGGCAAGTAACATAAAGGAATAAAGGTCACCTTATTGCCTGTGCTGCGCGGCATGGTGGTGGACGACGCCGGAGCTCCGTGTACCGCTGGGGTGTTGTGTGGCCGGACTAGCGTGGTCGGCGCTCCGGATCCCGTGTCATAGCAGCCGGGAATTATGCGCAGGCGGTTCCCAGGGCAGATACCCTGCAATACAAATACGATTTAATTAACTGCTGAACATGCGCATGGATGATAGGAATAATGCTCAGACGGTGCCCAGGGCGCTAGATACTCTGTAATACCCTGGAATTATCCGCAGGCGGTTCCCAGGGCAGATACTCTGCAATACAAATACGATTTAATGAACTGCTCTACATGTGCAGGAATGATAGGAATAATACGCAGGTGGTTCCCATAACAGTATGATGTGATTAACTGCTTTAAACACGCATGAATGAAGGGAATAATGTGTAGGTGGTTCTCTAAGCAGAAAACCTGTAATACAAATACGATTTAATCAACTGCTATAAATGCGCAGGAATGATGGGTATGATATACATGCGGTTCTCAGAGCAGATAGCTTGTATGAATAGACAACGGTTTAAGTGAAGGGTTCGGTTAAAATATACCATTTAAAATTTAAATATTAAACAAGTATGAATCATTGAAACCTTTTCCGACGAGGAAACACTAGAAAGAGAGGCTTAAACTAGAAGTACAGAAACTAAGACCGCCATAAAGAATCACGAGAAATAGAGCATTTATTTAATATCCAGCAGCACCGTAACAATTGTTTCTGCGAAAGGCAACGTTTAAGATCGACCGCAACGCTTCGATATTTGTTTGTACTTCCGGGAAGACCGAAGTATGTGGCAGCCTCCGTGATGTTCGATACTCATGTGGCTCTTTGGAAATCCCAAGAATGTTGATTCCCTGATTACATTTCCGCGGCGTACCTGGAAATGGTCCCCCTAACCAGTGGTTCTTAAACTGGGTTCGATTGAACCCGAAGGGTTCGGTGAGTCGAACCCCGGGGTTCGGTACACTTTGTGCACTAATACAACACATAGTTATATACATATGTTTTGAATCTGAAGATAAAAAGCCCATTTTTTATTTTTCCAACAACGAAAGTTTCGATAAATGCATGTATGGAACTTGTGGGGTACAGTACTTTAAACAAGGTTAAAACAAAGTTAACACTTTGACCGCAATTGGTCAAACGAAAGTTCAATATTCAATTTAAATTAATAATAATTTATAATAATAATAATAATAATGAAATCAATTTACCTCAAATTAAGTAAATTGTCGTACACAATTTTAAGAATAGCAAACATTAACTGGATCATGCCTTCATTTACTTTAATTAAGCATTTAAGAAAATTGAGTTAGTGACAACTGATCGGTCAGCAGCATTATGAAAATCCCCTCCGTGGCCACCGGTGGCGCACGTTGCTGTCTAAGTGTTACGAACCACTTCCCTAATTCCACGCCTCTGACCTGCCGGCCGCGTAGAGAGCACAACCACCAGCCCTCGAGACCCGCCGTGTTCTGCTCGAGCACCGTGAGGAGGTCGTCTTTACGGAACTCCAGTTCGTCCGGCGACTCTGCGGTGTTGCTGAACAGCGCCCTCGCCATGCAGTTCTGTGGAAGGGAGATGCACGTTAAAACTCAGAAATGCAAGCACGTTAAAGTTAATTAAACTTATGAAGAAAAAAGATAAGCACGTTAACACTCAGCAATGTAACCACGTTAAAGCTGATTAAACTTTTGAAGTAAAAAAGATAAGTACGTTAACACTCAGCAATATAACCACGTTAAAGTTAATTATACTTATGAAATAAAAAAAGAGGAGGACGTTAAAGTTAATTACACTCTTACAATGAAAAAGATAAGCACGTTAAAACTCAGCTATGTAACCGCGGTGAAGATAATTACATTCTTGAAATAACTACATTTGTTTGTATTCAATGGGCAATTATCCAAGGCGCATTTCAAAGCTACCCTCAAATTTGCCAGAGGCGTCTCGTAACAGTCTTCGGTTGCGGGTTTTAATATCCGCTTGCTGTAGTTTGATAAAATCTGGTTACGAGGTTTGAAGTTAAAAACCAAATAACATACTTAGGAACATAGCGACCCAGCGTAGTTTACAGTCAAATGTGCAAGAACTTGAGAAAGAATTTCTCTACTCAACTGCAATCTCGAGATTCTAAGAAAAAATTTTAGTTCAAAAATCCATGATAGAAATAAGTTGGTGAATAGCCGTCACTATTACTAAAAATGACAACATAAAATTTCAACGTCAGGTTAAGTGACAATAACACCATTAATAAATTGAAACGTCGCAATAACTGCATTGATTTCAGCAGCTACACGCTCAGTGTTTATCACCGGTTTTCTTTCACAGTCTAGAATGCAGAAATTCCAGAACAAGATCAGCAAAAAAAAACGGGGAGTGAGTGAGTCAGATTTGCGGAGGCGCGGACTCGATTCATGGCCGCTCATTGTGCGGACCAAATTGCTTGCCAGGAAAAAGTGTAGGCACGGAACACGCAGCAGCGTCGAGCTGCGGTGTACACGCTGTAAACACGGTGGGCGACGTGTAAACAGGCTAGCGACGGCGGCACAGAAAGACGGCGCGAAGTAAACAATCGCACACCACCGTAAGATCGATGGGAGAACTCCGACGCTGATCGTAGGGGAGAGAGCATATAGGCGCTGGCCATGCTGGCGCAGATATCTTTACAAGGGAAGAGAATTAACCTGTATCGACGAAATTTTTAGGCTCTTCAACGAAATATAGCGCTAATTTCTCTTGAATATTATTCATGAAGCCCAGTTAACGTGAAATTTTCATTGAAACATTTAGAATATGAGAACAATGTTAGTGATTTCCTAATGTCCTTCAGAAAAGACGCTGGGCAAAAGAGAATTACGATGAGGAAGAGAGCGAAGGCAAAAACGAAAGATTTAACGCTCTGCAAGAAACTCAAGTGATCTACAAAACGGCTAGTTTTTGTCGCATTGTACCACGACCAGAGCACATTTTATGAGCTGACCAGTGCACACCTAAACAAAAATTCACATTTGTTTTTCCCGGCGAATACACACCCAGTAACATGAGAAATGGAAGAAGCGTTTTCTCCTTACAAATCCACTTTTTCATCTCCCCGACCACATTAGCAGAAAGCCGCCAGACACCCAGCGCACGCGTAATTACGAGTAATAGAGTAACGGGAAGAAGCGCGTTAGTCCGGGAAAACCAACATAGGGTCTGCGGGTCTGCAGTATGGAGCCCTGATGCTAGACGGCGCATGACCAAAGATGGTCACACTAGCCAGCCACACTGACCATTAACGCGAGCTTGCCCTAATACGCGGAGACATGATGTAGCGCCGGAGCCGGACTCTGGCTCCACTGGACCACTCAGACGGGTACCAGGGAGATGGTAAGAGTCCTCTTACGGTTAACGGTAGCCCTACATTTTAATTTGAAACCAATGAATAAAATTTTAAAATCATCAAGTAACTAGTCAAAAGAATGTCGGTGGAAATATTATACATCAAATACTGACGGTACACAAAAATAATACAATCAATAGGTAAATATTAACTCAAGTAACAAAAGCAAAATACGCATCAGGTTGAACATAAATATAAAACTTAAAATAGTGTTGATGATAGGATGCCCTAAAAGTCGCTGTACTTATTTGGCACCATAAGTAGCTATTCTCAAATGAATCCATTGTAACAGACTTGAGTAACAATCTACTAATGTATCGCTTGTGGTAAATAAATTATTTAAAATTGTTTAAAGTTAGTTTAAAGTAAATGTTAGTCTAGTAAATTTTTTGAAAATCAGTTTGAACCGTCCCCTTAAGAAACAATCTACTGATGTATCGCTTGTGGTAAATAAATTGTTTAAAAGTTAATTCTTTGTCAAGAGCCTTCAATTTTCGTTTAACTGCGAGCAATTCAGGCTCTTCAAGCACAATTGCCTGCACATACTTCAGTCACTCGCTAGGCTTACGAGGCTACTTGCGACTGCCCTCAATACATGCGGGTCCCCTACTCATGTGTTGTGCTCGTATTGACGGGCATTTCCGCGTTTGTCACAGACTGTGAAAGTTGGCGAAAATTTCTAAGACGCAGTAAGTTCGTTTTCATTTAATTCCAATTTATATTAAACGAAACGAACGCACAGCTCAAGAAAAAATACAATGTAGCCAAAGATTTTCTCGAGCGTGGCAAAATGTGCGAAAGCGGAAAAATTCACGCATGACATTTGAAAGTAATTTTAACTTAAAGTAATGGAGCAAGCATGTGGGACTTCCGCTAAAACAATTATCTAACTTCACATAAGTAGAAAATTAAGTGAGAAGTACTTGGACTACGAAGCGGGATATTACAGTTTTCTGTTTTAAAACGCACATCAAAAGCAGAAGACGAGTTCAAATGCGAAAGATTCTTGGTTCTTATGACAGCGGAGAGCGGCAGTTCGGTACTCATCCATTGTTGAGATGGATACCACCATCTCGCAGGAGCAACTGTATTTTAATTCGATGCGACCGTCAAGCTGTCCGTTGAAAATGATTGTTTGGCCTAAAATTAATGAATCCATTTAAGAATAAATTGAGTCAATCTGGATGTTTTAATTTTTTTTAAAGATAGAAACGAAAAAATTTCAGCAAGCGTTGATGATCACTTTGCAGCGACAGAGGCACGTAACGAAAGAAACTCAATCTAGCCCGTGAGCGGATTCGTGGTTGCAGTCCCTTACAGTTTCGTCGGTGATGTAACTTTGAAACCTCATCTGCATGTGCAATATATTCATAGTTTACACGGAAATCGACGCTGTGTAAAGTCCAATGGAGTATTTACAAAACAGAGCACGAGAAACCTTCAAAGAATTTTTTTCAATGGAACGTAGGAATGAAGAAATTTAAACAAAGCAAACAAGCACCTCTGAACAGCCCCAAACATCAACAAGGAACTGAGGAGAATTTGAGCTCCAACAGCACACAAAAATGCAGGAGCAGCGAGAAAGAGACAAGGTTCGAGCGAAACTTGAGACGTCGACATTCTAACCAAGCTAGTTTCCGCGGTGGTTTTGCCACCTGATCTCAAGAGTATTCTTAATACAAATTTTACTAAAAACTACTAAATCAGAAATTTGAGAAGGTACTTCGATAAGAAACTACACTTGGAAACCACAGAATAAAAGACGAAGAAACTTGTTAACATATCATGATTCGTAACGCGTCACAAATCAAACTGTAACTCTAACAACGGATCAGAAACCTTGTCACAAATGAATGCTTTAACTACTTTCATACATATTGAAGTTATTCTAAAATAGCCAAGTAAAGGTGTTGAACAGTCGTCAACTGAGAAAGAAAGAAAAAAAATAAAGAAATCATCGATACACAGCGAATTTAACCTTTTCAAGGAAATTTATCATAAGCGAATTTATCATAAGAGTCGAAGCATAACGTAGAACATTTTCCTATAAATAAAGTGAGGAAAAGATGGATCATCCGCAGTGCGAACTGTCCGCGGTAGCCAACATGCCGGCAGCTGCTACTGAGAGCGCAGCTCACGTCACCGTTTGGTGCAGGCGGCGGCGTGTCTTTGTACTTCCGCTACCTCGGGGACACACAACACAAGAGTGGCTAAGAAATGCGGTCACGCAGTGCCACGCAAATTCCCGGACACAACATAGAAATTGCCTGCGCGGGACTTCACGTTGTAGCAAATTATAAGTGATGTCAACCAAGTGAGTGAAATTTTTCATGAAGTGGAGACCGGTTCTTGACATCGATCGAATGCACTCAATCTCGACGCAACTTTATGACTTTTATTAATAATATTCAGTTCCATATGAAAGGAAAATAAAAAGGATAAATAGAAAGCCGGATGGGACGATGCTCGTTTGCCAAAATGAGAAATTGTTCACATGCTTTAAAAAAGCTGAAGGGAAAAAGAGAAAATACGACGGGGCTACAACTCATTTTAAAAGTTAACGCATCATAACAATTAGCATTCCTGGATCTCGCGCAGATAGCTCAGGATCTGATAAAAGAAAACAAAGTTTTCTATGAGTGATGAATAGATAAGACATTTTGTGCCTCCTTTTTAAGAAGAAGCTAGTGGAAGTCCGAAGCAAAGGTAAAATGACAATCCTCTCCAGCACAGCCCGAGAGCCACAAGGAAATTTCTCATGAGCTCAAGTCACGAGTCGCGCGTGGGATTATAGGAAGAATGGTGAACGATGAAGAAAAAGTAAAGGAGGACAGCGATAGAAGAGAGGACACTCGTGACGTTCATGGGACACCGGCTGAAGAAAAGAGTTGGGTTCCGTCTTGAAAGTGGAGGAGAAAGGAAATGCCAACGAATTGAAGGTTTAATTCGAGGTAATAAGTTACTAACAGATTTTTCGGCGTCTACTTCATTTTAACCAGCCACGATGCAGGTCAATGAAGTTTTTCAGACTGATTCATTATGTGTATTTATTAAGTTTGCTGTAAAAGAACAAAATATACAAAAGAGAATTAGGAAATATTTTCAGCATAGTATATTTATTAGACATACCGATGTTATGGCTCCTGTGCTCACAGTACTGTAGCTAGATTACATTTGAAAAATGAAAATATTTATTGATAACTGTTATAGGCTAGTTGAAATATTTAGAATGCATCGGAAAACAGTATGAAAGAGAACGAGACATACAAGACTTCAAGATATCTCTTCCTGTAAGTTAAGCAATTTTGAGTGTGTGGTGCTAAGGAGTTCAGAAACTGCACGTGAAATCAATCACTTTAAAATCGTTTACGCCAACTGAATCCACCTTGTTCACTACGTCGGTTCATCACGTAAAATGCTACTGGCTTCCAAATTAAGTAATTGGTCGGAGATGGCATGCATTTGCTCGTAGGTTTTTAGGGCGCGTAATTTTACAGACATCTAATTATCGCTATTCAGCGAGCCTCGAGTTCGCCCTATCACTTTATGTAATGCAATCACTGAAAAAGAGAAGGTAATAATTCATATAATGGATTATTTTACATCGCACATTTTCTCTCAACTTCGAGAGTCAGTTAAACTTTTTCAGAAGATCAAGGAGGAATCGCGGAGTGGATGAACACAGGAAGTAGTTCTTCGTTGTACTATGTGATGAGCTCCCGATGCTTTAGGTCTCGTGAAATGAGATTCGAGAACAGTGCTGAGGAGGTGAGCTAAATTGCGTCGTATCCGTTCTGTGCGCTAACTTGGGCATATCGCACATGAAGGAGGCTATGTCGCACCCCTCCCCACATTCCAAGCAAGGAGTTAATAATTATTTAGGTATGTACAATTGAACGTAACTGAGAAATTAACAGGGGCAAAACTTATGAGATTAATCGCGACTGTGATAGGAGTTAATTAACATCAGTAGAGCTCAAGTGAGGCATACTAACACCTCAATTAATTGAATCCATTCCACAACACAGACGTGAATTTATCGACGCTTGTCACACCCGACGATCAAAATTATTGACGGAACTAAGCGATTGACGTCACGACTTTTGTTCTGCTTGCATTTTCTCATTTCAACTCCTACAGTACCTAAGTTGTGAAAAACGAACATCCGGAACATGCACGGAAATGGAAACTGAGAAACGGGAAATTAGTAACTATACATGTTGAACTATAACTATGTTGAACCATGAGGAACTCAACAAATCATTGTAGAATCGAAATGCATGAACGCGTCGGATCGCATGAGTCACGTTGCATCAGGGGCGTGTTTTCATGCCACAATGCAGGCCAAGATAAGATATGAACTTGCCAAGTCACACGTTATGTGGTGACATCGCACGCCATTACGCACATACTCAGCGGTAAAAATGCGGAGTGAAACTCTTGGTTCTCCCTACATATATGAAATTCTATAATGCACATATTTTTGCACGGCATTCACATCATTTTGCTTTTACTTCTACCGCAAATTTTGAGGCGGTGATCCACAAATGTTAACATGCTCTGAAATTTTTCCTAAGAAGTAGGTTTGACGAATGTTAAAGCTCACGCATCTGACGCTTACTTGTCAGTGCTTACTCGAAGTAACTTTCGAGGCTATCGGTCGTTTAAACAACATCGATATCAGTTTGAAACCTAGATAGAGTAGCAAAAACTCTCTAAAATTAAATCTAAGAGTCTGCAATCGTTCACAATTTGCCCGTCTGCCCAGTCTAATTTTTTCACCGCCTGCATGCATGTTTTTCGCCGCCAAAGCGATTTAAGCGATTAAATCGCTTAGGCGGCGAAAAACATGCATGCAGGCAGCGAGAAAGTTATACTGGGTGTACATGGGCGAGAAGTGATGCCAGCTGTGAAACCAGGAAATCTTTTTTTACGCATAGTACACTTTTTGCGCTTATTTATCAGCATACAAGACTAAATTAAGTTTTAGTGCACGGCCAACACTAAATCGACTTAAGGCCACGTATACTGACCAAAAATATCAATAGCAATTACGATGGATATTCAAATTCGAAGAATAATCGCATCGATATTACAAACATTTTTAGAACGAATAATCATGGGACTGAAAAACTTCTTTGCCAACAAATAGATGACAAAAGTCAAGTATGAAAAATGAGTAAAGCATGCAAGCGCAGACCTTGAATCACGATCTCAAAAAGCAAAGAAGTTGAAATTTCCTAGTAGGAATTTTGTGTTTTTACCCAGAACGAAGTTAACAAAAGCCAGCCTTCATTTAGCTAACCAGGGCGGAGAGATATTAGATTCATCAGAGGGACATGGGAGAAAGTAAGGCCGGGTACACGATAGCATCAACGAAGTAAAAAGCAACGCCAATTTAGATCAGTCTGAATGCGGCGATTAAATTCTCTTGAGCTAGTTCGCGAGGACGATTGAAGTCAACTTCAATTCGCACGACTAGATAGAAATGTTGAGAACTCATGTAATACGACAGAAATAAAAGGGATAATTAAACAAAAGCAATGCAACTCTGCGGGCATGCAAACCAGGATTGCTAAAATAATCTCACTCGTCCCTAATATAATCTCTTACATATAATTTTGCTCTCCTACTGAACAAGTTTGGCTATCCCTAGGAATTTTTCACAATTCAACTTTAAACAGGTAACGTATATTTCAGTAGAATAAAAGTAAATCTGCATTATAATCATACGCATCATACCAGAAGCTCCAATGACAGTGAACAAGACGCGTGTTAACATCGGATCTCGTAAAATAGGCAAATATTAAACAAAGGCGTCAAGTATGAAGCAGGTCGGAAGCAAAACACCCACACGAGGCGACTTTGAAGGTGACAATTTCAATGAAGGACTTGCTCTAAATATGAGATAAGAAATCTGGGTTTATTAGTCACGCATATCAACAGATACGTTATCATGGAGCAAAGAAAGCGAGTAAACGCCCGCCATCGCCGGCCTCGACTGCAGGCTGTCGTCCAGCTAGAGGAAGTAAATTATAAAAATAACGACGCTATGGGCAGAATTTGCGTAGAAATATCATTCACAATTGGGCACATAATATATGTAACTAGAGATGTTTCAACACCGGTAATTGCGAACAGACTGCGTATCCTATAAACTGAACATTGGCCCGAGCATATAATAGTTATCACGTAATAGTTATTCTATCAAGAGGTACCACACTTTACAGCATGTATACTTGAGTACACTCTGCTCGGTTTCAATTACAGCAATTAAGTGCGAAGACACAATCAACAAAAAGGTTTTTAATTGAAATTTGTTAATGCGATCAGCAGTAATGAGAGCATTTCAGCAATGACATCTCAACTTCCGTGAAACAGGTGCAAATATAGAATGCGCCTAATTTTAAATGTTAAACTATGCACCATCAGCGCATGGGAAATGCTCGTTAATCACGTTACGACCTTCTACAATGATATGGTCGAAAAATTACCAAACTTGTGAAACTTTGAGCTTCATACTCTGAAATTGAAATGGTGATGAAAAACTATCGAAGGTTGCTGTTATGACAAATTTTAAAATATTCACGATACTCATTTTCCTAAACCATTTTCACATTATTCACTGCATTAGTAATATCATAACACATTCAAAATTTCACTTCATGAACTCCACAGAATTCTTCGAGCAAATTCCTGCCAAGCTTGAACTTCACAGAACACGCGAGAATGAGCCCAGTTCCATAACACATTCACATTCAAAATTTATCGTAACCCATTCACATTCAAAATTTCATGTAACCAATTCACATTAAAAATTTTGTGCAACCAATTCACATATAAAATTACATTTTAAGAACCCCACAGAATTCGAGCAAATTCCTGCGTAGCTGGAACTTTAACGAACACGCGAGAACGAGCCCAGTTCCGGAAGCATGCCTACAACAGCTCCCCTGAGGTCAGGCTCCCCCTCCCTTCGTACCCACCATAACCTTGCCGGCCACATGGTCTCATAACACCGCCTTAACGAGCCATTCTATGTCAACCAACAGTTATTTCGGGCCGGTACCATCAAGCATGGAATAAACATCAACCTTGTTTGTAAGCTTCTAAAATATAAAGTCAAAAATAAGGGGACCAAAACAAGCACGTGGTACGGAAGAATTGCAGAGGGCTGGCGCCCCTCACATGTGCAGACGGAACCATATGACGTTCTCCATTTGCTCCAGAGTACGGAACATGAGCTATTCTCGGGTTCAGGGCGTACATTTCGTGGTCGATTTGACTAAAATAATAACGCATTTTGACATTAGCGCGTGTCATTTTCGAAGAATTCCATCGTATCGCCACAAATTTTGTTGCAAAGACGCGTTTCTGAAATCGCAAATTATTACGCACGTGGTCAAGGCAGAGTAACAACAGAGCTTACAATGATTTTACACATGTGGAAATTAGATTAGATACGTTAGTTTAAGCTTCTCTAATAGCAACAGAGAAAGAAGTTTATGCAACGAGATAACAATTGAAGAAGGAAGTAGTAGGTACTGAAAAACAGGGCGGCAGTGAACCGAAAAAAAGATGGTCGGTAAAAAAATGCATATTTTATTTGAACGAAAAGAAGGCCTACTACCTTACCGTTAGCTTGGAACCTTACATATTCCCCCAGGAATTATAGTTGTTGAAAATTGGAGCATAATTCTGAACAGCATTATTAAATAAACGCTACCAGAATTTCGCACAAAGTGCGGTAGTATGCAATTTAACTATTGATACGAAATTCGTTAAAAGTTCTCGTGTAGATTTCAAGGATCACATTAGAGCCTTCAACTTGATCAGCACAACAGAGCAGGTGCTATCAACTCCCGCAAAAACGCAGGCATCGCTCAACCATTAGAGAAAGTGAACACGAGTGCCATCTGCCAGCTCGATGGGGAGGAACCCACAAAAGAGATAAGTATTTCTGGCCAATGGGACAGTGACGCGAACGATGCTTACTGTTCAATCATGTCACTTGAGTTTTGGAAAAAATGCATGAGATGTTCGCGCTTTAGAGCCTTCCACAAATCATTGAGCACACATCACAGATGTTCAGCGGAGAGAATGAAATGCGAGAGAGATCGAAGAGAACACTCGCAACGGAGGAGATGGAACTGCTTGCACAGGTGCAGCGGTTGGTAAAGCATCCAAGCACCCTCGACGACCATAAAAAGAATACTAAAGGTTCAGAGCACCATTGAAAATCGTTCCCAGCTCGCACGTGAAGCTTCATACAAAAGCATGTACGATCGAAGAAGCCGAGTCCTACGTAAAAGAGAAGGAAGTTTTGAACATTCGGAATATAAAAATGACGTATTCTGAAGTTGGCATAGTGGAGCAATATAACGTGAACACTTCCACGTGTATGAAGGTTAAATTGTGGATTTAGTCTCAGATAATAAAGTCTTATCTTATTTTCAACAGCTCGCTCTGATTGGTGATCCATAGTGAGCTCAGACCTAAAGTTTTCTGCATGGCAAAGCAGGAACTTGACGTGAGAGTTAATGCGTCGCATCAGAAACATGAAAAACATGTGCGCTAAATATACTCATTTAATTTTGAGATGCCCAAAGTGATTTCCAAGGGCAAAAAATAGTATTTTTTTTTTGGTGAGCATTAACCTGGCTGGCCAACTACATTTTTCAACTGTACACGGAAAACGACGTTAGAGTACGGAATTTATATCGAGCGTCAGGTAACTAATTTTACCGAGGAGCTAACGAACCTTATTCAAAGAGTAATTCTGCAAACTGATTATAATTAATTGCCATGGATACCTCTTTAATGTTTTGCTAAAAATGGAACAACGCCAATGCATTACTCAATAGTCAGGGTTTGAAACACCGTACTGTTCGCGAATACCGGGCGTCAGCTAGGAATTTATTCCATACGAATGAACACATTTCTTCTCAGCTTCCCAATAAAAGCAGCAAATATTGAAATTGCAGCACATGTGTGACTCGAAGAATGGAATGTCCCGACTTCTGCGTATTTTGAATATCCATTTTATTTCTTAATTACTAACGTACCAATTTCTTGTATTTTCCTGTCTTTCATTTCTTTGCATGTAAAGTTTCATGTCTTTTCTTTGGTCGCCATAGATAGGAATAAATAGCTAATAATTGATGTAAAAACCATCAACAGAATGTTCTTATGTTAACATTTAGCTATTCGAGGAAGGAATTACATTTTTGTGCCCATTTTAAACATCGAAACGTGATCATTTCTCCCACAGCTACAAAATTTTTGTCGGGCAGTTCCATAATAGAAGAATGAGATGTGACCTGTCGTGTCATCATACACTTTACTTCACACGACAGGGTTCATTTATGAAGAACACCCAGAGAAGCCCGTGAGTCAAATGCATGCTTTCAAGAGATCAGTACAGGGTTGACTTAGAGATGATTTGAGGGGCCAGGTCATTACACTGATCATTGAACTCAATGATAGATTTGAGAGGAAGGTCATTTGTACCTAGCTTGACTGATCATTGACCTCAATGGTAAGATTACTGCGCATATCTGTCTCAATGTCGTTGATGATGAAGTTTTCACTCTGACAAGTTCATACTTGATAGATAGTGCCCCATACATCGATTATATTAACAGTACAAAACCATTCAAAATCCATTGAAAACATTATTTTATGATCAGCAAAATAAACAGTCTTCAATGTTATAGAATAATAATGAACATTAATGAAACAAAGACAGTTTTCCACCTCAATTTCAGATGAAATTAAGAGTTCTGATTGTTGTGAAATAAATTAATCAGAAACCCATTACAAATTTTACTGATATATTACTTACTTTTATGTATTAGCCTAACTCTGCTGGTAAAAATAAGGAATTCAATATAAATTAGTACTAGTATTCTATTGTATTAGTGTTATATAAACGGTCGTTCACATTACTTTTCGAAAACCTGGCTGCAGTTCGACTGTATCAATGTCAGGCAGTGCTTTTATGCATGGAATAAATTTGAAATCTGTGAAAATTTCACTGCTGCAAACTGCTGCAGAGAAGGCACGAGAGTAAACCAAAAACCAACCGTCGGTTTATAGCATTAAAAACTATATAATATTGACGCTTTTCTCTATTAAAATTTCTACATGAGAAACCGTCCGTCAGCTAAAAACATTAAGAACTATATAATGTTGACGCCCTTCTCAAAAGTTCTACAGGAGAAACCGTCCGTCGGTTAAAAGCATTAAGAACTATATAATGCTGACGCCCTTCTCAGTTACAAATTCTACAGGAGAAATCGTCCGTCGGTTAATAGCATTAAGAACCATTTAATGCTAACGCCCTTCTTAGTCACAAGTTCTACCAGAGAAACCGTATCAACATGAGCAATGCTCACATGACACAGAAAATGAAACCAGAACAACTTCGGTGAATTCAGGACATCCCACTCATCTCAGATCAGAAAGACACTTAGATCATAATCATGATGTGAATCGTGACGAACAGTATGTAATTTCCACGTAAGTCACTTCTTTAGGAAACTTTCATCTCGGCCCAAAAGCGAAAGGGCAGAGTTACCAGTTCTGTCTTAGAGCCGCATTTCACACGCAAAAAGCTTTTCCTTATTTTTATTACCATTGTCAGTGGGAAGATATTTAGGTAGAGCTCTTGCGGGAGCACGACCTAGCGCATTTTCACAAGCCATCGATGCCTCTCTCGTTAATAAGTTCATAAATTGCTGCACACGAAGCGAGCGAGCAGCAGGTGTCGAATATTGCAACGCCACGCATTCATTAGCGAGCAATTCACGTTGCCGACATCAGTCCACAGGTCACAAGAGAGCGAGTTCGCCATCCACTACAGGTCTCCCGTTCACTCAACTTCAACAAAGTCCTTAGCATAACAAAGGTTGAACATTTCGAAATAAGAAGGAAATAGCCAGTCAAAATATCGGTTATGAAGAACTAGTGCTTAACTAGGTCACGGGAAAAATTCAAATCAGTTTTGCAATGAGTCGTGAGTTTAGAAACAATAACGGGTGACTACTGTTTAATCAATTCATTAATATGTTAACAACGCTGACACGATTTTCTGTGCATAGAAGTATGCAAACAATTAACATTCGTAACTACATTTTCTTCTCTGTTGTTTTAAAACTTTGGCATGTCTGCATTTAGAGTATTCTCTTCATTGGAACCAAAACTTGGCATTCGATCCCTGTTGAGATACATGAAAAAAGATTTTACGAAGCTTTCAAAACGAATTTTGAATCCCAATTGCTATTGGATTATTAATCACATAAGTAATCAAGTCAAATCTCTTCTGGAATTCGATTCATCTTAATAGGATAATTTACAACGATTAATAACATTACGTATTTTCAACAATATACTGTTCTCATCTAGCCCATATTAACTATTGACATAATATTGAGCATCGAATCTTGAGCGAACAAATTTGTTGACGAGTCTAGCGGACAACTAGGTTAAGTGAATTAGGTTAAACATAATTGTACA
This sequence comes from Platorchestia sp. MABIK, assembly GCA_014220935.1. Taxonomy (NCBI): domain Eukaryota; kingdom Metazoa; phylum Arthropoda; class Malacostraca; order Amphipoda; family Talitridae; genus Platorchestia; species Platorchestia sp. MABIK. The sequence continues at coordinate 213,062 of JACJUY010000249.1, forward strand.
CCTTAAAATAGCGTTGATGATAAGATGCCCTAGAAGCCGCTGAACTTATTCGGGCCCACAAGTGGCGATACTCAAATGTGTCCGTATTATGGCCTTAACAATAATCTACTGATGTATCGCTGGTAGAGAATAAATTGCTTAAATTGGTTAAAATTGTATGCCTGAGAAGAAGAGTATTACTTGAGAAAGCGTTAAAATTGTTAAGGATTACCTGCCTCCAAAGTAGAGCACTACTTGAGAAAGCGTTCCGCGCGAGCGCTCAGCTGGAAAAACAGCGCACAAATCATCCCTCTTCCAAAAGAATCAATCCACTCTGAAGCGAGCACGATCTGGACTCAATGTTGACCATTTAGGGCGAGCAGAAATACGAGAAGATAATGGCATACAGAGTCCAACGCCCGCTCAGACGCCTTGAATAACGTACGTGATGTCCTACAAAGAACTTCTTGTACGGTTATAACAAAGCTGAAATGACATTGAAATACAAAATGAAATGAAATACAAAAATTTTGCTTGCTTTAGTTCTTCGATTTTTGGAATCGACTTTAGTAGAACGAAGCCAAAAGTGTTCGAATATTGGGAATAATGGCCGAGTGGCAACGCACTACAAGTATTTTCACGAGAAAAGTTTGCTCGCTGTCACACTATCAAAAAACCCCTTTGTGAAAAGATTTATAATTCGTCCCTTGAATAATAGAAAATGCAGACGAGATTTTCACATGCGGCAAATGCATGTGGGAAAAGATACAAATTTTACTTTCGCGATACCATTATTTTGCGGTTTGAATTTCTTACTGTCAAAAAGAACAATGAAAATTGAACTGAATCAACGTTGATGGAGGTAGTAACCAATTCCAGTAGAGTTCCGACAGTAAATAAATTTATAAACAGAAAATGGTAAGTCAGAAACTAAATGTAATTTATGAGATCATAAATTCAGAAAAAACACAATCCATTTCAAGAGACGTAAATACTAAGTAGATTACCTATTGTTAATATTAAGTGATTAAAGCCTAGATCAAGAATTGGTGTGTTTCAGCGAAACGTCACGGCGGTTAAAGTCAGTCCGTATTTCCGTCATTAAATAAAGCTCGCATGTGCCAATTACTGATAGCATAAGTGAGCCTCTATTCGAGAAGATGCACGAAATGATTAGCTCAGGATAGTTTCTTGGCAAGATGTGTTATGCTTAATCCTGCAAATCATATCTGGTCAAGATTCAAAATGCTAAATATATATATATAAGCATTACAAGAAATGATTTTGAGTATTTTTAGGGTCTATTTCCAAGAAACGTGTTTTCATAAATTTCTTTCTTATTACGTACTTTGATATATGTTCAGTCAGCCTCAGTAGGCGATAGGGAATAAACTCAGGCTCATCAAGTTTCTTTCCACTGAGCTCACAGAGTTTATGTTAGTTAAGCTAACTGAGATGAAGGTGTGCGTTTAAAGAAACCAGGAAGAACATCACGCTAAAGAACGAAACTAAAAGCTCCAATACTGTTTACTTGAATGCCACTATGTCAGAAAACGGTGGTGCTTCAGTCTTTTAAAAAACTTAATAGTAATGTGAGAAGGGCTCACTACTTTGATTTTAGGCAAAATT
>JACJUY010000249.1:227142-282879 GCA_014220935.1 Platorchestia sp. MABIK
GTTGGACTTGTGTGGTGTCGGACCGTCGACCGCATCTTCACAGCGAGCTGTCGATTTTGGGAAGTCATAATCGCTATCAGAAGAGCGAGTCTCACTGAAGACTCGAATTTCGTTAGTTAAATTCAGAACATCGGAATGAAATTCGGCGGATTGTTCTACATGATCTGCAGATTTGAGATGTTCCAAGCACTTTTGATCAATTTTTTGACCCAGTTTGCTTTCACCTGCATCAATAACTGCCCAACGCTTGTGCATTTGGTATTTAGAGGTGACACGATCGCTTTCACCCCTTTTCACAGTTTTTTCGTTTTGGAAACGACATGACTTGAATCCTAAATCCTCTTTTATTTCTTCGTCTTGATTAGAATTCAACTTTGGCTTGATATCACCTTTGGCTCGTCGATTTCCACAATTGTTCTCTGAATGAAAGGTTCGCCGGACTTTAGAGAGCCGCAGCAGTTGGCTGTGATCGAGGTCTTTCTCCAGGTCGTCAACAGAAGAGCATTTCGAGGTACGAGACTCTAGTCTAGAGTCATTTGAGGGCCCCTCGGCAGATTCTTTAAACGGCTGCAATTGAGGTGTTTTAGAATCGGACAAATCTAAATTCGAATTACTTTTCGAGAGCTGCTCCACAACATATCCCCCAGAGGACAGAGGATATGAAATTTCTAAAACATGATTAGCTTTTTTCTTTCGCCGTGGGAGAGAAAAATAGTTCAAAACACTGGACCGTGGTTTCTTTCCCTTCTTCTCTTCGCTGCCAATTTTCAACACCATTTTTTCAGGGTGTTGAGACGTTTAAATTTCAGAATGTTTTGTATAATTCCTAAAGTGAAGAATCCGATGCGGGCAAGTCAATTTACTTTCACGAACAATAATTTTTAGATGATTCTGTCTCACACGCGTAATTATCGACAGTTTATTGTCTCACTGGTTACAAAACACAGGTGAAATAACTTCAACAGTAGTTCCGTATTCTCACGAGCTCTACGACGTAAACATGGCGTGTTGGCTTTCTGGCGGCAACTAAGGCACGAAACTCAATGATAGCGACATTGAAACACTCAAATCTTATCTTTTTATAAGTGCATGTAAAAGCGATACATTGTGCCTCCATAAGATAACAAAAAGAGTTATGAATAATATATTCATGCCTGATAAAGGAAACAAAGATCTCAAAGACTGGCATTCCTCTCAGAATTTTCAGTAATGTTTTATATCAACATTCTTATTGTTCAATGATACAGCCCATGCAAGTGAATACTAGTATTATAGAACGAGAGAATGAAAAGCGTAATTTTGAACTTTGAACCTTTTTGCGGAATGTTCATAAATATCATCGCATAATTTTAATACGCTATCCGCTTCAACTTACTCACTGTACAAAAATTGCGAAGTATCAAATCCAAAAACAATTGCATCAACATATGAAAAATAGTAAAACATATAAAAGCCGTGAAATATCCCGTTTACTTACTATTCACTATCACAGGTGCAGTCTTTACGTATAAGAGATCACGAACTCTTACATTTATACGAACATTTATATTTACGAACTCATACATTTGAATAGCATAATTAAGAATTTATCTCCATCAGAGTTGGCACACACTTGCATAACAACCATGTTTTTCACAATAAAATATTTTGAAGTTCCTGACGGTCGCTGGTCTCCATTATACACTAGATTTCTGTCGAAAAATTCGACGTTAAAGTGCATATAATTACATTGTATTTCGCATCAAAAGTTCGATCAACTGGAATAAATTTATCATAAGACAAACAGCCTTCAGAAAATTAGGCATTTTTTATACAGGATCGACTTGCTCTGCTATGAAAACAAAGTAAACCAAATTTCAAAAGGCACAATGACGCATAAAAAATCTAAAAACTCTTTTACTCGAATACGCCTTTCATTTTGACAAACTTATCACCCAATTCTCCCTTCAGGAGCTTTTTTTCAAGCGCAACTTTTACTCCCCATTTATAGACTTTGACTAAATAACGAACACAAAGTATAACAGTCAGTCAAGGATGACGATTTTAAACTACAACTCCCAGATCAAATTCTTCACAGAAGAACCAAACAATTAATAGAAACAAAACAAGAATCATCGATTCATAATAAACCGGCCCAACACAAACAACAATATTTTCAAAATCTTCAAATATTTTAAAATACACCATTATTTTAAAAAATTGTTTGATACGTGCGAAAATTTCAGGCCAGGGAGGGTTAGGATGAATTAGGTACCACAGTACTCTGAAAAAAGTTGCTCATCTCTAAATCATGCAAACAAAATGCGTTCCGGATATCTCGCATTCGGGTTGGTTATATGAAATAAAATGAAAATCATTAATACTTTTCATCATAACTAGAAGCAATTCATTCTCTCCCCTGATGAAAAGAGCGAATTTTTAACAAAAAAAACATTTATTTAAAAAAAAAGATCTCCTAATTCTCTAACTTTCGAAGTCCAATTTTTCCCGAAAAGTACCATCTATACTCTTGGTATCGAAAAAACTTTTTCCTCTCGTAGCGTTAAAAAGGATTAGCTTAGCTAAGGAAAAAATGAAAGCAAGTAATTGTCAACATTAAGACTAAAATTTTTTTAACAAAAGGACATACGGAACTTATTATCTCGATGTAACAAGCGCCTGCATTGACACAACACATCGAGTTCCGTACATCCAAAAATTAAATATTGTCTTCACACATGCATAGGAAATACAGCTCTACGTCCGTATCACAAAACAAATTTGGGAGACCGTGAAAGTTGGTAAAAGAGAACAAACTCTTGAGTGTACACTAGCGTTCACCGATAGAAAAGGCCAGCACGCTTCACAGATAAATTTGCCAAATTGAGCTTGTTTTTATTCTATTTTCATGGAATAGTTCACTTCAGAAGCCTGTTTTTTCATTCGTTAGGGAGCCACAATTCTGAAACGCAGCGAATACGCAACGTTAGAATTGAAGTTATGAACATTTCTTGCAAAGAATCTGGAGCTGCGGAAGAATGACTGGCAATACTACGCGCTCAATAAAAAAGAGCGGCAGAGCATCACAAACCCACAGCTGACCAGCCAAACCAACCAACGATTTTCATTACTTCCATTCGTGGACAAAGACACAAAATCATGTGCATCAAAATAACACTCTCGAAGTGAGCAAGAACAGTGATATAACACGGAGCTTGAAGGAATCATAGAATGACACATAAGATGTAAATCCGTGACTTGCAGGCACATTTTCGTAAAATTATGACTTAAGATCGTATGTGTCGTTTTAGGGATGGATATCACCTGGGCTGCAACGAGCAGCGTCAGAACGAAGCATGAGTCGAAGCGTTGTATCTGTGGGTTTCTTTTGACCAAATGTTTAGACCATACAACTACTTAATAACATCCAAGCATAGCACAGGTAGCTATCATAAATTGCCATGGAAGTTCTAAAAAAATGTATTGATACCGTTAAATGTTTGTGTAAACTAATGGCACCGTGAGCCGCACAAGTAAATGACTGCGTGACAACATCATCGTTAAATAGGCATATGTTCAAATCGGTTCACATACATGCTCAAAATACCCTCATATGCTTAGGTATTATACATATTAATAGAGGAGTAATCCCTGTACTCGATCATGAAGCGTTTCAACAGAAGCAGAAAGCATCTCAACACTACAAAAAATAGATGAAGTAGCTAATAAAATGAAAATCTGCAGCAAAATAAAGGTGAGTAGCCCGAAACCCACGCATCTCAGAGCAGATCGGACCTTAAAAAATAAGGCCTACCAGGCGACGTAACTAAACGTAGCCGTCTGAAGCTACATCGCATAGCTGATTTTTCAGGTGACGGTAACCAGGAAAAGGTTACGTCACTAAAACACACAGACAAGGCAGACGTATTTAGGATATCCCCTCCCCCGCAAGCAACCAAGAGAAGCACTGGAACTTTGCACACCTTCGAACACACCAACACATCCCAAAAATCAGCATATTCTCAGAGAATGTATCCAACATACGCAGGAATTAATTTTGCGTCCTCGGTTGCCATGAGAATAAATGCCTCACAAGGCGAACTTCATTCAGCTGTATTTCGCTGGCAACTATCCTGCTTAATAGGATTCATTGTGATGTACAGAAACTTGAATCTACAACCGCAACTGACTTCACGCCACGCAATGCGTTAGATACTAAGCGTTTTATTTTCCCTCCTTGCTTCAAGTTGAAAAATTGTCGTCAGTACAGACAGGCAAAATGAAATTAAGAAATTTAGCAATTGATAAAAAACATGTTTCGAAGAAACGAGATGTTAGTTAAGGAAGAGCTCTGTACGAGTTGAAAAATTGTCGTCGGTACATACAGGCATGAGGAATGTATAAAATTGAGCAATTGATAAAAAGAATGTCTTCGAGTAACGAAATGTTGATTAAGCCTAGGAAGAGCCATGTACATCATGCCTCAATCTATGGTCACAACACCAACAACAATCATCATTGCTTGCTCCATAAGTCTGCTCATGAGACCCATCGTCAGTCTCTGCTGATATTGATAAAATTATGCAACTATGAAATTGAGCATTAGATAAAAAAAGATGTCTCGAAGAAACGAGATGTACAGTGTAGGTTAAGGAAGAGCTATGTACAATTTGAAAAATCGTCTCCAGTGAGAGTACACGCAGACATAAAGAATTTGTGAAATTGTGCAATTGATGCAAAAAGATATCTATGAGAAACGAGATGTAGGTTAAGGAAGAACTAAGTACATCACGCCTCTACCTACGGCGACAGCGCCAGGTGCGCTAAGAAGGCAGTGACAGGGCGCGTCCTAGAAGGCCGCCGTCAAGGTCTTCCGTCACCGAGAATCTCCCAGTCGCCAGCTACGCAGATCGTTTTCGACAGCGATTTTGTCACAACGTTCCTATCGGGAAACGTGTCTTCCGAATCACAAGTTTGACTCGTAGGAGTCGCACGCGCTGTTTTTAAAAATACACTCATCGTCACTGTAATGGCATTTTTGACATGTAAATGTAGGTGATATCGGGAAACATGTCTTCTGGACCATAAGTTTGACTCGTAGAAGTCACACTCGCTGTTTGAAAAAATAAATTCATCGTCATTGTTATACAAATCATAATCGAAATGCGGGTGATGCTACTTTTGAAACACGATTACACACATTTTAAGCCTTCTGCGAAAATAATTTTGAACTAAAATATCTGAAATTACTGCACAAGTTAGTGAACGTCTACAGCAACAAGATATTGCTAAATCGTATCGCATAAATTCTGAGAAGTAGGCAACAGAAGAAACTGATTTGAAAAACCTTGTATGCAGGGCTAATTTAATTCTTCATTAACTAAGCAATGTATTCTGTATAACATTTCTTCAAAAAAGCAATTTTCGTTTGCCAGGGCCAGGGATGAGCTCGTAATTTCTGACCATAATTCAAAATAATTTTATAATAACGGGTTAAAATCTGGATTCACCCTTTTACATCATCAGCATCTACTCACGGGAAATTTTGCTAGGCCAAAGTTTTGTGAACCGTAGTTTTCAGTTTGATGTCGGACACATAATAAAATGGTACATGAACCGTGAAATAAGCATGCGCTATCTCATGTTTTTCATCCCAAACTTTCATCAAACCATTGAAATACAAGTGTAGCGATTCGTAAACATGCTGAGCTTACTGTAAAGGAACTTTTTAACAAATTTCTCCATTTCATAACCACGTACGTGATTTACAATACGTAATACATTACGCAAAGTACACATTATCAAGGCCTCTAATTTTTTAGACGCTGAATATGCGTCCCAGAGTATAGGCGACGGTGAAATTTACTCTTCCAAGGAGCAAGTTTTAACAAAAATGCCTTACTAGCCCATCATCGTGTTTCAAAGGCAAGAGTATGGATGGCAAATTGTACGTGAGCGACTGGATGAAGACAGACCTTCAAACGATTCAAACTGAAAATACAAACGTTCCGATGAAGTAGTAAATAGTTAATGAAATTTGACTCGCAATTAATTCTGCGCCGGACGAAGAGTTAACAAGCAGCCCCAATGTTATCTTGCAAAAAGACCCAAAGGTCCGTGAGAACAGTAATGAACGTGTCGTATTATGTCTTATATTCCAGTGAATAATTGACGTGAAAATAGAAAAAGATTTGAATCCACACGATGCAGTACCACAGTTAAACAAACGTAGGTTAAACGATGCCTCACCGGACAACTTAATGAAGTTCAGAAACGTTTTGCTTTAATCAATTTAGAACAAAATCTTACCAGAATGAAAACCAGTAAACAAAGGCACCAAAAGTGTAGGCCTAGAGAATAAATTAAGAAGTCCAGAGCCTAGGAAAAACTAGTTCAAAAGAACGGTACTCACAAAAAACTACATAGATGTTATCGAACAACTCGTTAGCATAAGGTTTCTTCGACGGCAGTAAACGAAGTGAAAGGTACGACGTAACTCAAGGCAATGACTGTAGTAGTGCAGGCAAAAATTGATGAAGACGGCTGCAACCCGCGTACTCGTAACTTTTTAGAGTGGTAATGATATACGGTTTCAGCATCGTCTGTAACAATACAATTATCTCGACAGCTGAAGACAAAGAAGACCAGTGAATGTAAAAGTAAGGTTCCTAGCAACACTTTCTCCACCGCCCACCGTCCTAAAGCGGCGACGCCGACAGCGACGAGGAGCACCAGAGCGCACACCAAACTCCCTCCCAGTGAAAGAAAGCGGGTTAACATCAATTACTTCAAGTTCGCTTGGAGCGATTTGCTCCAAATATTGTAAGTTAACATACTATCGCTGAAATATACGGAAAGTTAACATTCTGTTGCTGAAATATAGGGAAAGTTAACATCCTATTGCTGAAATATACGGAAAGTTAACATGCTATTGCTGAAATATACGGAAAGTTAACATGCTATTGCTGAAATATACGGAAAGTTAACATGCTATTGCTGAAATATACGGAAAGTTAACATTCTGTTGCTGAAATATACGGAAATACAAGAATTAAGTGGCTCCTCGCGGTATCGAATTTATTGTGTTAAAAAAAAAATTTCGATAGGAAAGACGGCATTGTAGTGTGTAACTTTGCTTCCAGCGTGCGTATTTTATCATGTCATGTGATGTACGGTTCATGCTTCTTTATTACTAGGCGTAAAGCATATGGAATATAAACTCACAAATACTAACACCATCTCCAACCCAGAATTTATATGTAGATCCCATTCTAATGGATCCCAGTTGAAGGGACAGTCAGAATTACAAATATCTGGTTAAGAGATGTCGCCGGGTAAAATATTGAATAGGTTTCATCATTATCACAAAGAATATATGCCAACCCGTAGATGCCAGATTTTTCAAGCATGACATGCACAAATTATTATAACAAACGAACAGCGTTAAAGTAGATCCCAGTGATGGAATTTGAGATACAGATAAAGCTTCTAAAAAATTACCAAATAAGCGAACGTTAGTTATACTAAAATTGAGTACTCACCCCTCGCATTTTGTAGATTTGCACAAATTTTCAATTCAAGATGAACACAAAATGCACAGCAATGTTAAAACCATCACAGTGCCTGCATTTCAGAATGTCGTTGCAACTCTGAACACTCGCGTCAACTCAGGCAACCTTTCAAGACATTTGTTTGAAATGCAACACTGGAAATTATCAACGTACTGTTAAACAGAAGCCCCTGTGTGACACAAAGTTTTTAGAATTAAAATCAATACTCAGCAAGTGGCTTTCATCGTTCGTAAAACCTAACGCAAAGTTCGAGCTCGCATTCTACATTTTTTCTCATAAAAATTGGAAAAAGTCAACGTAGCCTACAATAAGTTGGTCTCAAGCAAACTTGAAGCCATATTTGACGTCATGACCCTATTTTCATGTTCTGTGTAATAATGCGTCGTTAATTTCTCATTACCATACTACGTATTTATAATACAAATAGGCTGGTCGATCAGAAATTGAAGTTATTCCTACTGTAATGCACACATTAAAAGTAATATCATCAGAAAATCTCACACAATTTTGCGCTTATTCGTATTAAGTTTTGCGCAAGCAAACAATCCAGAATTGCTGCATAAAATATTAATTAACGGGTGCAGTACAAGATTTTCTATTAATTAAATTTTCCGTTCATCGATGGTAGCAGTGCACAAACCTTGCTAGTGTACATACGATGTTAGGAACAGCTTAGACTGTTAGGCAAATTTGTAAGGGAAACTAGAGAAAATAAAGACTCAGCCGACCGCAAAAGGCTTCAAACAAGTTAATTAATAGTAATCTCTTCCGCTAATGCGGAAATTTGGCAAATAGAATACGCGTCTCCTGGTTGATTTTCCATCACAACCTCATTTGACACAAGTTCCAACAACAAGTAACAACTTAGCAATTTTTTGACTAGTTCCCTTCTCTTCATTCACTTTTAATGGATTTGTATAATAACTTAGGGCAAGTGCATAGCAACGCTTCTGAGTTGAGATTTTAGCGGCACTCCCCAGCGACGTTCACAGGATCGATCTAGCAAGCAACGTGCCTGCTGGTCTCTCGCTCACTCCACCCTCTGGCTGCTCAACATCTCGGGTTCTATTGTTGCACAAGTGCTCTACAAGGCACCAATGAAGCGATCTATCAACGATGCACATGGCCTTCTTAACCCACTTAGTCACAAATTCTCAATCTCTCTGACCACAATGGAATCATTTTCGAAAGAAACGTCTAAGAAACGAGAGGTGCAAATAGTGAACACCGGCCATGAGAGGAGAACGGCACACCAGTAAACGAAACTCGCCCCTGCACATACTACCACCCTCACTGAGTGACTGGTCGAATGAAACTGGCTGCTAGGAAACTGGCAGTCCGCAGTCACTCGAGTGAGTCGACTCAGTAGAGTCACCTCCCCGCCTCCCACGACCACCACACTTTCTACCCTGAGATTTTTTATAATTTACCCTTAAATCTAAGTCTCAAAGTACAAAATGACGCTGAAAACTGTGATTTATTTTTCCTTTTTTTTTTTTATTCCAATACTTGAATTTGACGCTTGTTCTTCCATGAGGGAGGACTAATTAAATTTCAAACTCTTAATTTTCGTTCAAGTTTAAAATATTCATTCGAAAAGTATCGGAAGCAAGTTTTAAATAAAATATAAAGTGATCGTCTAATTAAGTGATTTTCTCCATTATTTTCTATTTTAGAGCAGAAATTTTTAATGCAGATGCCTTTCGATTGCATAAGACATTAGGGACCTGATGATTTCCTTGATCGTTATTTGTTAACTCAGTCTATTCATGATAAGGAATTATTTTTAAAAAACTGACCCATTCTGTGACTTTTCTATGCCTCAGGCAGGGAAAAATAGTTTTAAAATTATTTAAAGAATTAGTCCCCCATGCATTGATGTCTAATGAGCAGAAATATGATAAGTGTACAACAGAGATATATGGAAATTTGTGAACGATTATCGGAGGAGAAAAAGGGAGAGGGAGGGGCCATGTTTAATTGAAGAAAGATTGCTACAAAGAAGTGTGTCAGAAGAGAGTAAAAATCTTAATATTTTCAAAAAACTCTACAATCGAATTTCGACAGCTGATTTTCTACCTCACTTGAACCCTAGTGCATAAACATTGAGCTCCTGCAAAACGAGTCACAGTAAAATGTTTGTTGTTATCTATTCCATGTAGGTTCCAACTTTATTCCATGCTATTTGTAGTTGCAAGGGATTTTTAAAAAGTACCAGATTTCCTTTAGTTCCGGTAACTTTCCTCCTTAGAATTACCTTGATCGAAATTCAGTTACCCTGCGTTAGGGCCATTTTTGCTTTCGGGAAATCGACTTGCAGTCTCTGTTGATTTTCTATAACACGGAGTAAGATCGAAAGAGTTAGCTTTACAAAAAAGGAAATGCAAGATATACTAATGACAAAGTTGATGATTAGTGGCTCTGATAATACTAGCTTAATATTGAAAACAATGAAAATAATTAAATTTGTGTCAGATATCCTTAACGAAAAAAGATGAGATGGTCCAGAAAGCTAAATAAGTTACCCTCTATCACACTGAAATTCAACTGAGAAAACAATTAAAACTCAATTTCAAGTCTTCTTTATAAGACAGAGACTTCCTATTTTCTTGGGTGAATTTGTATTAAAGATCGAATCACTTAATTTACTAAAGTTCTTTAGTAATTAAATTGTATGAACACAAGCTTAGTTTTAGTTCGTGGCTATGAAATCTCATACTGAAAAACTTCAACTGAATGTCTTTTTCTGCCTCACTCTATTGAAGATACCAACTTAAAAAATTGCCAAAGACCTAATTTGCCTTCGGCTTTTTCTAAAAGATGACTCAATTTCCTAAGAAATATTCAATTTATGTTAAAATTTTAGGCGATCGATGTAATGCGTGCGGACTAAGAGTAACATAAATCTGACTGGGAAGCATTTATTGGAAGAGTTAACCGATTCAGTTCCCCCAAGCTCAGCGTAAGAGAACAGCAACCAGCTCATGCAAGATCTATTGACCGGCTCTTTAAAGAAGCCATGACTTCGACACACATGTGCAGTCAGTCACGATGTGATATGTACATATCTTACGAGAACCTTAACATATTCCGCTAAAAGTAAGTCTTGAAAATTCCGTGGTATTCATATCTAGATTCCAGCACTGAGTTTTAGGGGAATAACTTTGGCTAATTTTTACCCGCATTTGCGTTGAGGGTAGCATGAAATGATGTGTAGAACTCGATGAAATGTTGAGCTAAGTTCGCAGTCCTTGCAGGCTTAATCGATCCCCTTTAGCCATTTACAGCAGAGCTTCCAATCACCATACAACTGTTATACATCAACTTTGAAAAATTCACGATATTTTGCTCACGATGCAATCAGAGTCTTCCACTTATCTCCTACACTTCACCGCAAGTTTGAGTAAACGAGTCTTTTTACCTCATGAAAACTTATTCAAAAATCCTCTCGAAAATCATGAAGGGATGATGTTCATGAACGACTCTTCTGTGCTTAAAACAAATCATTACTGTTTCTTAACAAAACAGAGTACGCGTCTATGTCCATGATTACACCAAATTTAGATTTTTAAGTGGCAAGCGTTGGCTTCCGATATCGGGGCTTGTCCAGCGCGGCGGCAGCTGCTGTACACAACAGCACGTACAATACTGAGCAGAGGTCGACTCTAATAAATCAACGTCATTTAATCTCCGGGGAGGTACAATGCGAGGGTAGGGAGAGAGCTCGGCCAATAGGCCTATCTCGACCACTCTAGCCTGCGCCTCTCGATAAAAGATAAGAGGCTTTCGGTACACACTCTTCCCTTGCTCTGTAGTGCCAAAGTTTGTCGGTTTTATGCAATACTGAATAGTGTAAAAATTACTTTTCACTAAGGAACTAAAACATGGCAGAGGAATATTTTACTTAATTTACTGTTATACGATTCAAAATAATAGCTTGATATTCAGTATGCTATGTGATCACTATGTTCAAACATTAAGTAAAGAAATTATCTTTATTTTGAAATCGTAGGAACACTTGATCGAACAAATTAACCAATCATATGTACGGAGCCCAATATCAAAATTTTGCTCATGAAAAATAAGTCATACAAATAGTTATTAAAAAAGATATTCCATTTTCGTGAACAACTTAAATCGGCTAATTGCTACGAGGAAATGAGAAAAGTTACATATGTGTAGTGGAACCGGCCCCTCTCTTGAATTTTAGATGCAAATTTTCAAAGAAATTAAAAGAAAAAACTTTTATGTATGCCATTTAAAGAAGTACTGTATGTAGATATTCGAGTGGGGATTTGTGATTTGGTGAAACCAATAATTTATCATACTATTGGTTGCTTTTGCTGCACGACTCAATTTGATCTTACCAACATCAAGATGAAGTTGTTTCTCATTCATGTTAAATTCTGTTAAATAATTAATATTCAAGTAATTAAGCTGAACATTATTTCCTTTTTCATTTATCATTACTTCTTCACAACCTCTGTCAATTGATCTGTTCAGGAAGTTGAGTTATATTATTATTGATGTTACTGCTGGCAATTATAATAAAGATAAAAATTACAAATATAATTGTGATGGCTGATGAGTAACAAATTTTTTTAGAAGTTGAAAAATTAGGAGTAAACGTTGACACGGCGACTTCTCAGTGACCGTTGCATCTTACTTCAGAGCTTCGTGTACGCTAGGATGGAGTTTGCTTAGAAGAATTACAGGAACAATAATTCCTCCCAAGAATGTGAAATAAATTCTTCCATGTATGTGCAACAACGTCACACAGTCTCCCCTCATATTTCCAGAGCCCCAATTCTCACTCAATACAGAAGCAGAAAAGCTCTTAACTGCACTTGAATCATTAAAGGAGTATACTGTTGTCAGCTTATCGTTCTCACCCTGACAAGCAACACAGAACTTATCTTTTTGACGCAACTTGCTATTGTTTTTACAGCAACGTTGCTGCGAAACATTTACAAGAACATGAAAGTCTACTGGAATAAACATGAAACATTATTCAGAGTAGCATGGCTGGTTTATCGAAACAAGGTTCCAAGATAAAACCTGTATTAAACATCTACTGTGCGTGCGATCACTTCGAGAATTGTGTACTCATAATCAGCCCACAAAAAAGACACACAAGTGGGTTTATCTTATCTGAGGTTCAATTCGCGAGTAGCTGTTGTGTTTGTCTGTCACTCTGAGAGATAATTCGAATTCACTTGTGCATTTTATCATTGAAATTAACTTGAATTAACTTCAGATGAATATATTACGGTTCAAAACATGGTCAACTTATTGATTTGTAGCTTCCATGCAATTTTAAAATGTGAAAAATATTTTTCATTAAAATAGTATAATGTGAAACAAGAAAGCTTTATGAAAACATTTCGCGTACGTATGGTCAAGTTACAAATAAGTATCAAAATTTTAGTGGTTATTAGAGGTCATCACTCACAAGAAGACAGACTGACATGAAATCTGTTCTGAAAAATTGTACGAAAAAATAAGCAGAAATGCATTACCTTTTGTCACCGGTTATATTCGATTATAATTCATGCCTCATGGACCCGGATGAGATTTACGACAAATGCCAATTCAAATATAACACAGGACTAATTTTAAAAGTACAGGTTGCCACTCGTCACCGTCGTTGAAATAAGTATACAAGTCATAAAAATACATTCAAATTAGAAAGAATCCATCCAGATTGGTATCGCCAATCATTTACAACTCAAAGGGTTGTAGAGATCCCTTAGTTGGAAGCAGAATCCAGCTTTCATTGTGTCCAGTTTTTCTGTGTATTCGTACGAGCGGACTCTTGCTTGGTGTGCTAATATTGGTCCTTACTTTTGCATCCTTCCTTCGACATAGGTTTTGAAACTGATCATTGTATAAAGAGGTTAGATTTTCATATTATTATGTTTATTATCATACCGCGAATGTTTACGGTTAAAATTACTATATTTGTGCGTTCTAAGTTTCCTAAAGGTCAATTCATTTTCAAGAAATTAATGAACAAATGAATAAATATGAAATAAACACATGAATAGATAAAAAATAGCACGCGAAGTGGTCCAATTTTGAATTATTTTGCTTTTGTAACTTGACAGTATCAGCGGTACCTCTTTCACTTCTTTGTCTATCTTTTGCAAAAAGTGAAACATCTGTGATCTTGGAAATTACGAGATGACAAAATTAAGGGTGTGGTTTGAAACAATCTACTTCGTCATAGCAATAAAGCTGGCGGCTTAGTTCTTTTAATTTGACTAGGATACGCTATGTGCTACATCGGTTAGAATGGTCGAGTCCCAAAGAATTTAATTCGAGTTAATTTTATTATTTCAGATCGAAATGACAAAAACTAAATACTAAATTTTTACAAACTACTCTTTCGCCCTGTGATTGTGTGTAGCAGATGAAACTTTGCCTATATTTCATAAGGTGAACGTAAAAGCTTGCTTAAGTGAAATGTTGAGGCAGCTGAGGCATTAGTGCAACAAGTGATCTTAATCGACAGTCTAGGTGAGAAAAACAACCAGTAGTAAAGATTTTATTCACGCGTGAGCATGCTCAGAGTGGTTAATAATAATTATGGAAATGCTCAATTATTGCTTAAGCCTTGTTAAGAAATCATAAAAATACCCAAGGAAATAATAAAAGACATCATAGATAGAAAAAAAATTTTTTTGCGAAAGTTTGGTAGTCGCTAGTTATAGTTCTGAATTCAATATTGTCTTCAGAAAAAGTGTAAAAAAATAACTTACGAATAGTGATCAACACGTAGTTCATTGATTTCATGAACCTGTGCTACGATATCGAAAATCAAAAACTCAATTATGGGGAAACATTTTAGAGCAAAAATAAATAAATTAGTACCTCTTCAAAACATTTTAGTTTTCTTCAACAAGACCAAAAACTGTCACAGAAAATTTGATTGGATAACTTGTAGGGAAGCTTATTTATTTACATGGTATTTATGTTCATGTGGATTTAAAATCCCTGATATTAAAAGTACATAAACCATGGTACATTGAGCTCATTTTTGTCGTTGATTCACAACTGAAAGGATAACTTATCAGAATCCCTCAACCAGGTTGACATTGTCGTTGAAGACTGGAAATTATTTCTAGTACAAAACAAGTACACATTGCAAAATAGTTTTGGTCATTTTTTACAGTTCTTAGAAAATTCATGTTCGATAAGATATACGGCTGTATGTTTTCTAATTTCTGAATAGCAAGTTAGGTACCCGACATATGACTCATTCGTCCGATGCAAGTGCGTATGGAATTAAGAATTTACGTTTAAGTATAATCTATAACACTTCATTTGTTTCATTAAGTTTGGTATGAATTAAATATTAGGATGTTTAATACATGGTCATTCAACGAGGGTTGTGCGATTTTCAAAAAATTACTTAGGGTTAGCGGGAAAGTGTTATTACAATTATTAAAAGCTTTTCGCTTTCGAAAGTAAGTTTGAGTCATACTAAGCTAACTCGAAAAAATTCTACAACACAATAGGAAATTTTGAATTTCAGCGAGAGCTGCATTGTATCTCGACATCTCTATCTGGTGCATTCGATCAACTCTCCGCCCAGGGCGCCCGCCAAACCATGTTTACTTGGGGCCGTTGGTTCTCCACGAACCGCACCGATTGCTCGCTTAGCAGATGAGGGTCAAGATAATTTGAGCGATTTAGCTACAGTGTCTATGATAAGAGCCTCACGAAGGAGCGGTAAAGTGCAGGCTGCTCATTCTCAGAATTTATTGGTATTTAACGACGTCCGATCTTTGATCCTTCTTCAGCAAGTACTGTGTGTTGAGGAGTTTTAATCAGGCTATAAACGGCACTTTGGAGTACTTGTACACACTAATTCTAGAGATTACGAAACCTCAAAAAGATAACTAAGCATTTGACAATGCAGAATTGACACGCAAACAAATAAGCCAAATTTTTCTTTCACATTTAAGCTATGAGACTGATGTAAATGCTGTGCTATGCGATCGAGATAACCTCATCGATAGCTTTGAAGCAATGGTCTGGCAAAGGACAATACATACTACATAACTCTGCATTCGATGTAAATCCTGTCAGATTTCAGCTGGAAATTTTTTGGTTGAAAAGTAGACAAACGTAGTGAAGCGAGGCCTCAGAAACCACTTTTTTCTCAGTTTCTACATCAAATTACTACTCTCTGGCGCCCTATCCATAAAATAACTTGAAACGAGTTTTCGCTACGCTCTGAAAGGCATCGTGACTAACTTTGAATCAAAATAAATTCCAGCTCTTTGTAGTTGGGCGTTGCCATGTTTGTGCATCTTGATGTAGGTATTGCGATAAACTCAGTACAGAAAGGAATGTTCCAATTCCACGCTTGTGATCCTCAACGCGTTGCACTCCAGTACTATTTTGTTATACACACAATATCCCGTTGTTATGTATGCAATAATATTTCTGAGGATAAGATTAAGCAAGATTGAGGAGCACAAAAAACTTTGCAGCAACTACTGTGGATATGTTTAAAGAACTCTTAGATTCCATATAGTCAAGTTAACTTTAATTAAAATAGTGGCATTTATACGGATCAGATTTAGAATAACTTTTATAGTCATCTTGCCTTTTCAATTCTTTTTTAAACGAGGAAACAACCCAGCAACCACCAAAATAATAACATTATTCAAGCAAGCAGATCAAGTGAAGATCAGAATGATCTTCGGATGATCAATGTCCATCTTGGTATTACTGCAAAATGATCTCAAAAATCGCGCATAGGATGTTTTTTAAACTTATAAACAGAAATGGTTACTTCAATTTAGAAATTCATCGTTTCAAAATCTGGGATATTCTCAAACTTCAGTTATGAATATTCCACTTTGAAAGATGTTTCGATCTTTCTGAAGCATGTCAAATCACTCCTTAAGTGCAAAAGTATGGGTTTCAAAGAACTGTGCAGATCAAATGGTTTCCGAAAGATTTTATGATCCGAAATCAATATAATTGTTACAGCGATACCAAGGAGCCCAATCAAAGAAGCACCATCCTCTTCAGGCTGCAAGATTAATGGGCTTAATGTTATATTCAATCGTGTAGATGAACAGTGTTTTTGTGCGTATGATCTTGTAAATAAACTATTAAACCACTGATCACTCACAAAATAAATTACAGACTCAGTGTAACTTCCATTGGCATATTTACTCACAGTTTGATCTACCGTTGACTCTTAACGTCCTCCGCCTCTCAACCATTTCTAAGGACTACCGTTCAAAGACTGTAGCTCCATAAACTCACTCGTGCATAAAAAAACTTATCCTCAAACTTAATTTCTGCACTCTATGCTAGTGCTCTATGAAGTATACCACTAATGACAGAGTCGAGAAAAAAAAAAGAGATCGAGGACCAATGCACTACAAATTTAAACGCAGGTTCATCGATCTTATATCTAGACAAGTCACATACGCCCGGGATCAGAAACAGCGTGGAGTAAAACTGTGGTTCGTCGTCTGGCGCCGCAGGTTCCTAATGCGGCGCCCATGATGCATTCCACGAGTCGTCCTGAGGGGCCTTTGTCGTGTGCAAGGCATTTCCTGGCCGAACTGACGGCGGTGGCGCTCCTGGTTCAAAATCTAGATTTTGAAGCCAGTTTGAGCCATGAGTGCAGACATCTATAGCTTGTAGAAGTCGTTTGTGGAATAAATACAGTGTAGTACACGGGTTAAAATGAATCGTTAAATTTGGCTCGTGATAACATTTTCTTTATGAGTATGAGGTTACCGAAATAGAGATGCCTCCAGAAATGAGAATGAACGATTATGGCCAAGAAAGCGAGAGAGGAATCGAGCTTTGTTGCTCAGTACACCTCTAATAATGTCTGCACTTTGTCTGCTCGTAACTGATAATTTTTGTCCTAGTATCATCAAAAGAGAAGTACCCTAACGAACCTTCATTCCGATTTGTGGTAACACCCGAAGCTTTTCATTCACAAGCTATTTTCGAACGCTGTTGCGCAGAAAAACGTATTATATTACTTGAATCCGTGGTAAATGACATAGGATTTCTTGTTTGCGAAGAACTATTTTAGAAAGCATTTCCGGATTTGTGAACGATAAATAAATGGAAAGTGAATGAATATGCAAACGAATTAAAAATAAACGTCAGAATATCAAATGAGAGACCATAGAGCACGTTATGCTCTATGGTCTTCAATCATCACTAAGATATCTACTAATTATAACTATTTATCGTAGTCAGTTCGTTGAAAATCCGAAATTGATAAGTGTATCTCCATGTTCATTCTACGAAATTTGGCCATTGTCTCAGTGCAACAACTAACCCAATGCAGCAATTTCAATGCATTGGCACGGCTTCTAAACGGGAAAACACGTTGAAGGGTCGTTGGAGCCGTGCCCAATGTTTTCAATCTATTGAGAACTTTGTGACTCAGCAGGTTCACCTGGATTCATCTCTTGGATCAGCACAAACTGATCCTTGTGTTAGTGTACAAGAGTTGAATCATGACGCCATTGAAAATCTTTGTCGAGGATAACCAATTCTATTTTAACGGATTAAAAATACGTCGTTAGCAGATTGCTCTAAATTAATGTGTAACTGAACAGTTTTCGCAGACGCAAGTTGAACATCGGGATGTTCAGAAGTGGTCACGTGAAACTCATTCAACACTTTAGGTAAATTTTTCTTGTCATTTATGATGCAGTGAACTGTAAGTATGCGATTGAAGTGATCAAAATGATGAAATTTCGAATGTGCTCTTTTCCCCAAAAAAGGCGCACTGACCTCTTCCCAGCCAATTAACCCATGGAACTGAGGAACGGGAGTACCGACTGGATATTCAATGTGAAGATAATGTCCACTCGAAAGCTTATAAGGTTGTAAATGCAACTTATAAGCTTGAAGGAATATAAAGCATTGTGAAAACAACTAAATCAGATAAAACAAACCAAGCACTTCTCTGCCGTTTTTTTCGGAATCTGAAATCTTGATTTCGTGCATACGATTTAACAACCGTCAATTTACTTTCAATTCATAGATATTCGTGAAGTAGCATATCGATGACATGAAAGACGTGAACTCAACTTGGAAGCTGGTTATTAAAAACTTTATTTGAAGTCAACTGAGCTGTGAAGCTCATTCTGTCAATTTCGGACAGGAGAACTCAATGAAAAAATTACTAGGGAGTCAATAACTGTTAGAAACATGATCACGGTCAGTTGAAAGGTGAAGGTAGCCAGATTCTTTTGCAACTGCGTTACCTTAAGTCGTACATGGAGGTAATGCTATCCTCCATACGCGTATATTAAAAGAGGAAACTGTTGACTAACTTTACACGGCTGTAATTATTATCGTAGTGGTTCTCTAATTCAACAGTGCCTCAATAAAAGCGTGAATGAAATTCTGAAAATAACTCAAACCTGTTCTTCACTAATTTGTATTTGTTCGGATCATCATATTTTTAGCAGTGATGCATGCCGAAAAAATCGTCTTGATGGCATAAACGAAATTTATTGTGCAGTGTGATGTTAATCTTAGAGATAAATAAAGATATTTTATTAGATTTATATAACTAACCGAGCTTAGTAATTATTTCACTCATGCCGGCTATTCAAGTAGATACCCATAAATGGCACTGCAAACAGAGAACAAAGTACTCTTAGAGAGCAGTCTATTAACCTTCGAAAATATTTATGAGAAATATGCCACGACAGTGTTCTGATTAATCTAAGATCTAACAATCAGCATCTAACGGCTTAAACAAGAAAATGAAGAAGTAACACTGGAAAAAAAGTATTAACCACTCTGAATAGAATGCATGGCATGAACGAGCGTTTAGTGTTGAGCTGTAAGCAACAGTACTCGGCCTACCACAATGGAAGTCTTAATAGCGGTACCATATTGGGAACTTCAATGCGCATTTAAAAAGATATAAAAAGTCAGAGGTTGGATGCCATGCTGGATACCGAGCGCTGAGGTGTAATTACTAAACAGGAAGAGCAGGTTTGGTTGGGCCGTTTACAGCGACACTTTATTCCAACAATTAATTGTACATCATAGATCTAAGCAGAGAGTTTCAATGAACAATGCGCATCCATAGGATTAGGGTAAGTTTTCCTAGTCATACTATAAGAAATTAAGAACAATTCAGTACCGATGAGATTTTAAATCTTCACAATGGCGTCTTAGATACGAAAAAATACCTGCACATCTGTTTGAGTTAGCTCTGCCTTTAGTGAAAAGCACCCGGTGTGATCCTGCAACTCTACCAATAGCCATTATCAACCAAACCGAGTTCTCGGATAACGCATAGTTTTTCGAATGAAGAGCTATGAACCGATTTAGGAAGTTATTTTATCCTAATTCTTTTATGATGCATGAACACCAAAGTGACCTGAAATGGGGTGTGTGAGCGTAACTGCGGTGGAGTTGTTGAGAAATTACTCAAGGCACGTTTGCTTGAAAGTGATATTGTCGTTGTCTGTTGTAGAGCTCACATGGTCTCCTCTGCTTGAGGATCAAACCGTCGGACACGCGTTTCAAAAGTTACAGATTTTGGTGTTTAAAACAGGGAAGTATGAACGTAGCCTAATAGTTTTAAATACGGTAGTTGCAGACATGGCAAGAAAATGCATTGGAAAACGACCGTTGTGCATACAGGCAAAACTGGGAAAGTGTAATAAGCAGTGCTCTTCGATGAAAACTGAGCAAAAAGTACTTGTCAGAATCAGGGGCGAGTCCCGATGAATCTTGAAAAGAGATATGATACAGCTGAAAAAGGTACTACATATACTGTATGAAAATAGGAAGTTTGAAGTTAATGGCTGATCAGCGAAGACAGATGAAGACAGTATGTAAATAAATATTTGAAATCTTTTAATAGTAAATTATCAATTATTATTCAATGAAGGAGAGATTTAGGAGAGCTTTTACAATTTCCTTGTGGAAAATTTATTGATTGATGAAGGCAATCTCAGTGTTTGTTGAAGTTTTTCAATACCCGTATAAGTGATTTTTTTGTCGTAAAAGTATCCCAGAAGATGCACTGGTCATTTTAGGTTCAATCAATGAAAGCAAGAGGTTCCCTTCAAACTGGTGAGCCTTCCATCGTCATCACATACAAGTGCAAGCAAACAAAATAGCTACTTACTTGAATTTTATCCCGTGAATGAAAAAACTGACATAAGCTGAAAGAATTATTTTTGATTTTAAATTTGTTACGAAGACGAAAGCCAATTCTTACTATAGTGGGCTTGACTTGCGGAGCAAGCTAGACAATCTCCACATGAATCAAACATGATTGCTGGTGTGGCCGCACGGAGTGTTGGAAAAATTTCATGAGAAACGCACGTAATCTATTAGAAAATGATAACGGCTCCAAAAAAGTTGAAATCCGAACTGAGGTAAGATTCGAGCGAGCTTTGATTGGCAGTGATCAAGGATGAGAATAGGCCATCCATCAACACTCAAGATAGCCAATTTACATGTGAGTGCAGCGAGTGCGCAGCGCTGTTCTCTACGTTTGGTTTGTGTGCCTTCGTGGCAATTTGACAACAACTTGGATAGGTAGAAAAGTACTTATACGTGGATAAGAATACTTATGCTTGGTAAAACTTATACTTGGGTAAGTACAAATTTTTCAAAATGAAATAATAAATACTGTTATTTTTTTGAAAAATAAATTTAGCGTCAAAACAAAAAAGTGTGTCGTAGTATTGTTATGTAGGAACACTCGTTGTAAATATTATTGCCGTATGCGTCAATATGTTAGGTGGAACCCCGGATCCACCAACGAAACCATAAAAGCGTCTAAGAATAATGACAGACTACGTTGTTAGAGATAGTTAGGGACTTCCAATTAAGAAATAGTTTAACCAATACGGAAAAAATCTAATTTCCCACAAAGTAATAATTTCAACAATTTGATAAACATATAAATGAATTAATAAATGTTATAAATTGGCATGCCCTTTCCTGAGGCTGCTAACAAAGTTACAGCCTTTCGCATCATATTGTGTAACATTACAATGACAAAATTGCCACCGAGTTCATGACCAACTTTTGTACGAAAATATCAAATTAAACTTCTCTATGATTTTCTTACTACTGAAAAGATGTTGCGTGAAATAACGGAAGGGTTTGAAAATATTCATGTAAATTTTGAAAAGGGATCGACTGATGTTCGCATTTACCAATAGTACACAACTAACTCATGACTGTAAAGAAATGCTATAATGGATTTAGGCCCGTGATCGCCGCGCTACTCAATTCATACTTCAACTGTGGCAGTTAAAACTGAAATTTAATATTCAACTCAAATTTAAAGTCAATTGTAGTAAGCAAAGTTGAAAATATCAAGCATGACTGGATCGTGCCTTCATTTAGTTTTGATAGAGTATTCATGAAAATTGAGTTAGTGAGTGCTGGATGGTCAGCAGCTCTATAAAAATCCCTTCCGAATCCACCAGTGGCTCACGTCGCAGTCAAAGTGTTGAGCACAGCTCTACTAATAAATCATTGTACCTGCATAAGAGCACCCGCTCCTGCGGAATTATCGAATGGTTCTGAAAACGCTCGAAGCCTGGCGTTACTTGCATGGATGTGCAGTAGAGTGAAGGGGCGCAGACTTCAATGTCTGAATAATTAAACGGAAAAATGAGAGGCCCACGTAAAATTGAAAGGAACAATTAACACAGAGCAACAAAGTTTGATTACAATCTTTCTTCAGAAGTAGTGAGGGAACAAAGCGTGAAAATATGGTGTCTATTTCTCTTATCACTTTTTGACGATTACAACCCATTTCAATGTCTTCTGAATTACACATTAGACACTGCGACTGGTTTCATAGCTCTTGTAGGAACTTGGTGCTCTAAAATACGACTGGTGAAATCTGAAACGAAGGTTAGATTATTAGTTAGTTTAAGCCTCCCTATCCTCAACAAATGAGATCCAAAGAGAGGAAGGAAGAAGGCACCATTTAGTATGGAGTTAAGGGAACGTGGAATCTCTGCAGAAAGGGCACAGAAACAGTAAGATGAGAAAGAAGTTCATGAAACAAGATCAAAGTTGAAGAAGAAAGTAGTAGGTGTGGAAAAAACAGGACAGCAGTGAACCGAGAAAAAGTTGGTCCGTAACAAAACAAAAACCTATGTTATATTAACAAAAATAAAGCCTACCTAACCTTTAGCTCGGGCCATCACATTGTCCCCCTGGGAGCGCTAATTCCCATAGATGCAATAGTTGTATCCCCCTGAGGGGTCTGAAACGAAGTCATCAAATTTTGATAAGGGGCATTTTCATCACTTTACTTTTATGATGGGATGAAATATGCGTTATCTTTCTCTTTCTGGTCTCATGGTACTTAGGAGAGAGCTTTTTCTGTTCTGGAGGAATGGATCTTTTATTTTTCGCAACACTAAGTGCCAAATTTTGTTAGAGCATTTTGTGTTGCTCGGGTTCCAAACTCTCTTTTAAAAAGTGGTAAAATTCAGTTTTGTGAATCTGTAGTGGCCTGATTTTTAGATATTTTACGTTATTTTAGCCGCGCAGCTGGCGATAAACTTTAAAATTTGGTCGTCAATTAGGCAATAAAATTAAAACGACGTTCCTCATATTTGGCTACTTTACGAGCCACTTTTTTCCTGGTCAAAACCTTTGTTGAAACTTTTTTACAAAATATAAGCTCACAGACCTTTTCAGCCCTACATATTTGTGCTCAACTTTTTTAAGACTAAAATTCGAGGATTTCGAAAAAATTATTGACTAGTATCGTCAATTCATCAGAGAATTTTTTACGCCCGGCTGCACTGCTACGACAACACACAAAATATTTGAAAATCCGGCCCCTGGACGCCTGTGCAGTTGTTTCTGAAGCGCCACCGCGTCCCGCGAACGGTCCTTATATGGGTGCCAACGCCAGCCGCCGCTCCGTGGTGGCTGATATGGCAGAGGCTCTGCCGGTTTCGTGCCAAAATCTTTGTCGCGTCAAAATCCGCTGCAGTGTTCGTGCCAAAATATTCGTCGCGCCAAGTCTTGGTACAGTGTTCATGCCAAAATTTTCGTCGCACCAGGTTTTGCTGCAGAGTTCGTGCCAAAACATTCGTCGCGCCAAATTTGTCTGCAGTGTTCGTGCCAAAATGTTCGTCGCGCCAAATTTTTCTGCAGTGTTCGTGCCAAAATTTTCGTCGCGCCAAATTTTTCTGCAGAGTTCGTGCCAAAATATTCGTCGGGCCCAATTTTTCTGAAGTGTTCTTGCCAAAATGTTCGGCGTGTCAAGGTTTACTACAGTGTGGGATTTGTGCTAATCTTTAGCAAACATGTCTGCCTACTGAGAAGCAAAATATATCTTAAACAAGGTATAAAAATTCGCATGCGCGCATTTTGAGCGGTTGATCTCATACAGTACGTACATAGCCTATAGCCTTGAGCATATTTCAATGCACTTTTTGCTGCGTATTCATGTAAGTGAAACTCACGTGAAATGATTTGATCCATTGAACTTTGGTCTCGACTACTTTCAACAATTTCTACAGCATTTTAGGCATTTTCAACGAACTACGCAGAATGACACGATCAACTTTCCTCACTTGTTACATCATTGATAGGAAGTTTGAAGAAAACCATCAAGGATTTTACTGCCATGATCTTTTAGGTAATTTCTAACATTCGCAGTTTTGAAAAGCAGTGTTGCACTTGAAAGGAAGTAATAGCGTTCATCGTGGTCTTGTAGAGACTTTTCACGATCGTTTAATGTTGGTGAAGAGATCACAAGATTCTCACAGATTTAACTTATAATTTTTATGTAAATCGAATGAAAAATGCTTGCTTATCAATATGTGCCGCTCATATAATTCTTTTCGCTCAACTTATTGATAAACGGTTTCCCTAACTACACTCCCTCTGGGTCATATATCATCGCCATTTTTCTTAGAAACTAGGTACGTAAAAGGAATATAATCTACAGACTAACGTTATTACCGAAGATTTATTAATGTAAAAATATGAAACTAATATAACACGACAGTTAATGAACCTTTACGAGGTTCAACAGACCGATCTCATTTACGACGGTACTTCACTCTTTAATAATACACTGAGAACAAGTAAATTTCACCTGAGGTGAAACTGGCCCAGCGGCCTTTTTAACACGTTGCCGCAGCAGCGGTGCGCTGGAAACATGGTCCGCATAATTAGAGTTTGCCTATGCAAACAGGTTGCAGCTCATTGTTTACTTTCGGTAAGAGTCGAAGCGCGTCGACTACCTGATGCTTAACTTCTCACTCATAAGGCGTTCAAAAGCACCGAAAAATATAGCTTTTGTTTTATCGCTACTCTATAAGCAGGAGATATTAATGAGAAGGCTGTACTGCCGACGTTGGATGTAAGAAGACTGTGCAAATACACAAGCTGGAGAACGATGACCTTGTGTGCAGCTCTACGGTCTTGATAATGGCGCTTGTGTCTTACACTTCAAAAAAATTTTATTCGATCGTTCTGACAATTTTTGCTGAAGCTGATCTCTGTCAACGGCGGTTTGTCGTGTTTAAATTCATGATTCAAACTAAAATGCAATTCACAGCCCTTTGAATGCGAACCAAACATTATTCATAAACTGAAGCCTGTTTGCGGAACAATCTTTCTTGTTAGTGACAGGATAAAAAAAAAGAAGGAGATACATTAGACCCTTTATGCGCATGTCCAGGATGCGTGGGCTATTTGAGGATACGTTTTCAGTTCATTACGAACTTAAGAACTTAAATCGTTAATAGAATTGAATTTTTTAATTCCAGGTAACCCATTCAGAGTAAGTTAACCCTAGAAGTTAAAAGACATGCGGTCATAGTTACTTTAACTGCAAAACATGGCCATTTAGAAATCAATAACTTTTTACTTTTTACCAGATCATTTTTTTAAAATGTTCGGTTGGTGTTAGATAGATGTGATGGCTACCCATAAGTCTTTCAGCAAGACTTAGTCCCTTCTCACACACACGCAATAACCCAAGACCTGTAATCAGAGAATTGACCCTAAAACTATGAGTTGAAATGCTGAAAATGTCCTCAAAAAGGTCTTTTCTAAAAAACAGACAGAATTTGACTTAATAACTATTTCAGTGTTTAACAAAACAAAAAATTAAGGAACAGATTTTAAATAAATTTGTTCCAGAGTTCGTTAGCAAATATAAAATATGCTCGGAACATAGTTATCGTTAATTCAAACCGGAGTATACTGCTTTAAGCTGATGCCAAGCCAAAGTATTGCTCCTCGTACGATGGAATGGAAGGCGCATTGCGATGGAAAACTACGATGGAATTTTTGGAAGACAGTCCTTTTTAAAATCGTTCAAAACTGTTAGTAAACCAAATACTGAATGCCATTTCCAAACACGTGTTATGGCAATTTTGAAACCAAGTCATAAACGTTGGCAATGAAGTTTCATAAAAACAAGATCGATAGGGCATTTAAATGATAAACTCTTCGTCTAATGGCGTTCTAAGAGGTGAAGTAACCAACATTCAATGGCTAGTCTCTTTACACGTTAAACTAAAACAAAGCAGGAAATTCGAAAATCATGAAATTTATGAATTATAGTAATTTAGGACATGCAAATGAAGTCATACAGACTAATTACGAAAATCACACGAATTTACTTACCACGTTCTTCCACTTGCGTCCAAGATGGTCAGCCTTTATTTTCTCGTAGTCGGTCGGGGTCGGGCGTCTTTGTTTTGGAGGAACACCGCGAACTACTTCTGAATCTTTCCCTTGTGCGTCTTCGGGAGCAACATTTAAAGTACTCTCCAAAATCTCGATGAGCGATTTTGACTCGACTTGGCACTCCCTCGGAGATTCTTCATCGATATTTAAGCCTCGAGCTCTATTTGCGTTGTAGACAGCTGTAGACTCGAGCTGCCAAGCTTCATTAGACAGTGATCGCAGCAGGCTCTCTAGTAGCAAGTTCCGGTTTTTCCACAAAGGGTTTCGGAAATCATCTACTTTTGATCCAATGGGAGATAGTGTTGGAATTTTTGCCACAGAATACGCCTGGCAGTGCTGGAGAGGACTTGTGTCTGGGGGTCTGAGGCTGATGTGCGTGAGAGGCTTCACCGGGTGGCAATAATCTTCGTCCACAGCTTTATCCTGAGCTTTAGCCTTTACCTGAATATTATCTGGTGAACCATTCAAAATTTTCGTAGCCTGGATCCTTGAGAGCTTTTGGGGAAGGAGTTTCGGTTTAGATACCTTTTCTGCACATAATACATCCTTATTATTCTTTTCGTCGTCATCTTTCTGAGAGGAACACAAAGCGAGCGATCTACTTTTGAGCACGAATTTTTGTTCGATAGTCTTCACATCGTCGTGCCTATGTTCAGTGTCTGAATCTTCACAGTTTACACGGTTATTAGGATCTCGCAATAAATGACTGAAATCCTCCTCTTTTCTCTTTGGAAGAGTTGAATAACTAACACCGTCGGTTATGCCGTCCAATATTTCATTGATGTCGAAGTCGAGAAGGTCTACAACTGCGTGGCGCTTGGCCGGGTCATGAACTGTAGGGTTACCTGCACTTCGCCGTACGTCGATTCTAGCCTTTTCGCCCGAATTAGCAACGCAGGAAGTTTTGGAACCATCTGATAATGCTGGTTTAGGTTCACTTTGCTCGCCTGCAGATTCCATAGCCATAGATGATGACGATTTTTTTTCTTCTTTAGAATCATTGAAAGGAAATTCCTGTCTGAAAATATCGGTGTCAGATAACCTCAAGTAAGAAGAAGGTAATAAACTGAGATTTTCGTCGTGATTCCTCATTTCAATGAGAGCTAAATTGCTCTCAGCTTCCAAAGTGATGTCTTCTATTCGAAAAGACAGATCGGAAACCGTTTTCTCGTGTTGCCAACTAGCAAATGAGGTCTCACTCGAGCTTCTTGAAGCTCCTTTTCTAGTAACGTGAGTTCTCACACTCCGAAGTATTTTTGACGGCTCAGAATTGCATGAAGTTTCATCGGCGTCTTTAGCTTTAGTTTTCTTCCTCTTGAAAAATCGTTTTTTCTTCGAAGGTTTCACAGTTTGTTCGAAAGCATTCGAGGACACAGCGAATCCTGGGTCGACGTACCACTTCACCATGGCGCTCCTCTTCTCAGTTGCTGCACTCAAACTATGAACGCCAGTGCTGCCTTAGAGCTTTTTAGCAGGATGAAGGAATGGAAAAGTCACAAAGAAAGAACTCTGAAAGAAAGATCTCTGCTACTAACCGTTCGGTAACTATTGTAGGACATGTAATCATTTTTGCATCGCAGGGATGCATTCCTGTTTTATAATGGGTCGAAGAAACAATTAAAATGTGCGAAAATATTGTACACTGATATATAAAAAGGCATGAAGTTCATTCCTAAAGGAGATAAGTGTATTTGTGTGGAAGGCTTTATAACTAGCGTACTTGCTGCTAAGTTTGAAAATCAATTTTATTTTCGTTTAGCACTATTTCGATATTGAAACAACTGTAAATATTTTCAAAAGTGTGCCTACATTGCCTATGTGTACTTTTTAACAATTGAAAACGGCAACTGATGTAAAAACCAGTTAACTTATTGTTTACTGATATTACCGCTATTTTATCCACTTTTATCAGAAGCACTGGCATCAGGTTGTCTCTGATGTAAGAATGAGGAAGAAACTGCGACTAGGCAGAGAGCTCCAACACACATTAGAGCCCAAATTCAATTAAAAACAAAATGCATTGCGTCCATTTTTATTACGCTCACTTTTCTGGACTGTACGCTCTGAGTAAATGAGCTTCAACAAACCTCCGACTTCAGTTTTTCGCTACACTCGTTTTCACAGCGACAACGGAAAATTTCTATGTTGCTCTTCCTCCTAAATTCATAGCTGACGGAACAGGCTCGTCATCGCTGTTCATGCGGTATGCAATTTAATAATTTTCAAGATCAGAATTAGCATGAAATTTGCAGGCATTTCCATAACTCCCAGTAACCTAGAGCTGCACAACGCTGTGGCTTGAACGAAGATGCGAGAACAGAAGAGCGTTGTGCTCCTCTCACTGTGCAGACTGAGGCTGCCTAGTGAGGGAACCCAATCAACACCCAGAGCTCTGCTACCAAGATTTCGTCAGCTTTCTGCACAACCGCAGTCCTGCGTTCAATGATAAGTTTCCTCTTGAAGTATGAAACTTACGAATAGTGCGTGTCAATTCACGCAAACGCACTCAAAATGTTGGAGATTCCCCGTTCTAATTTCTTTGGCAGTGATGTCAAAAAACGTATTTAATTAGCTACCTTATGACGGAAATGTTTCGCAACAAAATCTGCATGACTAATTTAGAAAACGTAGTGCTGAAACTAATTTGCAGCAATTTTTTTTTTCAGGGAAAATCGACTATTTGTCGCGTCATAGCCAAACATAAAACTCCTGTACAGTAACTGATTATGGTTCGTCTAATATTCTAAGAAGTAGTATACAGATTTCGCGTTTTGCTGTAGCTATACATATTTTTTCTACGACCCATGCAAAAGATTTCAATCAGAATAAGTCATCAGTATAAAAATCCATGGCCAAAAACAGTACAAAATATGATACTCACTGATTACTGCATTAAATAACAGTAACATCTTAATAACTTCATTGAAAAATCTAATAAATGGTTAAATTTTTGGGCATTTTTCATATATTGAGAGGTAAATGCCCCTGGAGGTATTTTTCAGAAGATTTCATGCAATTCTGATTTTGTAGCCATATTCATCGCATAATTCTCTTGCATGTTCTACAAGTCGCTGCCAGTTATATAAGTTCTCACTCATTAATAATGAATTATGCTTTAGACACTACGACCTTATAATATTGGGGTACGGACCAGGCTTTGCTAATCCTTAGAAAAAGAGCTCATGCATTCATTACTTTCATATCTGCTTTGAAGGAAGTAAAAACACCATCAGTGTAAACTTCATCACTCTGTTCGAGCACAAGACGCTCTCTGAAATCTAGGTTACCAAAGCTATTCAATCTTCTGCATGAGCAGATGCTTCAAATAACAACAAATAAACTGATCATACTGGGTGTAACTGTAAATAAACTGCTTCACTTCAGCTCGGAGTAGTTTTCGTACTACCCTTTACCTCAAAGGATCTATTGAAGCATGCCGGCTCGTTGCCGCTGACTGCAAGAACGGATGAATTCTACGACTAGCTTCTCATTTTTGCCTCGGTCAAGTAGCACTATTCATTGTAAATTTGAGCGTGCAGGTTGAGTTCTCTATGAGTTATGGTGTCTCTGAATCCTGTCATCTATAACGAACAATGAAAACATCAGCCGAATTATCGTAAGGCACTAAGAATACAGTTGATGGTTGGTCAGCTCAATTTGAGGAGCTAAAAATTTAGTAAAATGAGTTTTGACACGTGAATATTCGACTCGGCTCTCACAAAATAATAAACGTAGATGGTTAGATCTGCAGCTCTATCACTCGCTTTGGTTAGGCTAAATTCCCTGACAAGTTCAGCTTAATAAGTGAGCTTTTTGAGAATGCATGAATACGCTTATTTCAAGACGGGATTTTTAGTGAATTTTATTTCGAAGGAAGAAAACAATTATGTGAATCGGTATTGTTTTCGTGGTACAAAACTGGTCCCATCGTGAATGAATACAGGTGCTCTCCAGTACTCTCACATTTCTTTTCCGCTTGTTCTTCACATTGCCTCGGCCCGGTGTCAGCGATTTTATTTTCATTCAGTCACGGAAGAAAGTCATTTGGCTTTTCACTTTGAAATGAATTCAATCACTGTATAAGCCTCACAACCTACACGTATCAATGCAGAAGGTTTCAAACACGAATCAAATCACTGACGCACACTTTGAAGTTCAATGCACATAACCTGTAGTAACCAGAGAATAGGACAACGCTTCTTGAGATATTATATCCGCGTGAAAATTTTCAGCGGGTGCATCAAATGTGAGCAAGACCGGGCAACCACGAAGGCGCTGGCTCTGACGCGTTCGATATCCTCTCTCTCGGTCTACGTCGCGCGGGGCACTAACTTGCCTCTGACAACATCCTGTTGCTGAAGCTATGGTGCCCTTGGCTTCTTCTTCCTTGGCACTGCAAGACTGTGCTCTGTGCTCATGAAGCGCTCGTTTGAGTCGATGCTTCTCGCTGTTATGTGGTGCCGACCGGATCATTCAACGCTCTCAGTCATTCTCCCCAGCTCGAGCCATAAATTCCTATCGGTTTGATCCTATAGGAATCTTCCTCTTGATCATAATATGAATAAAAATACTTGTCTAACATGTGCTAGTCCTACTATGATTTTTCAGTGATTAGTGATTTCAAGTCTACAGTCTACATATAGCGTAGCTCCTAAAATTTGAATTTAATTTACAAGACATACAGTAAAAATAGCCGAAAGAAATACTTGGAGGGGAAAATTTCTAAATGAACGCCAGGATAAAAAGAACAAACATCCATGAATATAGATGCATTAATTGTTTAGTTATCAGCACTAGCTATCGATGATAAGGAGGCTAGTGATTAAGCATATCAAGAATGCGCCGAGTACGGTGAACGTATGTTCGCCCTACTAGGTGAAATCAAGCTTGAAAATACGTAGCTAGTTGCTATGATTTAAATGGATTAGGAAGTTTTCTAATGGAACACTGACCACTGAAATTTTTTATCTCTTTTAAAGATACACAAATTTTTTTGCTGTGACATGTATTCAAATACAAGTAATGAACAATTCTTTCAAATACTAAGTTTAAATAGAACATCAGTTATAAAATGTCCCACTCGTTTAGGTGTTTCATGAGTTGTCATTTTTCCTAGTTGTACTGAAAGCTGCTTGAACAAAAGTGGTCGTAAGATTTTTTACACAAGCACCTTTCAAGCTCATTACAACGCTCTTCCTTCCTGGAGAAAAAAGTAAAATGGTTAAACCAGAAACACCATAGACAACAAGGGAGCCCCTAAATTCCCTTCTTGAATTATGTTAATGAAATACTAGAAATGAGAAAAAACTTGTTCTGCTTATTGTGTTCGGACTGAGAGGCAGTTTTACGGGTTTTGGGTAGTTCAGTTTATCGGGGAGAAGAACAAGAACAGAAAATTCATTGCTCAGAATAGATATCTTTTAATTCTACGTACAATACATTCGTGTGTGTCTGCATTTGAAATATAGCATCACTAGGTAACACATTGAGATATTTCAGAGAGAGAACATGACTCGCTGAACAAAATAAATCCATTCACTTTTATATGTACAGTTATATTGTTCAAAGTTTGGTGTGAGTGCACATTTTTTCAAGAAAACTGAGACCTTGAGCTTTAGTGTGAGGATTTAGGTTTTTGTGTCAATTAACTTGGAAGCTTTCAGCGAAAACTACTCGACTGCAAGATTATGCGAGTTCTAGATACATAGTCTCAAAAATTGTGACGAATGGATTACTATGTGTAAAAGTGGTGGACGCTGTAGAACACATTAATATAAATTGTTGAAATACTAAACACACATATTATAGGATACGTAACAGCATATACTGTATATTCTGTATTCGTGAGATATATCAATGTAGATGAGTGCAAAATTTTGTTTCGTCGCCATCAGGCTCCTACTTAGAGTATTTCACGGATCAGGGTAACTTTCTGAAAATTCCCAGGCATCAATCTCATATACATAAAGGTTATGGAAATGAGAACTTTTGATCTGGGAACTCGATGCAAGTTTATTTATAAAAAATTGGAAATTTTTCACGCACAAAAAAGTTGAGCATTTATTTGAATTCCAGCATTAATTTTTGATGAAAATCCTTTTCTATCATCAGGAGTCTCTTTCAAAATTAAATTTGCAACCAATAAACGCACAAGGAAAACGTAAATATCAGGTTGGTGTAAAAGTTATTTTCGATTTAATAATCTCACGTGAAAATGTATAAACCAATGACTATGGAAATATTTATTCATTAAAATACTCTCCGTTGCTTTCAAATACCTCATTCCACTTTTAAACAAGCTTATTAATGCCTCTCTTGTAAAATTCTTCAGGTGAGGAATCAAAATACAAGTTCAACTTTTTTTCAATCTCTTCTCCTGTTGTTAACACAAGTCCACTAAATAGTTAACATAAATCCACTTCTAACTGTGTTATAATTTCTCTAGAGATAACAATAGGATTCGCGGACACAAGAACATTCTATTGATCGGAATCAAGTGTTCTTGGACGGCCTTTCTTTGGCTCATCTTTTAAAGTGCAATCACCACTTCAAAAACGGGAAAGCCATCTTCTGTAACTTCTTTCATTCGTAAATCATCCCCATGAGTGTTCTGAAGTGATTTAGCGACCGCTCTTGCATCAACACCTTCATGAAACTCGTCCAGAAGAACATTTCTTATGTGACATTTAATGGGACAAACATGGATGCCAATATTTTTGGAAAATATCAATGTAACAGAGACTTTCTGAAAAAACCGTTTAGTTTCCTCGCAAAAGTATCTTACACTTGTAATAGAATGTAAGTAATTGACAAATATAATTTTAAGCATCCGTTCTAAAAATTGGAGATTACTTCTGCATCAGGCTGAAAGTTCACTACTGCAACACATTGACGAGCAATAATTTTCATAGTTATTATTGCTAAGAAATCAGCACAATCCGGCCTTTGGATCCCTATCTGGAAGAAATGTTCATCACAGTACAAAGGTTTAATTTGGACTGCTAAGATCAAATTGAGGTTATGATTTCAATACACATCCCCAAAGAATTTTTGTCAATGGGTCCGCTGAAGTTTCTGTTTTTAACGATTCGATTTTTAGTTCTTGCATTTACAAAGCTAAAATAAGCTCATTCACGCTTTTAAAAACTCAATGATCGATCGTTTCTGCATTATATTTGACAGCGTGAAGATTTTTTAGATGCCTGTCAGAAAAATTCCTTCCGAGTTGCCTCCAGAACTCGTGACCAAATTCGCCGGCAACACTGTACTTTGATCCAGTAGGAGCTGAGTCGTGGGAGAGTTATAACACAGCTCTCTCCACGTTCTCACGCTCTCCAACAAGAGTTATCACATCAGTCCATTTCTGGGGTGAAGTAAGGAAAACTCCAACCGTAAACGTGAGTCTTCTTGTAGCAATCGAGAGTGCAATATAGAACTGAAAACCTACGGAATTTTCTCTCCTTGTTTCATTCTGAGGCTTGCCTCTCGCCTCAAATCGTCGCTACTCAGTCGGCATTCGTGGTCTTTGTGTGCAATATTCGAATATTAGTGTGGCGAGAGGGAAGCCTGTTTTATTTCTCATGCTCTTGCGTAGAGTTGTTCAATTACACTGTTCAACAGTGAGAAAAATTCGGAAATGAGAAAAACCTATCCTATATACAGAGATTCGGGTCAGTGAACACGAAAATAACACTCTAAATTGCCGGCTAGCTCAGATTTTGAGTTATTTCATTATTTACATTTGAAATATAACGCTTTGGAAATAAAATTTTATGAATAGTAGTTAATCAACCGTACCTTTTATACACGTCGACTAATGACCTGTCGCTTACGGCGGATCATCCATCAAAAATCTGCAAGCATGGAAACTGACCAGTTTCCTTTGTAACGCTGCTCCATTACTGAAATGTCCTGATGGAATTGCTTTGCTTGTTTGCTCCTGAAAGCCCCGCTATTCGCTTAGAAAACATCATAGTGTGAATGTATGAAGTGGAGTTTCTTTGATAAATTGCATCCAATTTTCTCAAAAGCAGATATAAGTTCTTTCCCTACGTTTTTATAACGTTCAGCACGAGAGTTGCCCAAGAATTGTGTACTAATATTCCAGAAACATTGCCAGGCCTGGAGCTCATTTGAATTGAGAATTGATTCAAACTCTGGGTCTTCCAAAAGCTTTCGTATTTGGGGACCTATAAAATGCCTGGTTTAACCTTTACCGTACTTAGGCGTGGACACTTTTGGCATAAGTATTCAAATGCTCGGGCATTTTTGTTTAGGGCCTTCGCAGATTGCTTCGTAAGTCCAAATTTCATGGGCAACGTTGGTAGGAAAGAACTGCTTGGGTTCCCTAGAGGTTCGTATGAAACGTTTTAGCGTCAGGCATCAAAGCTGTTCATCCAGACCTTTCCTTCTGCTTGTAATGGGCATGTTTCGCTCGGCTATCCCATTCACATACATAGCCACAGTACTTTGTGTATCCATCTTTTAGACCTAGCACAATAGCTATAAGTTTGAAACCCCCACATACTAACCACTCATGTTGATTGTAGTTCATACGGTTCAGAAGGCGTCGACACATTGGACAACTTTCTTTACGTAGGGCTGCGTAAGCTACGAAGATTGATGATGATATTTCAGTACTGTTATACAATGGCATAGCCTTCATGCTTGTTTTTGAGGAGTATTTTAACAATCTCCAATCGTCCGCTACGTAGAGAATTTATAGTTTCAGCATAAAACCTTCAACATCAGTGTAAAATGTTAAGCCATCGTCACAGCTGAAAAATGTAAGAAGTTCTTTTTTGACGATCGGGAAGAGTAGATATTTTAACTTTTTCTCCAGGAGGTTTCACTGCTGTAATTTAGATGCTAAGAGTTCAGCTTTATTCTTTAAGAGTTTTAAATCCCAAATCAAGTCATGAAGTTCACCATGTGTGATTCTGTGTACATTACAGGGGGTACTTGTCTAATGATATATCAGCGTCAGTGGTGCTTGAAACACTTTCTAATACAACAAGTTCATTTCAATCATCCTCCATATTACCGCCTGTCCGAATGTTAGATACTGCTTTTTCATATCGGGGACTTTTCATATGTCCTGACTTTACTAGTAAATAGTAACATCGGAAATGCTTTGTTTGTAAAGTTTTCTTATCGAAATGTTGATTTTTTCTTTTCATCATTCTCTTTCCCTGCAAATTATTAGAGGAACAGGAAGAACAGTAGCAAAATCCTTTGAATACATTTGCATCCAAAGAAGCAGTCATGTGTCATTCATCGCTTAGGAATTACCTCCTCACTCCACTGACGGAATTACTTTCAATTTACACGTTGTAATACTTATATTAATTTAATGCTCGTAATTATAAATCCCTAACCGTTGTAAACTCCTCACGAGAATGACAAAATTCTTTTGTCATTTTATGATACTTGATGTTAATGTGGTTTAGTTCGTACATGTTCATAACGCAAGAGTGCTGCATTTGTATTTGTATGAATATTGTTTATTTTCAGGCAAGGATCAAACGCTCAAGTATGTAAGCGTTATTCGATTCTACTTCTCTAAATTTATTTTTTCGTAATGTTCTTAATAAACTGTACTCTGAACGCAAATTTACGATAGGGTTAAAAACATATCTAATCTAATTTGCTCTGTGAAAGCGTTGCTTTCATTAACAGTGACAGCCCTTCCTCATGCATGTATATCCATTATTTATCGAGTTTTGAGGTAGTTGTGATTCTCCCCCAAACGTACATCCCTTCCTATTTACCTCGTTACTTTGCAAAACAATAATTTTTAGAATGGTCGAAATTTCAAAACCTTTTTACTCTACGAAATAAATTACAAATTTAATTATTGCCTACTACGCTTCAACAAAAAAAAGCCAGACAACACTGATTTGACCCGGAGAATTTCCTGCCAGCTTAGCAGATACATGGCGTAGAGTAGACTCAATTTGCCACACACAAGATAGGACAAACCGGGAAAGCACTTCAAGGGGTCCGGCTTAAAGCTGAAGGACTGATAGCTTCGGGGCTCAGTAACATGCGCTGCTGACGTCATTGCTGTGATGTTTAAGAAATGCCTCGACTTTCTTCTGGGTTTTGACATTGCTTGAGTAGTGTTGGATCTGCTGACGTCATTGCTGTGATGTTTAAGAAATGCCTCGACTTTCTTCTGGGTTTTGACATTGCTTGAGTAGTGTTGGATCTGCTGACGTCA
Organism: Platorchestia sp. MABIK; assembly: GCA_014220935.1. Lineage (NCBI taxonomy): Eukaryota > Metazoa > Arthropoda > Malacostraca > Amphipoda > Talitridae > Platorchestia > Platorchestia sp. MABIK. Next base: position 263,638 of record JACJUY010000249.1, read on the forward strand.
TTGCTGTGATGTTTAAGAAATGCCTCGACTTTCTTCTTGGTATTTAAAACTCTTGAGTCGTGTTGGAAATTTTAGGGCAACTTCGAGGAAGTTAATGCTTTTTTAAAGCGTCAAGTTCCAGGCGTGGATTAATGAATGCAATGCATAAGGGATGTTCTATGCTCATTTTTCAAGTTAAAATTTCATTATTTGAACTAGATGTTGTTTCGCATCACTTCTCCCTCAGAATGTCCGAGAAAATTTTGCCAAAAATTCAATGGCTAAAAAAAAGTATTGCATGCAGTCAGTTAGATTTTAAACTTATTAATTTATTGGAAGAAGTGCCAATTATGTTTTGCTCCTCTGAGAGCGACATTTGTCACTTTTGGTCTGTCTTTACTTGGCGTTCGTTAAAACCGTGCTTCCTCTTGAATGAACCGAAATATATAATTTCAGCGTTCTCTTTTAAAATTAGATCATCTAAAACGTAGAATTCACAATGTTTGTCTTAACTGAGCTCAATTACTCAATGACAGTTTTTTCTGACTATTGTCTAGTTAGACGCGGTGGGCTATTAAGTTTGATTTGAGAGCGAGCTATAGAACGATGAAAGGAAAATAAACAGGATATCAGGTGGGGGAATTAATGGTCTTTGGGCATCTTTGGGTTCTTGAGAAGTTTCTTTATATGGGATGCTGCCATATCGTTTGTTATGGTTAGACTTAAATGTGCACAAATAATAAAAAAATAACAATAAATAAATTTAACTCCTCAAATTGTTTTGGTTATCGATTATTTCGGAAAAAATAGAACCGAATCCTTAACCACAACGTACGCAAGGATCACAGTGCAAGCAAATGGGCAAGAATTCAATTCATGCTGTTGAATGATCTACGTTGAAGTTTAATACAAGGCTTACCTGTAGATCTTTACTCAATGAGATCAGATCATTGAAAAAAGCATCGAAAATAGTTATGAATACTTCGTTGTTTAAATGAGAATCTCGAAAGTGTTAGAATAAAATTGCTATTAAATTTACGCTTTGTAGAATTTACAGCTTCAAATACATGGAGCTATGTTCATCATTAAAAATAACCATCATTATAGTTACAATAGAGCTTAGATAAGTTTTCCTTCCAAGTTACGTTAAGTTTCCATGCAAGCTTACACTTCTGCCCCACTGCTCCTGGTTCACTGGCTTCATAGCACGCAGACTAAAGTAACCCTGAGTTCAAAGAGATCGAATCTGAGAGTTCAAAGAGATCTAAGTTCAAAAAATTCAAACTAAAGTAATTTCGAGTTCAAAAAGATCGCTAAACAATTTTTCCTTACAGAATGGTGCTGGCGAGCTTCATGCCGCAGGTGGCTCTGCTGCTGCTAGTGCTCTGCTTCATTCCGGAGTCGGAGACGATGCCTCAGAAGGGTCCGCACTTCGATACTTCCGTTACGGAGTACAGCAACATGGTGAGCTGTGAAAGTACCATTCGCTTTGAAATCAATCCCGCAGGAGTGAATCGTATTCATCAATCTTTTTGAGTTTACAGTAGTTATTAGAGGGATACTTAGAGTATGTCTTTTATCCGTCGACTGGTTTCCCGCCGTGCAGGCTAGATAAATTTAATAACTTAAACAACTAATTATTAACAGTGGCGTCTTATTTATAATTATCAAATAACTAAAATAGACAAGGTACTACGAGAGTTATTTCATAAATAAGGCACATAGGATATCATTTCTTTGTATATCCATATTTTTTTCATATTCCTTTAGTAGAGAATCACTGCCTCTCAATTAGCGCGTTTCGTTGAGTCCAATGCTTTGCAATTCAAGTTAATAATATCGACCTTTGTTCATCTGATATAGGCTCTGGTAATGGCGGTGAAAACGCCTGGACTTCGTGACATTGCTAAATAGAAGATTTGATGTTACAACTCAAGCTCTCCTTTATCAAATAATTGTAATTGTTAAAATGGGATTTTGGACCTTCGAAACAGACGAAAATACTGACGAAAGGAGACTCCCCTGTGTTGTGCACACCTTTCGCATTGGTAATAACTTGACCGAGCCATTCAACTGCAAGAGAACATTGAAGAAAGACCATATATCTCTAAAAACACAAATTTTAAAATTTGGATCCAAACTCAAATTTAGCTGATCTCTGCATTTTAGAGTTGATATACATTTAACAAAAATTGTCCGTCAATAAATGAATATGACACGGCCGTGAAACTTTCTAGTTTGTTGATATAATCAATAGTTTTGGTTTTATCCTGTCTTTTAAATGTCAATGTTTAATTTCTGGTTTATTCAGAAAATTTAGAGTTTACAATTTTTTTAACACTTTGATTCATTGCATTTCAGAGCACTGAAGATGGATTTTTTATATTCCGAAACGTTTATTTTTTATCATGATATTCTTAGCCACGTTGGCATTGAAAGGAATCACTAGCATACTTTTTTAGCTTAGTTCTTTCGATTAGAAATACTTTGCAACTTTCCACTAACTTTTTATCTAAATTTTCACTCGTGTAGAACACATATGAAAACTGTGAGAGTACATTCACAATTCTCGCTATATCACACATGATGATAAACATTCAAACCTGTTCGATCATGGTTCAAATTACTATTGAAAACCGTATATGACAAGTTATTAAACTGAAACGTAAATATAATTCATGGTGAGAAATATTCAAGCCAGTACGTTCATGATTCTAATCACTATTTGAAAACCTTTGACGACAAGTTATTAGATTGAAACATGAATATATTACATGATGAAAAATATTCAAGCCTGTACGTTCATAATTCGAATCACAATTTGAAAACATTTTATGACAAGTTATTAAGCTAAAACGTAAACATTCGTTTGAAGTCTGTACGTTCATGATTCGAATTACTATTTGAAAACCCTTAATGACAAGTTACTAAGCTAAAACGTAAATATTGGTTTGTGCAGCGCACGTGCTACACGAGCGAGGTGTGCAAGACGGAGTTCCAGGCTCGCTTCAGGTGCCGCTGCCCCAAGTGGTACTGGTGCCGCAGTCCAGGCCGCTACTACCACGCCTACTGCAGCATGAGTGCCCGCAGCACCATATGGATCCAGCCGGGCGGCTTGCGGCCCGAGGACGCCTTCATGCGGCGATGAATGCACCATGAATGTTGTGGCGCTTCAGATGAATACGCGACACACTCACGACACATACATCACACACACATATCACACACACGACACACGCAAGAAACATACACCACACACACATGACACACACACGACACACACAAGACACATACACCACACACACATGACACACATATGACACACACACACGACACACACGACTGTGCCATCTCAGGTGAACGCGTCTCGGAGGCCCACAACATCCACAGTCCTGTGCGCTTGTTTAGCTAAAGTCTGGTCTCAGTTTTTGGAATTGAAGGCATGATTTGCGTGCATATTCTGTGAATTTTTATGTCCAATAAAAGGAAGGAAAAAAGTAGGCCTTCTTTTGTCATTGTTGACCCATGTATGTACGAAAATGTAGGAGTCCTCTGTACTGTAAATTGAACTGCTCATCAGTTAGCACTTGAAACAGTTTTACTACAATTGGCTAATTCATTTTAGGCAACTGATTCAACGCATCAAATATACTTCCGATGTTTAATCAGTACTTTAAAAATCTGCGTCAAGCAGCCAGAAAAAAAATAGACTCAATTAAGCGTCTGTATCTCCTTATAGAATTTCGACGAGAGCTGTAGTTTTCCCGAGTCTTATTGGAAGAAAAGAACTAAACACATAGTGATAGAAACATCAGTATTGGCCGATGATGTCCTTACTGATCGGTCATTATAGTCGCCTCAACGACCGAGCTGCATCCAACATTCGTATGCTCACAACGTCTTGCCAGAAGAGCAACTTTTGCTTTACTGTATCGCATTAAAAAGTACGTAAGTGGGACTACCACTTCTATAATTTTAAAGCACAACCTCAAATGAGATAGACCTGGAAAACCTATTGAACGACTTAAGGTTAACCTTTCTGATAAAAAGGAGTTTTCAGCATGCGGAGACACACTTGGGCGGTACTGTTGTTCTGGTGTACAGTGCGCGATACTTTTCAGGACACGTGGATTCATTTTAAAAATTAATTTCGCATGATAAGTAGACATATGATTGGCGTACCTGAAAATAATTAGGGGGAAAAGCTTCAAAATATTTAAGGGGAAAAACAAAATATTAAATGGGAATAACTATAACTGCGTCTGCTACGGAGACATATTCTACGAATTTTCGATATTATAATTTGATGCTTTGAACAAATACTGGAGGTATATATGTTTATCATCTTGAAAATTATTTGTCACCATCACTGCTGAATAAATCTCGTAGCAATGATTCGAGATAATGTTCTTGAATATTCTTTTTTTTCTGGATACCTTCTTCCGAACTGCATGTGCTCAGTAACATGAAAAAATGGGGATAGAATGCTAGTTAACTTAGGGAAGCAAAGTAAGAAGATGAATTTACTGAAGTTTCATTGTTTGCTAAAGGCTATTTCAATTTGATTCACAAAGTTATGAAGTAAGTCTGCAAAATTTTTTACTTTGATTTCCATGAATTTTCAGGGAACGCAGCTGTGAACTTAATGCTTACAAGGAATGATAAATAAACAAAGCTGTCGTCAGTACTTGGTGGTTTTATTTACACTTTTATAATCAAATGCCTCAAGCCCTCGTCCTCCAATGATGAACATTGGATTGGTCCACAAATCTTGCTCTACCCATCACACAAGCCACGAGGTGTTAGCTTCCACAACGAAATTCCTTGGATTAAGCAATCGCTTTTTTCATTGAGCTCCAATGATTTGGAAATACAGAGTAAATACAAGCTGAGGCATCTCGCTGCAGAGAATGTGAACAAATTTCGCTTAAATTACTCACGACTTTAATATACATAGTTTACAACAGGCTCCAGGGAAATAAGATGTTAGTAAGTGGTCAATTACTCTCAATTGCCCCAATTACATAGAAATAGTATGCCTTCTCATTTCTCATTTACTAAACTGGCGTGGAGTTTTCACATGAATCAGTGCAAAACTCCAATCCAAAATCCCTTCAAAAAAATATGCTTTTTTTCTGCGTGGGTGAATTTTGCCTAGTTAACATCCCGCAATCATTCACCTTGCCGTTTTAAAACAGCAGGAAAAAAATGATGCCTGCCACTTCTACATTTCTATACTACTTAAAGAGGATTCAGGTAATCATATTTCCAGCTCATTCTTCATAAATTACCGTACGGGATACGTCTGACACATGGCCAAAATTTCAAGGCCCTCGGTGCAGCTGAAGAAGTAGAAGTCTGGCGCCAACATGCAGGCGTGGTTGGCGTTGGTGTCCGACACCAGCGGTTGTGAGGGCTCACACGAAGACCAGTGAGGCGTGCCTCTGGGCATTTCAATGCGTGAAGTTTCCCACTCCCAGCTGTAGTGATTGGAAATGGATCAGACTCTAATTAAAGACGAGTTACGTATTTAATATGTACCTCGTATACGTTGGTACCTCGGGGGTTTCAGCGTGGATTAGGCGGCCGGCCATAAATGGGTGGGCAGCTGAAGCCCCCGACGGGGTTTGGCTGCCCATTTCATTCGAATGTACCGTAGTAAGTAAACAAATTTTAATGGGGATACAAATATAATCTTGATTTGTTTTGATAATCTAATCTGTTCAAATAGTTTTGATACTCGTCTCATGTGGTAAATTGGAAAAGTTTGAAGCTTATTAGATTATACGACCTTCGGTGCGATGTAGTTTGAGTAACTGAAGCTCTAGCAAACCTATGTTACTACTCCTACAACTCTTGTTAAATATCAAGCTGATGAGTGTCTGAAAGTGACTAAAGACAAACCGAAATACAAACATACATAACTCTAATTTAAATGTAGTTTTAATTACAATTTAGAAGTGGCCTATAAATAAGTAAAAGTTTCGTCTTTTTCTTGTAGAAAAACAGATGGCGTGTTATTTTGATATTTTAGAAAAAGTTACTTACACGGAGATGTGTTTTGAATTTTTTACTCTGTTTTCAAAAGTTTTCTCGCAAGGTCTTCGGTAAAAAATGATGAATTGACGTCATTTACTGGTACTCACTAGTCCTCATGGCCCTCGTCGGATCCACCAATCCAAAAGGCATCGTGCTCGTATCCTGAAATAGAAATAAATTGTGTCTGTTTACAAGTGCATGTGTCTAGCCATAAACGACAGGCTTTCAATAATGGTCGATAAGGCCCCGAAACAGTAAGTATGGTTGGTACTGTAAATGGCTTTACTCTTTGACGACTCGAACGACTGAAATTGTGGGATGAGCCTCTACAAGAATACACAATTATTAAGGTGTAAAGGCTTTATTGCCTTTAGAATTCCACTAGGTAAATTCTCTAGATGTGGTCACCAGACAGACATATGTACTGTGCACATCCAAGTTATGCCGTGATTGAGCTATCTAGGATAACTTTGTTAGGTTAAAAACAATGGTTAGCCGCAGGATAGTGCTTTGAAAAGATATCTAAGAAGTTGCTGAATTTATTAGACCTCACGAGTAATTGTGTCCGTACGTTTCCAGTGCTATTGTCTTGGGAAACAACCTTTTAGGTATTTCAGTTGCGGTCAATAAATTGCTTCAATTGCTTAAAGCTGATAAACAATCATCAAGCATGAAGAAGTTTTTATGCTGAATATCAGCATATCTTTACCTTCTCAATAAATTTTCTGGAAAAAAATACACGTAATAACACTTCTGGAATTTCAAGGAAAGGATTTTCGGAGTAATTTGTACAGCATTTTTTCTAATCAGAATATTCAGTGAAATGGAACACGTTTAGAAATATACTTGTGTCGAGTATAAAATGATATTACATGTATTATACGTATAATAATTTACATAGCAAAATGCATTCACTGTGTGTGTGTTTCCGACTTCTACTTTTGAAAGTTTCCGTGCTTTACTAGGGTGACTTACCCGAGCACAGGATGAGCTCGTAAATGGCCTGATGCAGGTAACCGATGGGTTCTGCCAGGAACCCACCGTCAGCAAAGCAGAACTGCTTTGCCTCTTCGTAAGTCCTGGGGCCGCCTTTTTTATCTAATTTGATACACACAAACTCTGGGGCCAAGGGAGAGGCTGAGAACACGGGAATGTAACCTTCCAAGCATACACCTGCAACGAAATAAGTGCTTGAAAGAGCATGAGTCAATGATATAATCGGAACAATGGAGTGATACTCTACTATGGCGAAGTAGAATACTAACATGTATTAAAAAATATTTTAAAAAATCTTCCGTAATGTTTCACCTGACATAACATGGAAAGTTGAAATACTTAAAGCCCAGGATTAATTAATTTTCCTTGTATTTAACACTGGACTCAAAATATTATTGGCCTACAACGATCATAATTGGAAATTGTGCCAAATAAAAAACATTTTTCTTGGAAAAGATGCCTAGAAATCACAAATCTTTATTACATTGAAAAGCTTAAAATATGATTAGTTTTTTGAATGGTTTCGAATAATGCAGAGCCCAGTTTCCACTGCACCAACCACCGTAACTATGGTCTTCCTGTGTTAAGAGAGATACGCACATGGATTTTTTTGATCACAACCATCAAATTTTTCATCTGGAAACAACAAGAAGTGTTTTGCGAACGTATAAGTGAAGCAGGCTTCACTACTTCTAGGTTAAAGGAAAGTACATAGATAACGACTGTAATTAGCACAGTTATGTATTTCTGTTGGGTCTCCACATTTAAAGTAATAATAACGAAAAACTTCGGAAGGTAGTGAGTGTTATTTTAATACGACTATCAGCCGACTTTTAAAAGATTACGTGCTTTAGAGAACATTATCTAATGCCGTTATTTTTGATTGGACGTATATGTGCTACGTAAATATAAATTTCGGTAATCAACATATTGTGTACGAACTCTTGCACTAACCAACCAATACCAAGTACAATTTTACATGAGATTTTGCTAGCGCATTACTTGCGACAAGGCAGCAATTTCAACTACAAAGCTACAATTTCAGCGGCGGGCAACAATTTTGGCTATAAGGCTACAATTTCGGTTACAAGGCTGCAATTTCAGCTACGGGTAACAATTTTGGCTATAAGGCTACAATTTCGGTTAGAAGGCTACAATTTCGGAGACACGTTATTTGCAAGTTCAATCTGCGTTGCAGTTCCGCGTATTTCTTTCTATTTTCAGAGCCTGTTGCAAAAGTGATACGTATGTTTAGGGCCTACCTTGCTATGTGTGCGTGGCTAATTTGGCTTGAATATTATTTTGAACAAAGTACTTCGCACAGGAACGGAATCACTGAGCTTTTTTATCATATAATGTACTTTACTAGCATTACGAGATAAGCAACGTTGACACAACTATTTACTCATAAATAGAACTAATTTAACAAGTATTTTTTGTACTTCTTATCTTACTTTGTACAGCTGCAACACTGCAACCAGCAGCGTATTGTGCGGCAGCCAGCAGCCCTGAAATCAAACACAATAACAAAATCAGTTACGGTGCTGTGATCTAATTGTTGTCCTCGTCGTTAATGAAGAAAAAAACAGTTCATTTCCAATAAAGTTAAAATATGATATTTTTACAACATTGCTTTTTAAAATATCTTGACATTAATCCTCAGTTGTTGCTTACACAAGGGTATCGTAATAGCTTCCATCTTTCGTCTCTATTGGCCCACTCTTGGATCTTACGTCTCTATTTGCGTCAGACTCGCGTTTCAAATACCAAGGTCTGACGTAACACTGCAGAGGAATTCTTTTAATCCTTGAGCCTAAAATTTAGTAGAATTTTTTTTTAATTCGCCCTTGTGTCAGTCTTGTGCAACAAAATCTTGTTGACAATTCATGAAACGATGAATAATAATTATTGTCGTCATTTTGTTGCTAAATAAATGTATTCATAAGTTGAGTTCAACAGATACAAAATAATAACTGAGGTTTTCGAATTTGATGTAGTTTGCAAAAAAAGGTACTTTGAATATTTACATTTAAAATTTTTTCAGCTACAAATGCGGGTTCCATTTATGCACATCAAAAAACGTTCATGTCACATTTTCATCGGGCTAACACATTAGTACAAGCAAGTTAAGTTAAATTTTAAATAATAGAAATACGAACATAAGAATGTTTCGCAGGATTCTTCTTAAATTTACAGCTGTGGATGATGCAAAAAAATTGCCTCTCTGTTTATCTTTAGGCATTTTATAAATCAGTTACATGCCCAGAAAAGGATGTAATCTAAAAGACAGTGAGTGAGAAAGGGTCCTTTTGATAGCGATCCTATTCTTTGTAGGATTTTATAACTTCCCGTTCCTAAAAAGTTCCTTACCTGAGCCTGTGCCTGGCACCCAGGGTTCAACTATGTATCGTGATTTTTGCGCTCCTCTTCTACCGCCACTGAACTAACTCGCACTAGAATATCGCAAGCACATCTTTCAACTATGTCATCATACTAAGTTAATATCATCTTCCTCTCGGCATAATTTGAATCATATAGTCATATTAATAGTGCTCGTCTTAATTTTGATGCAATATCATCGATAAAGTAGAGTATGGAAAGAGCATTCTTCTCGTAGAATAAATCTGTTGGAATAAAATTTGAAGGAAGCTGCTTGGCGGTAGGCGAAGACGGCCTGAAGCGTACCTAGATACATCAATGCTAAAAATGCTAGCTGATGCTCGGATTGTCCACTAAGAAAGAATGCATTCAAATTGTAAAAAGATTTACTAAAGTGACCATGTATTTCAAACTACAGGGATAAGTTTTGTGTCTGTATGCACCCAAGAGTTTCATGGACCCTTCTGCAGCATTTAATATGAAATCCAAACAACAATTAACCAACCAATGAAAATAGCTAAACATCTCAGTCGAGGAGGCTGAACTCAATTTGAGAAGACGCAATAAAGATAACTCACCCATAATCACGTACGTAGGAGCACTCATGGTAGAAATGTCGCCAACTCAAAGACCAGAGAACGATCTGAAAATCGAACGGTGTCAGGAGACTTATATACGTTAGCCTACAGGGTACTTTTCTTTTCAAATGACTCAAGCGAAAAATTTGAAAATGGTTGTATCACAAATGCTTGTTATCAACACGATAAATACATAACCCAGGAAATGTGAATCACTCACCATGGGTTTTCCTTGCAACATACGAGCGGAACTACGCAACTGATAAACGGATCTTTTCCAGATAAGCCCCGCCACTAATGCAACACATAAGTTCACCCACTCGTAACTTTCGAAATAATCCACCTATCGACTTCAAATTACTCTTAAACGAAAGGATGTTTTAGTCTTTCGTTTGAGAGTAATTTGAAGTCAATAGGTGCATTATTTCGAAAGTTATAAGTGGGTGAACTTATGTGTTGCATTAGTGGCGGGGCTTGTCTGAAAAAGATCCTGATAAGCAATGATATTGGCTACTGATTTGATAAGATTTAATTTGAGAACAACGTAGATTTACTAGGAAACTCTGCGTCATAATCGAAGTTTAAATAAGTATTCGTCCATATGAGTTTTCTATGAGCCCTTATATATGTGTTTTTTTTATATACGGCGCTAGATCGTTGTGCAGTCCGAAACTTAAAAGAGCATGGTTACGGTCTATACTGTGAACTTTTCAGGCCGGCAGAGAAAGCTCGGCTCTTCATTGAGTCATTTAGAGTTGAGAAGCCGTGAGCAAAATTCAATGAATTATATACCTAACGCAGCGAATTTCAACCGGTGGAAGTTTTATCGTCTATTAATATAAAGTTCTGCTTCAACAAATGCTTCAACAAATAATAATGAGACAAACACAAATGAAAACGAGTGTCGGTGTTAAAAATATTAAACATGACTCAGACCATATGCGGGTAAAGAATTTTGGCTCATAAATTTGCCGATAATGTTTTATAGAAATAAGTCAGGTACTCAATCAGACCAGTGCGATAGCAGAACTTAAGAAATGTGACTTTCTTTCTCCAATTCTCGTAATGGCTCAATGGCTAACATCAACGATTGATTGTTCCTAACATCAACGATTGAGTGTTTCTAACATCAACGATTGAGTATTCCTAACATCAACGATTGATTGTTCCTAACATCAACGATTGATTGTTCCTAACATCAACGATTGATTGTTCTTAACATCAACGATTGATTGTTCCTAACATCAACGATTGATCGTTCCTAATATCAACGATTGATTGTTCCTAACATCAAATCCTGAAACATTCATGCTCAGTAGAAATTACACTTTCCCAGCTAGTGCTCTCTTGGCATCTCAGTTACATTGTTGTAGCTACAATACTTAGTTTATATTTTGTTTGGTTGGTTTCTGCGTCAATTTAGAGGTCCTAGCTTTGCCCAATCTCGTTAAAATTAAACTTTTAATTGCTCGGGATGAAAAATTTTTTGCTGATAGCTTCCTCCATGGTTCTCCGACGTAATATGTTTGCTTTGAGTAATCGCTCTGTAAAATTTATCGAATAAAAACTCAACTTGAACTTCCATACTGCGCAAGGAAATCGACATAATTTTCCTTTGAAACGGCTGTATTCGCCTCTTGAGTGGGATAATTGTTCAAGGGAATTAATTGAACAAGCTACTTTCTGATAATTAATACAGAAATTTAGAAACTCGGAATTATCTATTGATTATCCTGCAGAAAAATCATATTTTATTCCGCTATTCATCTCAGAATTCCATCTTAATGGCTTCTGCAGGTGTCACAGGGCAGCTCTACTGCCAATGATATTTTTCAACATCACTTTATTGGCTGCGAAATTCTTTTGGCGTTTTCAGACATTGAAAAATTATATGCTGCTGCTGGAATTCTCCCGAACCGGAGAGAGGATCACTGAAAGGGCCTTGCTGCGAATACCGTCAATTTGTTTTGCGTTCCAAGACTCGGCCTTGGAACTTCCTTTGACGTCGTTATTATGGTCACACCCCTTGTGGAAGAGCGAAATCATGATTGCTGGCCTTAAACTTCCCTTGACATGGTAATTATAGTCACACCCCTTGTGGAAGAGCAAATTCATGGTAGCCGGCCTTACCAACTTCCAATTTAAAAATTTGAGAATCTACCGAGAATGATTTACTGCGGCATATTTCTATAATAAAAGCAACTCTGTAGCTCTGCTGCCTGACCAAATGATTGTCATCAACCAATCGAAATCTTGCTTTTTCTCCGTCGCAGATCTCATGCTTGAATTCCATGAGGTTACCTCTTCCAGGAGTGGTGAATCTCCAGTCAGCGTTTTAAGTAAGCCGCTCTTTTTCGTGATAATTTTATAGCGATGAAAAAAGGGGCGTTCTCATGTTCAGCTGAGAAAGTTTATGAAATAATTCGTTTCTTTAAACAAGAGCTTTCATTTAATTTTCACGATGTTCATGATGTTTAGTTGCGATGCTTTGAGGAGAGCATTTCATGGTTTTCTGATATGACTTTGTTTCGATTTTCACGAGCGGTGCCACGAACGTGGTGTTTATAAAAAGTTATGAATAAATGAGGAAATTGCCATTACTTAAACTTTTATTCCCACATACTGGAAGGAGCAAAGCATTCTAAAAAAAAAGTTTGCTACATCCAAATCATCACGTACAAAAAACTTTCAATTAGCATTCTTCTTGAGGCCAAACAAGCTAGAACTGATGCTTTAAAACAAGTGGTAGCAATCCCCTGAAACTAATTTAATACTACTACTCTGAAAATTTCCCTAAATATATATTGTACGAATTTCACAATTTCATTTTGGTGATTTATGTCTGCAAAAGAACATTCGAGTCTCCCTTCCATACAAGCTCTTCTGAGCAATTCATCAATGCAATAAAGGGTATGCGTTTTTTATGCTTATCTCTCAATAATTTGTTTCGATTATTGTCATGCGTAATACGATATTCCTGTGTGCTTATCAACTAAGGAGATTTTATGATATTTTAAACACCAATGAGGATTTTTGTATCATCTTCATTGACAATGAACTGCTTTTCTTTCTTTTCTTTCTTTAAATGAAAGGGAATTTTGCAGAACGTGCAGCTGTGTCACAGCAAAGAAGTCATTCATTGCCTCCTTACACGCTCCCAAATTTTCCTTAATTTCAATGCAGCACTCCAGCTTCTAACCAGAAAAATTCCCCCCATCAGTCCACCTTATTTCTGCTTATCTATCCTGTCGTTTTAATGGACGAAATAAATTTGATGTTGTGGCCTTTCGTACTTTCATTTCTTACGTGATGTATAGCATTGCATGACCTCGTTAACGCTATTTTTCATGTTCTTCACTTCATTTTTCAAACCCTATTGTTGATTACTTAGGGTACATTTCACACATGGCCAAAATTTCAATGCCTTCGGTGCAGCTGAAGAAGTAGAAGTCTGGCTCCCACATGCAGGCGTGGTTGGCGTTGGTATCTGATATCAGCGGTTGTGAGGGCTCGCATGGGTACCAGCTCGGTGTGCCTCGGGGCATTTCAAGACCTGAAGTTTCCCACTCCCAGCTGCAACAGAAAACAGCATCACGTAAAGCAACTCTAACACGTACCGTATGTAATACGCAATCTTTTATATTTCAATGAGATGGGTAACATCTTGTCGTGAATTCGCTAGTCACAGTGCTTTTACTGTTCTTTTCGAATAAAACAATATTTTTGGGGATAAAAAAGTATTTATACTATTGTTTCTACGAGCAGGCTGCATTCGACGTTCGTATGCTGAGATAGTAACAGCTCGTGAAATTAAGAGCATGATCTCGTAGCAGAGGATCTACATGAGTATCTATGTATATAAAGTGCCTTGTCTATTCATCAACTGCTCAAAATAATCCGTTCAAAACTCTAACTTTTACGTATATTCCATTTAAATTCAATACTGAGTAACTTGACCCTAGCAGAGAACTATTGCTTTGTAAGCTGCTCAAAATAATCTCCTCTAAACTATAACTTGTATATTAATTCCCTACAAGTTCAGTACTTGACCTATGGCTGTACACATTACGTATTATCAATTCACGTCATTTATTTGTACTCACTAGTCTTCGTGGCCCTCGTCGGTTCCTCCAATCCAAAACGCCTCGTGTTCGTATCCTGTCGCACCAGGAAAAATGAAATAATTAATGCCTTAAGTTGAATGAGAAGCAAAATAAAATTGGTGAAAATTAGCTCGGGGGACTTAATGAAAAATTTGCTGATTTTATATTGTCATGCATCTATACTCTCTTTGGGCTGAAGGATGTTGTGAAGGAGGGAACTGAGCACCCAAGTTTAAATAATGCTCTTCCATCTCAAAAAATAAACGAGACTGAGCAACGATTGAATGTTCCTAGCATCACAACATTACACTTTTTTCCTTAATACTGAAATGGCAATTATATTTTTATTCGGCTTTTGAGAACATTTACGACACTGTTCATTCAAGGTCCTTACCTGAACACAGAATGAGCTCGTAAATGGTCTGGTGCAAGTAGCCGATGGGTTCTGCCAGGAACCCTCCGTCCGCTATGCAGGAGCTTTTTGCATTTTCGTAAGTTCTGATGCCGCCTTTCTTGTCCAGCTTGATGCACATATAGGTGGGACCGCCGGGAAAATCTGCGTACACTGGAGTGTAGTCTTCTTTGCAATGGCCTGCTCAAAGAGATTAGTCTTTGAAAGAACGAACAAAAACGATGAACAAAGAAAAAATATTCTTCATCTGAAGTAAATATTTCCTGGAGTAATTATACAGGAGAAGCATTCATTTGCTCTTCGGAAGTTGCACACTGTTGGGCTGCAAATAAATAAACTAAATCGCTCACCATCATTCGAATAATTATAAAAAATATACAAAATAAATGTAAATCCACGAACAAGGGGAACGTTCGTCATAAGAATGATTCACAAACTTCAAATTTCAACTGGAAGAAACAACATTTGAGGCTGTCCAAGGAACACTTCGGACGAGTTGGAGCTGGCGCATTTCTGCACACATTTACTTCAAGACGCACGCACCTCTACGATATAAATCTTTGTCGTTATAATTGTCCATCATGAAGCTCATTTCCTTACCAAAACTTAAATATGCTTGAAAAAGACAAGTTATTTCGTCGCCAGAATTGCCCGTCTTGAAGTTCACTTCTACACTAAAACTTGAGTATAAATGTTATCCCAAGCCTTCAGAAACTCAGCGAATTCCACTTCGCAAAACCGAAGGCAGACTTTTAACAATGCCTTACCCATGCCTCGGATTGGGGCCAGTTATGAAAAGTACTTGAATTTCACCTACGAAAAATTCGTGAGTTCAATCTGGTACGTAGATTGAGCACAATGAAGACGTTTATTTATTCCCCAGAAAAAAGACAAAGAAAAACATAACATTGGCAATAAAGTATAACATGAAATGTTGATACATTGGTTTTTAAAACACCTCAACATTAACATCCTTAACTGATAATTACACATTGGTGTCATAATACCCGTGTAAAATGTTAAATCAAAAAAATGATTGACAGAAAAATACAACAAAAATGAGTTCCTTTCCTTGGCTAATCTGATTTTGACAGTGCATTTAAATATGAGTTACTAAGAGAACACAATCCTCGTAACGCCTATTTAAAAAATGTATTCGTTTGTGCGCATTTGAATTGAAATCCAAGCTTCAGAAATGAAAAAGATTGATGAAAAATTGCCGCCATAAATACAATTCGTTACCCGTGGGTGATTAACTCAATTTGACGGTATTTCAAAGGGGAGTGTTTTTAGCACAAACAATGAAATTACGAAATAATTCAGCGAATAAAACACTGCAATATTAATGTGATGTTACCTTGAAGGGAAGTCACGCCGCACCCAGCAGCGAACTCCGCAACAGCCAGCAGGCCTTGAAATACACAAAGGATTTGTTAAAGCTATATTTGAGATGGTTCCTGTTCTATCTATTTTTTAAGTTTACCTCATTTTAGTTAAACTCCCCATCCTAAGAATTAGTATATTCAACATTGAATCCTACAACAAATTCGCGTGCAACAATTCTTGTAAATTCAAATTTCTCTCGTTTTGGGGTCGAATGAAGTCTGATATTCACAAATGAGTGGAGGAAACAACTTCCAGGCAGCTGTCGAGCGTCCCACTCTCTCTAAGCAGCCACAACTCTGAGTAAATCTCCTGTGAATTGGTCACCAAGAGACGACCGACCATAACAAAGATGTTAATTTCAACACACTTATGAAGTTTAAAAATTAACCTGTCATTACCGCGAGGGGTTTAACTCTTCACTCATCTGCACTTATCCATTATAAGTCTTGAGGAGTTTGTTTAATTTCTGTTGGTACATAATAATTACCCAATCGATTTCAAACGTAAATCGTGACCAGTTCTGTCAAGAATTTTAGGAAAAGTAATGGAAATTTAACATTAACTTGCTCTTGTTTGAAGATCTCACGGAAGGCAGAAGTTCGATATCAATTTGCCTACTTGAACTAAGTGCAAAACAAATGAGATGGAGGAAGCAAATCATTGAAGTTCCGCTTCCAAATCTCGTTGAAAAAATATTACGTTCAAATCGAAAAGTCCCGACCAGAAGTGTAAAAGTTATCCCGACTTCTCGTAACTAAAATATTCAAAAATTCAAATGTGAACATACACATTGAAGCAGCTAATTGCTGAAACAGTTCAAATCATTTGCTTAAATTTATGAAGTTCGAGACACAAAACCTTAATTAAGAACTTGAAATAAAAAATTAGATATCACGCGCTACCAAACACTGGAAGGAATATAAAAGACAAAGTACTAATGCTAGAGAAATATTTTCTAGTAGTTCATCTTACAAAAAACTGCATCACCAATATTATCAAAAAAGTGTCGTTAATATTTGATAAAAGCATTAACAATAATGTAAATTTATTTTATTCTAGAAACTTAAAAAATGGTTTTAATACGATGTGATATCTTAGTATTTATTTTAATGCAGAAATACTACGTTCTTTATTTAGATTTTTCATTTAGCGCCGTTGAATGGTTTGTCGGGTTAATTATGCCCTGGAATAGTACATAAGTTCATTAATTACAAAGTCAAAATCTGTAATTATTTGGGGAAAACTTCTCAAAAGTTAGCGCTTTGAAGGCTAGAAAATGTTTAAACCAACACAACCGAAGTTCGAGCGTGAAATTTTTACGAAAGTTCCAAGGATTTAGAACTAAGCATGTAGGCGATATGGAAACAAGAAAAATAGTCTTTGACTCTTCAGTAGCATTTGCCTTGAATGAAATCTGGGACGAACAAAAATTGACAAGCCCGTTAACCCCCCAGAAAGTCTGCAAGACCGAGCTCAAGTGATGGAGAACGTATAACTTACCAATGATCACGTACGTGAGAGCACTCATGGTCTAATGTGGATCTAACTCAAAGAGCGAAGAACAAGTTGTGAATGTAACGGCGCCAGACGACTTATATAAAGCCGGATTTACCGCTGTTGCAGTTTACCAGGAAGATTGTCGTAAAATGAGGACACGGAATCGCATCAGGTGCTTTGTTTCTGCAGCGGAGATGAAATTCAAGAGAAGCGCAACAAATTCCAAGTAATGATACCGACTACTGATAAGACGTAGGTTTGGAACAAGGTTCCTCTGTAACTTTCTTCACTAACAACTGCCTAAACCAAAATCAGTTCCCAGCCGTGTTCTACGAAACCCGTTTTCGTTTTCTTCAGAAAAACGGCACCATTTTCGTGCTCAGTCCGTAACTGGAAATTACTGGGTGGGCCATTGTACGATTAAAAATTTCATTGTGAAGTGTTGGAAATAAAGTGTGTGAAAAACGCATCATTTTTTATTTACGATTTTTTGCGCCCATTGCCTTAATATTTGCATGCAAATTTTAGATCTTAAATAACGCTAAATATTCGCATTCGTTTTCATATGAACATTTCACTTAGAAAAAGCTATTTAAATAACCAAATTTTCAATGACACATTTAATTAAAATACAGGTTTGAAAGACCGCACTTCCAACTTACTGATGAGTGTCAGAAAAAGAATGAGGACGTGTGCATCTTGTATGGAAATCTTGTGAACGTGTTCGTGATATTTGAGTGAAAATTTGACTCTGTATCACTGGACACATAAATCACTGAATGACGACATTTCTCTGTTAACGAAACTGAAAAAAGACAAATTCATCCCCAAACCAGGAGAGGAAGTTCATCACTTTTTTCTTAAAGAGAGGTCCTGAACATATTCAAGAAATTCTTTTCGTCACTGAATTATTTGGCATCAAAAATGATCTGACTGCCCTCAGAACATAGTAAATTCTGCTTAACTTTTTATTTATTCAAGAAACTACAGCAGAAAAGTTGTGCTCAAGAGATCTTCACCAATTTCAGAACTAACCCGTCAATTCAAAAAGAGTTCTGATCTTCTGACAATTGGGAAAACTTAATGTTAGATCAAGGTTCTGCAGCCCGACTTTTATAACCTGGAGACAAGGCTAAGTAAAGGTTTTTCTGCGGCCCTATACACAAGAATTAAACAAATAAACCTGTGAAATAATTTATTGAATCTGATAATGCATTGAACAACACAATTTCATAGTCTTAGAGTTCATAATAGAAATAACTTGACAATATTAATTGCAGCAAAAAGCAACGAGAAAAGAACAGGTAATAAAAATATTTATTTGACGTACGTACCCAAACTGGTGCCTATTCTTAAAGTTTTCCAAAAGTTTGTCAGCTTTTTTATAGTTCACTAATTTCATAGCTCAGGACAGATAGACAGCACAGCCCTGATTTTACTGAAATCCATAAAATGATCCATTTAGATAGGGTGAAAAGAAAAGTGACACGAGCCTAGGAAAAATGGAAATCTTGTGGATATTCGGATGTCAGAAAATTGAATCCTAATACTATTGTCGTGAAATGAGGAGAGAAGGTCAGCTGACAAATATATTATTTTGAGGAGTATCTGTTATGGTTTGGGGAGTCTTCTCTGGTCCCGGAAAAGTCAATTTAACATTGATAGGAAAAAACTTTGCTGGATTCATCACTGTAGTGAAAAAGGGGCTTGTCTCATTTATGAATAGTCCAGACGAAAATAACGTCATTTTTTAACAAGACAAAACAGCCACGCACACCCCGGCCGATGCTCGCTAAAGGTTGGTTCAATACAAAGTCATTCAAATTTTGAACTTGTCCACTAAGTCCCCTGAGTTAAATCATATAGAAATCAC